>CM047428.1:13425327-13983212 GCA_026168455.1 Theocolax elegans
TGTAATAATAACAATTGTAAGTTTGTATTCCTCGATAATTGAATCGATCGTTATCATCAAATATCATCGGCCGAACAAATCTGTAGAAATTGGAAGGTGTATATCTATCTGTTAATTAAAAAACAAGATGTATCTTTTGATATACTAGGCATATTATTGCTCTCCCCAGTTCTCTTTACCGCTCGTCAAGGAAAACGCGACTATTCGCGCGACAGCTCCCTGGAGAGTTAACAGTGGGTAAAGACTCGACTGAGACTATATAGTCTAGCAAGAAGATTCTCGACTCGGGAACTTCCGGGCCCATAATCCAAGATAAGCCGAGTTTTACTAGAGTCCATTAAATTAGGTTATGAGCCACGATTTATTAATGAGCGGACCAACCGAGGCGTCTTTTCTTTCCGATTACACAAACGTTACTTATTACCGAAAATCGAAACTTTCCTCAATAATTATATAGTCAAAATAAAAAAAAATAATTTTTATTCGCGTTTGTTATATTGTTGCTACTTTCTTGACGCCAAATAACTCGAATATTCTAAATCAATTGTGTTTTCGAAGAGTTGCAACCGAATAACGATTACTCGTATCACGTCAAAATATTGCCTTTTACGAAGCAAGAGTATTATCTTTTAAAACGCGTGTGAGAAATTCGACACGAGAAAGTATGATAAGTATGTAACAACGAATGAAGTATAAAGTAAACGAAGAGTTGTAACATGTTTAAATTGTGTTCGATACGCGTATGAAAGATGTTTGTCAAATTAGTGAGAGTCTTATCGCCCTAGCAAAGCGAGGAATTTCACACTAGTATATACATAAAAACACTATTAAATTTTGCGTGTGCGAAACATTTGCAAGGTGGAAATATCGTGTACATAGAATCACGAGTTTCGCACACGGAAAAGAGGTCTAAAATCTCGTCGTTTCTTTATTATTAGACTCTTGTGGGAGACGATGATTTTCTCATCATCACGTGACCCTTTCAACGCACGTGAATAAAGGTCCTATTCTCGCGGTAGTATCGCAAAATACAATATCAACTCCGACTAATTTACGTAACTGCCCTTAAATTAACAATGCAAAAGTAACCTGTATTTTGCGTGGCAACAAAGGTACCGAAAATTTCAAAGAAACAAAATTGCAGGATCCGCTGTTGTTTGCGATGAAAAAAAAAAGAGAAAAGAAAAAAAAAACGAAGGGTAACAAAAAAATAGAGTCAAGCGAAAACAAAAGTGGATAAATTGTTAACAGGTATACGAGATAGCAAAAGAAATCTCCGACACGCAGTACTTTTATTTCGTTACAATGAAATTTTTCAAATGAAAAAATCTACAGTGGAGGCCGCATAAGCCATTATAGTGTCGGTTACTCCACCAGGCATCGTTAACCTTTTCGCTTGTCTACCGTCCTACTACGCGATCGTATACCTCCGATGCGCTTTTGTTCCCCGCTTCGCATTGTAATAGATTGCCTGGAAGTAATTTCTTTTTACTATTACGCTATACCACTGATCCATGGCTTTTCTAGTGCGCATTAATTAATTGATTTCCTCGATAGTTACCACCGATTTCGTTCGATGTATTTTACGGGATTTCCAACTGCTTTTCCTTATTTTCATTTACATCCCATTTGTTTCGGCTTTTCATTTTTAAATCTATTTATATATATATATATATATATATATATATATACACGGATATATACGTTCGATTGTACGGGAGACTCGTCTTTCATCCTACGATCTTGTAATTAATAAATTGTTCCTTACGTATACACCTATATACGTTATCAATATCATCATTATTGATACATCCAAATGAAAATACCATTATTCTTGGTAAATTTTAATAGCATTAGCTTTTGAGAAGAATCCTTGATTTAATAAGCACTTGATACATGTACATACCAAATAAGAAAATGCACAACAATTTTATGTACAATATATTTGCATAACACCGTGAGGTACTCGTTATATCTCGTAAATCTAAAATAGATTTTTGAATTTCTCCCAATAATTATCATATGAAAATGTAATATGAAAATTAGGTCATCCCAAATAATGGAAGCGTATGTATACTATGTTTGTTCTCTCGCGAAAAAGAAATAGGAAGAAACTTGAGCGAGAAAAGGCTCATACCACTTTTGTGGTAATTTTTCATGCTTTATTTTTCCCTCTTTAATTCTCTCTTCCTTGTTGGAGAAGAGAGAAAGAGAGAGAGAGAGAGGTGAGGTGAGGGTATTACAGACCGGCTGGAAGGGGCGGGAGAGATGGGACGTAGGGGTGAGAATCTTTTTGTAAACGTTTCTTGTGCACTCGTCATTTTTCCCGAGCATCTTCCTTTTTTTCTCGCGCATTAATCAGACGCACTGTAAATGCGACGTTATTCGTTTTAATAAGAGATTATGCTATACGTTTCCTCTACTATTTTTCCAGGAAATGAGATTGCATTTAATTATCCTTTTTTTTCGGAAATAATTATTGTTGAAACGAACGAAACATTGTTTCCCTTAGTTTTACACGTTTTGATACGTATGCAGTTTTGTATTTAACAGATTACGGGTATCGGTATAAAAATAGTTCTATAAATCATTAGTCGTATGCAACGCAATATTAATTACTTTTTGTTGAAATAAGGACAGTAGTCATAGTTACAGTTGGAAATCATAAATTAATTAAATTAAACGTGTAAATACAATTACTTTATTTACAATTAACATTATTAAATTTCGTTTTTTAAAAAATTAAATTAAAATTATTATTATGTTTTAGAATGAATAATGTTATATAGTTGTAAAAATGTGTATACACAAAAAACTCGATTTTATTAACAATTTGTGTACCGGTAACGTAAACTTCTGGTATTACGTAAATAGTGACGATTACTCAAACGCTAAATATGGAAAAGTTGATCGAGGTAAAAAATGCGAAACCGCTAGGTAAGGTACATAAAAGGTAATCCATCGAAAATTCGCAATCGTATAGCAGTTATCCAAGCCACATCACATGATCCTTAACCATAAATCTCAACGTAACCTCAAAGCCCAATTCAAGCCCGGCCCCCTCTCCCATCACCTTTTTGCTCGCGTCATCCTTCACACCCTACCGTTCGAATTGCAGTTGGAAGCGCATTCGACTAACACGCACTAGTCGATTTTTCGGAGCAACACCTGACGATTCGAGCGTTGGTTCTGGGTAACCACACCTCACGGAGGAACGAGCTTGAGGGATCGATAGAGCGTATTTACCGCGCACGGGAGAGATCGGACTGAGGACTCTACAGTTAACTTGCATGCCATCCACTCGGACAAAATATATCTATATATATTTATCGAAATGTCGTGCGCAAAATACTGTTTCCGATGAATAAGGTATTAAATGAGTTTTCATTAGTTGTCAACGATATGTAAGTCGAGTTGACATTAATTGCAAGTTCGAATGAATAGAGACGTATTATGGAAATAAGATTTATGTTATCGAATATTCTTTATTAAACTTGATTCTTTAGATTAACTTGATTAACATTTTTTAAATAAAAGTGAATGTAACGTAAATTATCTTTTCGAAAGGTAATGCTTTAGCTTTATTATTCTGAACTTTAAATTTGTATCCATTTGCATTTGCCTATTACTTTCTGAAAAAATTTGTAATTAGTTTTATAATTGGTTTTATAATAATTATTCATATCCTGGAAATCGAGACATTAAAAATAGTTATCCCTCTACCCGCTGGGTCAAAGCAATGGAATAAAAACTCTTCGTATTTTTATTAACTGGATATGAACCCCAAAAAAGCAAAAAAAAAATTATTTATTTTTTTTATTAAATAAGGAATTCAATTTATTGAAAAAAAACGTTCTATAATGGTGTTATGTTTTCTTTACAGATATCACCGAGATTTTTGGGCACTCATGATGAAGTATCATTTTTTAGACATCTATTACCGACCAAAAATGGTTATTTACTTATAATTAATAAATAGTAAATTATTTCTTAAAAATCTCTTGCGATTTTTTTAAAATTTTCTTATAATTAGGTTTAAAAATTTTTGGGATTTTCTAAGTAGGTCTCTGCAACTTAGGTGCACACGGTCCCCTGATTAAAGAATGCTAACTATTACTAATAATTAACTATAATAACACTAATATTAATCAATATTGACCATAAGTAAGGCAAATATAGATTTTACAACGGTGTTAATACATCTCAATCCATAATTTAACTTTGAATCTTGTAGATTACGTTTATACCAACTCTAACTAAATGTCATATTTTTGCTACAATCAGGTTCCTTATTCATTAAATTAGTCAAAATCGGCTTGACATTTGCGATTCTTTAAAATACACTGGTAAGGTAGAATAAGAATCGTTTTATCGGCTGATAAAATGTAACTATATGAAGGAATTTTTGATGACCTAACCGTAATATTTGACGACGTTTCGATGGACACACTTTGGTTATACCTTTATTATACCAAATTAATTACATCTCTTTTTCACACACATAATTTATAAAACAATTTATTGTTACTTTTTTATTGCGTATTTAACATTTATTCTTTTACTTATTCCCGATTTATAATTTATTATTTTTACACGATGATGTCTTATTTATTTTCAAGAATATTCGTCAACGTAATTTACAAATAAAGTCACGTATAGTAAATAAAATTTTACGATAATAAAATAAAATTAGGCGGATGTACTACATTCGCTAACTCTCCTGGTGTCGATGTGGTGATGGTAGTCATGGGTTTCTTTGTCAAGAAAGTTGGGCGTTGGGCCTTGCTTGACCTGCTTCTTACTATTGTAACCTTTCTTTGAAGATCCAAAGTCATCGATTGCATCCAAAAACCTCTTATCACTGCGTTTCTCGTTTAACAGTAATTTAATGATTGAACGTAATTGATTACGAATCTGTACTGCATATAAGAACATAAAGAAAAAATAAGTTTATTTTTGAGGACTATCTCTTGTCTTCATTTAACGTGACTCACAGTTTTGAAAATTTTACGGTCCCACGAAAATTATTATGCTCTCTTCCCGTGTAGTATAATATATTACGTCATATTATTAAATATAAAGTTGAACACATTTTAAATAGTATCTCTGATCTGTCGCTCTGTAATAAAAAAAGCAAAAATAATATACATTGTTAATTTGCATGAAGGTTAAGGTTATGCATATTTTACCTTTTCTGTCTTTGAAACCCATAATCAGTATACATTATTAATAAATAAATAAATATATATAAGTTAATTTAGGTATTTTTATTTTAACGATTTTCTGCTAAAATTCTACGAAATATCATATAACTCTGAATATATATGATTAATATTTTTATAACAAAGTATATATTTCAATAATTTTAAATACTTGACTTGACTTGACGACTGCTTATATATAACGACGAGTATCACTACAGTCGCATACACCGCGTTAATTTAAAGGTATATTATCTTAATTCCTAAATAGCATAATAATAATTAATAATACTATCGCGAGTAAATTAACAATGCGAATCTAATAATACTTCTATTACTTGATAATAACACTATGTTTTTGATAAAATCTGGAGAATTGCTTTCATTGTACGTTTGAGCTGGGAAACAAAGCGAATATGAACGATATCTTTTGTTGGCTTCTTAGAATAGTAATATGCGTTCAAGAGGATCATTATTTTGCGTTATATATTACGGGATAGAGTTTATTTCCATTTCCTTTTTAATCATATATTCATAAAACAATAATTCATACATATTTCAGGTATATACAGTATCTTTCTATTCTATTTTTCTTCGACATTATGATTCTTTTCCATTTTAATTATTCTAACAAATTTTTAATATTCATTGGTATTAACAAAAACTATCTGTACCGGGAATTCCTTTAATAAATTAAACTGAATCGTATAACATTTTCTACAAATTCATTCTTACACACTTTTCAATAAAACTTCGAAGTTTGAACGTTAAATGACTAAAACGTCATCGAATATATTTAAAATTAAACTATATAGTGATACATATTTATACATTCATTTAATTAATTAGTGGCGTTTTAATCTCGTTAATTCATTTAATGACGTACGTACATGTATATCGAATTGACGATTAAAAATAACACGAATCAAATTGTGATTTGAAACGAAACTCGTATTTTTTTTAACATTTCTACAAAGTCATTACGAGAACTTCATAATTAGGATGAAGCAAAAGAAGTAATCTATCGATCAAATGAACATCTGGCAAGAATGCAAAGAGATTCTCACGAACTTTAATTTAATTACTCGAAATAACTTCCATCTTACGCGAGACAATTAGAACTCTAAACTTCTCGAGCAAGTAGTTGCGCCCTCGATTAGTCAGGCCATTCGCTCAGCATACTAGGTGTTTATTCCAAAGTAAATTTTACGCGTAAACAATTAAAGTGATGTATTATTCTATGCTTGTAACTATTTTTTTTTCCAAACTTTATATACTCGTTGAAGTATCCTTTTTACTGATGATAATCAATAATTACGAATGACTTTTTTATTCCTCGGACACTGCCAAGCCAAAAGATTCTTAAATATATGTTAAAAAATACTCGAAATTATTTTTCTTTTTCAACTTTGAATAATGTTAAGATTTTCAGCTTAATTATAATAATTATTTAATTTTTACACAGCCATACAGCTAAATTTATATTAATCCTATTGTAAATTAGATGCACGATACACATAATTATTATTATTTTTTTTTGCGAACGAACAGTGTTGAAATAACGTACGTCGTTTGTAATAAAAACCATCGAGTTTCATAAAATTTTGGATATAAGTTATAGGTGTTTCGCCGCGTAAACAACGAGACGTCCAAGTTGAAGTAAAAAAAAAGGTTGTATACTGGACGTGTGGTAGTAACGGTCGTTAGTTCAAACCACACATGTAATACACTCGGTGAGTCCTAAATAAATTATTCAAATAAGCCGCGCGTACACGCAGTATACACTTTCCATAATTCGAAACTATTAATTAACATACTCGTTACCTATACCCGCAATAAGCCAAATAACAGTATGTTGTAGACAGACGTAACACTGAAATTCTATTTTCGAGTGATCCTAATTGTTCGTCGGGTTGTCAATTCAGAGTAGTTGAAAAATTAATGTTACGTTTATTTGAAGAGGTGCTCACTCTACTCGGATGATAACTGTAATTTGTAATCAATTCGACGATAATAACTTAGTAGTGATAAGTATCGAACACATTATATTTTATTCATTATATTTTATTTAGTCCTTTCTCAGAAATAATGTCAAATTGCATGTTATTTTCAATGGCTACCTATCGAGTCATACGTGAATTGAAAAAATTAATCTAACTAAATGAATATAGTAAATTATGAAAAATCAAAACTTCGTTTCTGTTTTATCTATCTCACTGTGTGTAAAATGTTAAATGAAATATTAATTGATGCTTTCAAATTATGCTTTACGAAATCAATGGCAAAAAAGTAAGAGTCGAATTTCCTTCCAGTGCCTTTTTTTAATGTATTGATCTTTTTGTAAAACATTTAGCACATCAATAGATAAAATTCAAACGAAGAGCAATCATTTCTTAATTTGCTCATAATTTACCGCATTAATTTAATTACAATAATGTCTTCGCCTCCATTGACTCAGTCGGTAACAATTTGACTATTAGATAGAAGTATTGTCTTTATTATAGTTTTTGTTGGGTATTATTTTGAAGACTAGAAAATTAGTGTGATATATATATATATATATACTTTTTATGGCCTTCAATTCTGCAGAAAGTTATGATAATTTAAAGAAAGACAAAAAATTCACAAAAATTAACATGGTACTTCCCATTTAAATTTTTAAAAAAATTTCGTCTTTCTTTAAATTATCATAACTTTTTACAGAATTGAAGGCCATAAAAATGCTACAGATCATTTGAAAGGTATTGCTCCAAGCTTTCTTTTGGACTTTTGGATAAAAAAATCAATTGTGGCGAAGTTAGTTTTTTTCAAGTTGAATATTGACATGTAGTTTATTTAACATTTACCTTGAAATTAGAAATTCTAACCCAGAAGGATAAATTTTAGACATAATTAGCAACGAATGTTACATATAATGTTCTATAGTAAAAGTTGATAGATTTTGAGTTAAATAGCAATGAACCCAGCTGGTGTTGAAAAAAACTGGAAAAAGTTCACTTTTGAGGTTAGAATAACTTTTGAACTAATAAATTCCAGTACCTAAAAATTTTTTTCTGTATTCTGAAAAACATTTGCAATGTGTACCCAAAATTTGGCGCATTTTAAAATTTTGATCGGACCACTTCACGTGGAATACCCCATATATATATATATATACATTTATGTACTGTATTTAAATAACTTAAACATTCCAAATGTAATTGCTTGGGTATAAACATTTCGACAATGTGTACATACTTTAACTAAACGAATGTGTTTAAATTTTTATACAAAAGTACATATTAACATCAAATTCTTGAGAAAGGGAGAGAAAAATCGTGTATTCAGACGACCGCGAAATGGGTAAGAGGGACTCGAGAGACTAAAAGACCACTTTGGTTCGCGTTTACAGCAGACTTCCGGTTCGAATTTAATGCGAAACCGCGTCGCATAGAATAGATATATATCTATAAACTTGTGGGCTGAAATTCGCGCACCAGAGTTTAAACGTTCAGCAGTAATTTTATCGCCTTTCTGACTAGTCTGGTTCCCTTATCTTTCTGTTAACCTCTGCACTTAATCTAAATCTACATCTTTCTCTATTTATTATATTCCTAGCTCGTGTTCCTCAATACACTCGTACACTTGTACCGTTTAATAATAAACATTCTTTTTCGTAAATATCATCGAAATACATTTATTCTGGAATTTGAGTAATTGCCGTGAAAAAAAGTGTGTCAGCGAATTCAACGATTATTTTTATGAGTTATAAAAGGGTGAATGTCTTTTAAATAGGTAATACTGGCGTTATTGGTTAATTAAATCAATGTGTTCTAATGTAAAATTGTAAAATTTATAATTTTATTCTAAAATTAACAATTTTTCAAAGAATTACAAAGTATAAACCATAACAACCATGAATCTACAAACCCAACTGAAGACTGTCTTCGCTCAACATTAATCAATTTTTTATTTTAAATTGCCATTGATTTTCATTTCTTTCGCACGTGTTTATTTGACATTCCTGTAGAGCAGGCAACTAATTTCGACTTCAAAATTGATAAACGAAATAAATATGTCTGTATATATATCACAGTTTTAAGACGTTTAAATTGCTATATGCAACAGCGCTAATAAATAATTCAACAATAAAATTGTATAAAACTTTATCACGCAACGTCTACGTAAAATTCATGTAACAACGAACCAACGCTTTTTTTTCTCTCTAATCGCATTATATACCTCTTTCGCATTCCCGCACGATTTTCACACTGATTCCCGCGTATTTCATGCGCGACGTTTAGTTTTTCTCGGACCAAACCACCGCCCCCTCCCCCCCCCTCTCCTCGCCCCTTTTCGCAATAAAGCGAGCTCGTCTCCCGACAATAAATTAAAACCCGAGGTACGATAATAAAAATTAAAAAAAAAAGGAAAAAGGAAAAAAAGGTTAAAACAACAAAATTTATCCAATTGAGATTGGGCATTTACAGTGCGCAATCACGTGTTAATGATTTTCGTTCTATTGACAGTAACAGAGGAAAAAGTCGGACATTCTTGGATAGCGATGATATCACGTAGGAATTGTAATTACTTAGCCGTATAACCACGAATTAAGAGATGGCACGATCGTAAAACGACGACTATTGGGATTGCTAAAAAATTTTTTAAGAGTTTTTCTCTTTAATGGGAGATCCTGAAATTGCCGCGCCTTCCGGTTTATGGGTTGGAATGTTAGAATCGCGCAAACGCAGGGTTCGCGTTGTCATCTGAAGGCTCCGCGACGAATTACAGAGTTAACGTCTTCATGCGGTGAGGTAGACCAAGTTTTATGATGTATCTATTTGGTTCTCCTGAAATACCATTTTCGGGTGTTCATTCTTCATTATTTTTATTAAAATTAAATTGTTCTTTCGAATATTCTTTTAATGATAATTATTGTTTTCCAACATATAGTCTAACGATAAAGAAACTAGCTCGCGACGTGCGGCCTTAAGGAGGTGGCATACTCGGTAGGTTACCGACCGAGTAAAAAAAGATAATTATTCTATTTATTTAAAAAAATACGCAATTTTATACAAAATCTAAATACAGAAGCACAAGATAATTAAATTATAAGTCATTCTACAAAGTTTCAATTACAATGACTTATTATTGAATGATTTAGTGCTTCTGTATTCGAGTCTTGCATAAAATTGCGTATTTTTTTTAAATAAATAGAATAATTATCTTTTTTTGCTCGGTCGGTAATCCAACGGGTAAACCACCCCCTTAAGGCCGCCGTGACTCACCGCTTCGGAACTGTAGATCGAACGCTTCGCTTCTCGAAGTTAGGGAAAAAATAATAAAAAGAAAACAATTTAGTCTAAAAAATCAGCAAATCTTTTAATTCAAAATATCGTTTATCTTACATATAACTTTCGACCAAATCAAGATAATTAAGATTCTTTTTTTAAATCCAATCTACTTGATCTCAGCTTTCTTCTGGGTATATTTGCTTGTATCTATAGTAAAAAAAGAGCGTTAAAGTATGTAGCTTTGGCTTTCTTTATATTTTTATATTAGTAAACATATCCTAGAGTTTTGTAAAGATCCGTTTACCGGAGTGTGACACTCTCCTTGTTAGATGAATGATTACATACATACATCCATACATTTTAGGGAGAGCCTTAAATAAGTTCTAATACGCATAAATTTCTCTTACAACCCATTATCTAGTATATTTTGATGCATCACACATTTTGCGATGATGAAAATATAAGGCTCTCTCGTGTAGCGGTCTCGCCTAAAAAGCTTGGTATTATGTCGAATAGAATTATATGGATAAGTGTGTATTTACATTAAATGGAATATTATTAATTTCGCGAAATAAGTGTACGTTACGTTCATCCGCGTTGGTATAAAAAAAATAATCTCAAAGTAAATTAAAAAACGGAAATCTATTGATTACACATTTTAAAGCAGTTAAACTGCAACCCGAGTTAAATATAACTAATTAAAAAGGATAACAGTGAAATAAGGTAAATCGAGAACATTGTTGCGCGAAACTAATTAAAATTAAGGACGTATGTAAATGGTTAACGATAACAATACAATAAATTTGTTTTAAAAATATTGAGTACACTATTTTATTTGATATATGAACTGCTCTAAATTAATAAAAGGTATCAAAAAATATTACATATCCCTAATATTATAGGACTTTAAAATATCACGATGCGTAGATAGGGCAAAGATATATGATACATCTGTCAAACTTTGAACGAGTTTTTCTCTAAAATGACACCTTTTACAAACATTTCAAGAAAAAAATCATTCCATACGCAACTTGTCGGGCGCTTTCAATAGATATTTATCTATTGATCGAACCTGACGTTTACTAAAATCACTATTTTTTTTTATCGGAAATTATTTATTTATAAAAGTAACAAAATATTTTACATTTGTTATCGTCGAAATGCATTTTATACTTTGCAATCATGAGAAACATTAAGAAAATCTCTGGAGGATTAAAAAAAAGCACATCAACGTAATAAATACGAGAGAATAACCGTAACAATAGATCAAAATAATGTTCCCTTTACTTTCAAAAATTACAAAAACTACCCACACATACCACACATAGACAAAAGGAAGTATATATCCTCAATAACCTTGGTAATGCTGGTAATAAATTGGGTTGTGTTCTCAAATCATAAAAGTTTTTCGTAGTCAAAATAAATGATAACAATATATATAGACATACACATCGACGTTTGGACCTCAGCCATTTGCTGATCGCATATACGCGAAAAAAAAAATAAAAAAAACCTACTTGAATAGCAAATAGGCATTTGGATTGTACCGTCATACAAAGGTAATACTCGATACCTTTTCCTTGGGTCCTTCTACATCCTCGACTTCACAATTCGTTATCCTTCATATCTCTTTCTCCCCTCCTCCTCCTCCTCTCTCTCTGTCTCTCTCTCTCTTTCTCTTTCTCTCACTATTGCTCTCTTTCTTCCTTTTTCTCTTTCTCTCCCACCTCGTCAATAAGGGAATCGCTTTGAGAAAATTCGCTGAATCGGTGAAAAATGCTTTCAAACCAGGTGCGAACGTTTCCTTTTATTGTCGACGAAATTGCTGGGTATGTCCGTTTTCCTGTGGTTTTTCCGCGTGAATTTCGTAGTGGTTTGTTATATAGAGTGGTATTGTTAAGTATTACGGTATATTGGGAATATACGTTTTCCGAGAAAATTGTACGTTGCAGCGACAAACTCGAATAATTAAATTTGGAAGACAACGGAATGTTCTTGGTTATTCAAGAGTGAACGTATACATTTGGATAATACAAATTAAATCTGTAAGAATGTATACGTATTCAAACAACTGTTAATTATGTACGGTAATAGTTTGTATTGACGATTTAATGTATATTGAAATTACAATAATTTTCTCCTTTCGATATTTTTAAATTATATAATTTTCGGTATTTCTAGTATATTCTTTTCGTCATCGTTTTTTAAAGACACATTATAGTTGAGTGTAAAATAGCCTATAATTAAGTATCAACTTACTAGAAACCCACACAGTGGGTATTAAAATGCGAATAACTTTGTACAACAAAATATGAAATTTAAATTATTCAAATTAGATAAAAATTAAACTTATGTATCATGATCAAATAAATACACTTTGTATTTATCTTCAATGTTAACTAAAATAATAATTAGTAAATATATAGACACTTGTGACAATTATTCTTGGAGTATTCTGATATCCACGGAAAGAGTATACAAAAAATAAAAAAAAGATGATTAAAAAGCCATCAAAAGAGAAGTGCACATGCAAAACCGCAACTCTTCAGTAAAATTTCTCCCATTCTCGGGAATGAAATTTAAATTTTCGTACTAGAGTTAAAAAAAAGGAGTAAGTAGAAAGCGAAATCAACAAGATACACTGGAAACACGCAACGTCGGTATTACAATTCATATTTTCCTGGTGAACAATTAACTTTTGAATGTTGCTCGCTCTATATTCTACGGCAATTTCCCTCTGCAATGCGAAGTAAACTTTTGCAGATGGGCAACTGAATTAATAAGCAACTGCAATCGATTTCGTCATTCTGTATCTACCAAATAAACGTATGTCTTTCTTGATCAAAAAATTTTACTTCGACGTAATGTCGTGATCGATCTTTATTTGTGTCGCTTTTTACGTAGAGTTTTTTTTTATTTAATACGTTAAATGTAAAACAGTTGGATTTCTCATATTAAACGAAATAAATATTGGGAGTTAAAAATAATGTTTCGAACAATCTATAAATATACTTTAATAGTATTAGGTGTGTATTTAAGTAGTTTTGAAATTAGGTTATGTACTGCTCAAAAGAATTTTTTAATATAATTAAGGGGGTCCTGTACTCAATTATTGTTGATTTATTAATAAAAAAAATAAAACACTACGCGGATAAATAAAAGAAAAGGTGCTTTTGTTTATCTATAATCTAACTGTTTGCAGAATTTCGGACTAAAATATTATCGCATTTTTGAGAACCATCATTTACCAACAAACGTCGTGTCTGTGCACCCTGTTAAGGTCAGGTTTACATATTTAGTAAGGCTTTTCGGGAAACGCATTTTAATTTTTAGTTCCAAATTCAGCACACACTTAAAGTATATTGATAGACAAAGAGGTCCCGTCAATAAATATTATATAAATATATTGATTACGTCATGCCGTTGAAATAAAATTTTTATCTAAAATTATTGTAAACATTACAGAGGTATTATAGAACGGATGTTGTCTACATTCCATTAAATAAAATGTAAAATATCATTAAAAACACACCACCTCAAATAATACCTCGAATTCTTCCAGATAATTAATCCAGCACAACTCTCGATAACCCAGGGAACCTCGCAATTTTTCACAATCCCCATGCGTGCACACCCATTAGAATTACTAGCCAATAAATATCAGGATCCAAAGAGAACGAAAATAAAGTAAAGTATCAAACCCACTGGAATAGGATTCATAAAACATCGAACTGAAAAAATCGCGTGTTTAATTTCCGGAGTTGCTTGACACTCGCCCACACACACACACGTACACACGCGGCTCATTCAATAATAAATAGGTACGCCCGCGAAGTCCATAAAGAAAAGATACGACGAATTAGCCGAATGAAGGGAATAGGCAGCGACGTACACTCGAGCCAATTTACGGAGATTTAATTGTGGTCAACTTGTTCGTCTGTCTGTCCCTCTCTCTCTCTCTCTCTCTCTCTCTCTCTCTCTCTTTCCCGTTCCTTTTTAGCCTGTGGGTACCGGTACCCGCTATTGATTCACGGGAGTGCCGCATGGGGATGATTCGTTGAAAGGCTTCATTTCCTGCAATTTTAAAGGGCACGAGTGGATTATCGTGTCCCAGGCTTTACCGACTGGACGATTGCTACCTGCAATACTTTGTTGCAGGAAATTTCATTTTTTTTATTCCTAGGTTCTATCGGTGTGGTTTCGTGCGTGATGCGGGTGTAAACGCGCTTGGGAAGTAATTATAGATTGTACCGGTTTGGGTGGTCGGATGAAAGAAGGATATACCTTCATTTTTTACTCTACAGATACTATACTTTCCGCGGTTTATCGGTACATCACTTCATATTTTTTTTTACTTACAATTTTGTATTGCAAATGAATTTCCCCTTTTTTTAACATTTTAAATTTTAAATTTTTTATAGTTTTATACATTTTTTATAAGGTCACGTGTATATACTACAAGAGTGTAAAGGAGTGATATAAAGTTATTACTAAAATATTATTTTTTTTCATAGCCCATCAAAAATATTTTTAATAAGATCATTTGTGTTCGTACCAGTTTATTTAAAATAAAAAAGAAGCGTCCACTGTTTATACTTATCGAAAGTGGACGATGCGTTACTCAAATAAATATGCCACTTTTAAATGAAAATAAACGTGAAAAAGGGAGTATTTTTCGAAATTGTAAATGTAAAAAAAGGGCTGCTTTAAATTGTTCGGCTTTATATTCACCTATCAAATTAAAACGACTTACCGCTGACCCAATTTGAAAGTTACGAAAAGGATGAAAAACCCTGTCAAAACATATACGCACGTTACCTCGTATATAACGAATACAAAGGCGTAGAAAAAAAAAATTGGCTAATGCATATATATCGAATGTAACGTGAATTTATCGAAATTTCGAGTTTCAAAATATTTACGAATGACAGCTCTACCTATATAAAAAATAGCTCTATAATTTTTATTTGCTCGTCTGATGTAGTACACTGTATGAAACAATTTATTGTCATCATATTTTATTATTTTTGATGCTCTTTTACGTACAGTTAAATCTATTTGTCTTTTAAAAAATAAATACCAGCCAATATTTTATATTATTACGAATTAATTGATATATATTTGGAAATGTATGTATATTATATATCAGTTTGACAACTTTGATACTAATAAAAAGTATTAAAAGTAATGAATTGTTTAAGATGTTGATAGTTTATTTATAAACTTTAAAATGTGCGAAATAACTATAATATATTTCATGGAATTCATTAATTCATTATTCATTAATCGTACACAATCGCCACTACATAATATAAGACACAGACATACATAATGCAATTTATAACTAGTGAAAATGTGTAAAAAAATAATCATTAATTGTGAGTGATTTTTGTGTAAATAAGATGACCTTAAGAAAATTACTATAATTTTCATACATTGTTATAAAGATATTTATATTTTGTATAAAATAATTTGCTAATGAGAACAATAGTTATTAAATTAAGGAAATAAGGTCAAAGTAATCTAAATTTTTAATCGATCAATTAAAAAAAATTTTGTACTTAATACCCGACTACTCGAAAAAAAAATCTTTATCATCATTTATTTCTTAAAATTATATTTTATTAACTTTAAAATCCGTGGAAATAAAGTAGCAAAAAATGTTGATTAAAAATAAAATTCGATTGTAATAAGGAAAAATAATGGTTATCCGGAGAGATAGAGATGCATCGTACATATATATACCTATGTTACACACAACAAACTGAATAAAAGAAAGAAAAAAAAGTAATAAAAAAGTGAAATAACACAAGAAATCGCCGAACAAAACAATCCCGCAATTGGCGAAACGTGTATTACAGATGTCTACTCTGCAGGTGTCGTGGGTGCGACACAGGGACATCCACCTACTGACGATTGGCCGGTACACGTACACGAATGACCAGCGTTTCCGGGCGATACATACCGTCCATTCGGACGACTGGATGTTGCAGATAAAGTTCCCTCAACACCGAGACACTGGTATCTACGAATGCCAAGTATCCACAACCCCGCACATGAGCCACTTCGTGCATCTCAACGTAGTCGGTGAGTTTACCCTCCGCCTCTTTTTTTTACCACGCTGTCTCCTAACTTTACTGTGCAACCCGACTATGGGTCCTCAGGCTTTGTTTTAGTTTACCAGAGTCAATTGGCTCACGTAGTTTCCTAGGTGACAATGGGATAACGGACTTGATGTATACACCACACGCTTACCAATTTCTTCACACTTTTCATTTCATTTCTAGTTTTTTTTAGTTTTTTTTTCTAATTTGTCGTTTATCTCAAAGTTAAAAACAATCATTACATATATATGACGGTGTGTTTTTTGTGAAAAATAAATTAATAAATATAGCCAAAAAGTGTAGAGATGGTTACACTTTTTTTATGTATCTAACACTTTGGGATAGAGCAATATAAAAATCTGATATAATTCACATACACTGGAAACACTTTATAGAACATGTAAAAAAATTTGGAGAAGAAAAAAATTGTGAACGACTGCTCTTACAGAGAATCATTCATATATATACACATATATTTGGGAAATTCCATGTAAAATCAGCGGATGAAAAATTTAAATCCTGCATATATCCTGGAAAATAACACCTTTTATTAGGCACGATCGTTACACGGAAGTGCCTTATATTTTCATCATCGCAAAATATGTGATACCTCAAAAAAGTATATATTTTGACATAAAAATAAAATTTATGCAAGTTAGAACCCATCCAAACCTCTCCCTAAAATGTATGTATGGATGTGTGTATGTATGAAATCCTGTGACCAAAATAACTCTGCTAATTTTTAATCGATTGAGCTGAAATTTACAGGGTATATTTGTTATAATTATAGAACTCTGTGGTCCTATTTTCAGATGTATCGCTCATAAATCGTGGAAGTTATGGAGCGTTTTACAATTTCGTAAAATTGGTTTATGCATATTATCTCCAAAAATACTGTTCTTACGTACATAATGAATTTAGACAAAATTTTCGTCTTAAAATTATAAAACTTTTTCCTATACAACACTTTCTGATTCGAGCAATATTTTTAAAGATACGTACATAAAAACAATGAAAATCATTAAAAATCTACAAAAAAGCACGTTTTTTCGTTATATATTGAAATGTATCATTTTTATATAAAAAGCGTAAATAGACAAAATATTCGTCACAAAATTACAAAACTTTTTCCTTTTGTACACTTAACGCTCAAAACAATATTTTCGAAGATAAACATAGAAAAACGGCCAAAATAATGAAAAAAGCACAAAAAACACGTTTTTTCGCAATAAAACGAAATGTATTGTTTTTACTGAAAAACTTTTAATGAGCGAAATGTTCATCACAAAATAACAAAACTTTTTCCTATTGTACACTTAACGCTCAAAACAATATTTTCGAAGATAAACATAGAAAAACGATCAAAATAATGAAAAAAGCACAAAAAAACACGTATTTTCGCAATAAAACGAAATGTATTGTTTTTACTGAAAAACATTTAATGAACAAAATGTTCCTATTAAAATAATAAACCTTTTTTCTATTATACGCTTAACGCTCAAAACAATGTTTTCGAAGATAAACATAGAAAATCGGTTCAAGTAATCAAAAAAATATGAAAAAACGTTAAAAAGTTGACTTCTATTGTATAATTATTGTTGATGTAATATCATTTTCTTTTATCAGTATTTGTTGTATGTAAGTCTTTAATATCTTTCTCCGGTTCATCATTTTCGTCATCAGATAAATTGCTACCATCTTGTAAATCTGGTCCAACTATTTCAGAAATATAGTCAAGTAACGCCTTAACCGCCAATTTTTCAGTCTTTCTTGAAGTGTCAAATTTTGTACACCATTCTAAAATTAATTATATTTATGTAAAAAATGAAAAATAAATATTGAAATTATTATCTTTGTTACTAAAAATAATTCCTATCTAACATTTTTGTTTTGAAGGCGTAGTTTTTTGAAATTCAGGTACCCAACTAGTATGACTTCATCATTTAAATGCACTACACTTTCATACTCATCTTTAAAATAAATGAATTATTTTACAATTATTTTACAAAAAGTAAAAAATTATTTTCTTTTATGCTATAATAAAAACTTACATTACAGTACTTTTGATGTACAAAGGACAATTTAAACAAATGTTTTATACTCTCCTTCTCCTTCTCCAAAAATGTTTAAGCCACATATACTTTTCTTTCTAAAAAAATAATATATGTATGTATAAAATAATATACCTGTTAATAGACAATTACATTGTAATCTATCTTAAGATTTTTTAATAATATATTTTAATATAACAATTTCAAATTATAAATTTTATTTGTACCGTAAAATGCAATTTCTATCTAAAAATTCTGAATATACATCTTATGTAGGTAAATGCACTTACCACTTTTATAATTTTTCACTGTTTCCACTTGAAAATCTTTATAAAGTTGTGGTCTGAATTTTTGTTCTATACCGTAATTATAAAATCAAAACAGACACTTAAACCCATAACAATATCCTTCACATACATCTTCATAAGCTATTGTCCTAAACTCTTCGTACATAGTGCAATTGAAATTCTCCTTCAAGAAAAATGACCAAAATTGGAAGAGTGTGTTCACCTCTTGTAACTTCTCTATACCAAGTTGTTTACGCGCTGAAATAAAAAGAGATTCCATGAATTCTAAAGTGAATGACTTTACGTAAATTTTATAAATAATGAATTTAACAACATGATTAATATCAACATGATTTCTTTAGCTAAGAAAAGAAAACATATTATAATAATCATCATCAATATAACTTAGTTACAAAAAGTAAATACAAGGATTTTAATATCTTACCTTTTAAACAACGTGAATGATATTTATGATACACTTGTTGAGTGAAACCGTTCACTTTCAATAACGAATGACTAGGATGTTGAAAAGTTGACAATGATTGCGGAGCACTACCGTAACTACTAACTAAGAAACCTTTGTTTGAACTTGTATCAGCACTACTTCTGTAAATATAAAATAAAAAGAAAAACCTATATTATTATTGTAATAGAAAATAAAGCTAAATATTCAAAAACATAAAAAATATCACATTAAGTAATAAAAGTTGTTAGAAGATAACACATTAAACATCAGTTAATGGATTGAAAATCTTAATGATGTTCGCAAAACACTTTAATTAATATTGCATAATTACATAATTTAACAATTGTTATATATGTTAAATAAAAATTATACTGTGCTTAAATTATAAATTTTATAAGCTTATTTCAAAATTAATATCTATGTAATTTATATATTTACCCTGAATATGTTCTCGGTCTTAATAATTATAAGTGCCATTCTTTTAAATTATTGTATTTATTATTACATAATAAGAACTTTAATAGTAAAATAATAAATACAACATTAAATGCAAACTTAATGTAATTTAAAATAAATTAAAAAATGTAATAATAAAATCTCACAAACCGTTAATGTATACCAAATCAACCTTGAGAAAGATTAAACATCGCCAAAACTACCCCAATACAAAACAACAGGCTCGTGGTTATTGTTGAACGGAACCATTATTGTTCGACTCACTACCATTGTTACTCTTGTATTAAAATTGACTAGTAGGTGAATTATTCCTATAATTCATAATTATCTTATATAAATTATCTTTAAATTAAATTATAATGTATTCTACAATTTAAAACATAAATAAAATGTAAAAAAATAAATATTACTTAGTTATTGACAACTTACGGCAACTTAATATATTCAAAAATAAATAAAATATAAATCTTATACAATAAATAAATTAACTAGATAATAAAGAAAAAGTATTTACCATCCAAAAATAGTTATTATTCTATTATTTCGAACACTGCCAACATTGGACAAATACTGGACAAGAGCTCTTCTGCTATTTTGTAATGCTCACTTAACTGACTTTACTTTATATTAGAATAACTAATATCATACAGTAAAACTTCATGAAAATCATATAAAAACTATGTGTATACGTAATATATATATACATAATGTATATACATAACTTTATATACACAATAAAATAAATAAACTAACGTTATATTTATTGTCCGTTTAAATAGTGTCATCAGCGCCATCATATACACATAAGTATAATGTATATCGCATTTTATGTAACCCGCGTCCCGTATCCAAATTTGAATTTCCAATTGTTTTTATTTGTTTACAAAAATATTTATTTATAACAATTCTTTTTTTTATTTATTTTTTAATACAAAAAATCGAATAAAAAAAAGAATTATAATAAAAAATTTTATTTATTAAAAAAATCTAATATTTTTATAACAAAATTTGATATATAAAAAAATAGAAAACAGTAAAAAATATTTACCACACACAAAAATAAAATTTTGAAAATAATCTGAACGTCAAACCCTGTAAAGCATGTTCTCAATATGTCCAAATAATTCTAAAATTTTAAATTAAAATTTAATTAAAATTTTTAATTAAAATTAAACAAAAAACTTTGTTCTTAAACTTGAAAAATTCAGACTTGAACATTAAATAAACATAACGAATTTATTGTGTGCGCGAATTCTAAGAATATATTGATTTTATATTACTTAAATATATTTGTCTTTTCAAATATTATAATAACTTTTTTCTTAATTTTTCCTAATTTATTTAATTAATAAAAAAAAGAAATCATTAACGTTTACATGTTATTACTAACATTGTAATTTAAAATAGAAGTTAATAATTCACTCTTCATGTACATATTTCAATTTATGACTTTGTTCACTGAGTTTTTCACTTGACAAATTCATCAATTTAAACATAAAGTACATATAGGTACCATACACTACTCTAAATATACTACCAAAGAAGGCACCCGATAACACATCTTTGGGACCTAAATTAAATTTATATAATGCTCCAGTAACCATTTCACCAGCTGCATAATAAAAAAAACAAAGCTTCATACAAATGAATTTCTCCAAGAATTAACAAATTTAAACAATATACATGAATGCTGCTCTATATCGAATAAATAAATTAATTATATTGTTTCATATAGACTAATTTAAATTGTACAATATTTTATTACATTTACTTACCTTTACTGTCCAAAATATACGTCCCATTAATAATGTTTTGCCAAATATTCTTTAGAAGGAACATTAATGTAAAAAAAACTATATGGTTTTATATAAACATATATGTAAATTATGTATATATGTATTTTTTTCACATCACGTTACCTCTTCTTTCAAAAATGTGTTTCCTATTACTTCTTTCTTGCCAAATATTTTTTTTTTAATTTTCGAAATATTTGAGGAACAACACTTTTCTCTTAATACATTGATATTCAGAATATTAGAATAATATCTAAAATTTAACATCTATAAATACATTTTAAATTTATTATTAGAACACATACTATAATTACAACTCTAATTTTTATTATTGTTATTATTTATATAATAACAAAAACCACCAACAGTGCGAGCGCGAAGCGCCAGCTATAGCTCGACCCCCCTAGTATGTTAATGTTAATATTATATCTAAAGTATGACAGTCCCAAGCCTGTTTAATAGCAGAGGGAAATGTGATAAAAATTTCCAAACCATTTAAATTTCTACAAAAACAATTGTAATGACTAATTCAAGTAATTTATGCTGTTCTTTTAAATGATGGAATCAGAAAATAGCCAGCGAAAATTTAGAGTTTTTTTTAGAAGTTTTGATTCCTTTTTGTTATTTAATGTTTCTAATTTCTATTGTATATATTACGATCAAATTTTTTTTAATGTAAATAGGTGAAAGGCACCATCAACACATAACCATTTAGTATATTATTGTAACGATCGTGCCTGGAATGTAAAAGCGTATAGCTTTTACATATTTCGGCCCCACTAGTTAGCTAAAATAAAGAAAAACATTTATAGATCCGTAATTTAGATTTACAAAGAGTTTACAAAAAATACAAAGAGTTGCCAAAAAATACAATTTTGTTATAATATGATTAGAATTTATCGATCTTCCCGAGTCAAAGGTAAGTAGATAAAAACAGAAAAATTTTCTTTTTTCTGACGTTTTGGTAGTCATTCATACCCTCTTCAGACTTCATATACATATTTATTGTCGTATATACCGATTGGTTATTAGTGACTACATTGTGTTGTATTATTTGATGTTACATATTCTTATAAATGGCCATAATATAAAATATTTTTGTTAACATTTAATGATACATCTATTAAAATAGTGTGATTTCTTATTGGTAAAATATGTACATATGTACATGTTTTCTCGATAAATATTATGATTTGATCGTATTAACAATTTTGATTAATACATTTCAGAATATAAATTAAATTGGATATAGTGAAAATAAGTATGAAAAAACAATACCTTTCAATGTCAATAGCATACACTTTTTACAATATTATTTCACCGCCGCAAGTCGATTTTAATTTTTGCGTCTTCTTTCTCATTCTATAAATTTTCTGCTGTATATAAAACATATAAGATTCGTACGTTGTTATATAGGAATAAGTAGAGAGCCTATGTTTACGTTTTTTCTATTGATGACGCACCCATCGAGTTTCTATGCAATATATAGATAAATAAAATTAAAAATCTTTCATTTTGTATACAATTTAACCATACTGCTTATTTATAATTTAATTGAGTATTTTGCGTTTATATATTGATTATTATTATACATTAATATGCACCATTTCAAATGCGATTCTCTTTCCATAATTAGTTTCTTTGTCTAGAATCTTAAAAGTTTGCTGATCAAAATCCTGCGATATTTTGTACACGTTGACAGAGTTTTTTTGTTTTTATACTCGTTTATTCATGTGATTACTTGTTTTTTCGTTTGTCCTACATATAAAGTGTGGCAATTTCATTGATATTTTATTATGGATATTTCTATCTGTTTTATATTTACCTGTAATTATAATATCTAATTTATTTTCAATAATTGAAATCGTTTTCATTCCGCGTTTTTTTAAAGTAGATGAGATTTTTTCATAAAATTCTTTTTTATACAATTTTTCAAAAATTTCGATGGCTTATAACTTAATAGACAGAGCACCTAGTCTTTCAGATAGTAAATTTCATAAATAAAACATTAATAAAGTAAAAGAATACTTAACAACAAATGGATATCCTGAAAAAATTATATATTAATACATTAAAGAATGCACTCGCGGTTTTAATTAAACAATCAAGTAATCAATATAGAATTACATAGAATAAATGTAAAAAAGTATATTAACATTATCTTATTAAAATAGTTTTTATGAACATCATAGTTACCTTTTATACTGGCAACTAGTTGAAGATTTATGTGATACTTTTATTACAATCATTAATTAATGATTAATGTACTTTTACTGACCTTAATCCATTAAAAAATACAGATTTTGAATTTTTAACATTGTTTGAAATGATGTGCATTAGTGAGATAAAACTGATTATATGTATTGTGTGTGTACCACGTAGCAGAGTAGCAAAATGAATAGTTTAAGAGATATAAATTATAGAATACTAAATAATAATTTAATTATTATTAAAATAAATCTATTATGACTCTCTGCACCAAAATTTTTGAGTATAAAGCATTCATCACGGGGTATTTAAAAAACCGCGTCATCGAACAGCATGCTGAAGTAATTGTAAGTGTATAACTATAAAACTAGATAAATAATAATTAAACTTTTTTATAATTTTAGAAATCAAGTTTTTTTATTGCATTATTTTTAAATCCTGTTCGATTCAAATAGTTTAAAACCATGTTATATGTATATATTTATACCGAGAGTGTCCGAAATTAAAAGTAGTATATATATACAACAACCTTATCATCTAATTAGTAAAGTATCCGAAAAATGTTCCGAACATCCAGGGACAAAACAATCCCTTTGCGTTATCCATTGTTGTAGTAAAGCCCTCACGAAATTTAATCACGGCATAACGTCTCGATTAAGCGAGAGCATGAAGGAGGAAGTACGTAGAAGATATTCTAGTTCTATATATTCCATCCTATACTCTCAATAATGCGCTGAGCACTCGAGACTCGCGGCAAAAAGCCAACTTACCATCCGTTTAATATTCTCCGTCTAATTCACCATCCGCCCCCCCATTCTCATTTTTGTACCTTTATTATTCTGATTTTTATCAATCATTAAAATATCATCTCACGCGGACTTTATTATATAACATTAAAATTTTCCTCGATTTTAATTACTCGAGAGCTGCCAATTCCGGAAGAATGTCACGTCTATACAATTTACGGATTTTTATATAATAATAATCATTATAATTATAATAGTAATAATAATAATAATAGAATGGAGCAAGAGATGGAATTTTCGTGATAGACCGTTTATTCGTATGGTTACGAAATTGGAATGCGGGGAATGTGTTGAATGGTGACCATCTTTCCGACACATTTTTTTTGTCAAGATAACGATTTTTAATTTTAGTATTATAACGATTGTTTAAGTTATTATGTATTAAATTTGGTTTAATTTATGTGTACCTTATTTTGGACTTTTATTTAATATACTTACGCTATATATAAGTCATCTACGACAAGATATACATATTTTAAAGAAATATCGGTTCCAAGTCATTAGCACGGAGCTTCCTCAAAATTAATGTATGTTTTTATATGTAACATATTATTCTAAAATATGAAATTTAATTATTCCTAACAAAATTATTCAACATTTTTAAAATTGTTTATGTTATGCACGTTTTTAAAAAATAAAGAAATACTAATTATTTCATTTTAACGTCCATCTGTTTTCATACAAATGAATGCATTTTCCAAGTGTTCTGCGCCAAAAAGTACAACATTTAGATATTGCAAGCATCGCAAAACATGTTTCTCAAAAATTTTAATGAAGTGCAGATGTTATTATTTCAAAAGCATGCTTCATAAAAAGATATTCTGAAGAATTGTTTTTTATATTTTAATTATTTCTTATAATCCACTTGGTGAAATGATTTAGCATTTTTACAGGTGTATGTAGTTGCTATTATGTTCTATTATCACGATTCCTTTTAATTCATTTGACCGATTAGATTCAAGAATATAACAATTCGGAAAAGAAACGTTTTATTTTTAATAACGTGTCAAAACTAATAGAAATAATTTTAAAAGTCCAAATCGAGATGAAAACATTTTTCTATTCTCTACAAAATATCATTTGGTCCAATTTAAAAATATTATTTGCGAGATTAAAAATTTCCAAAAATAATTTTTGAAAAATTTAAAAGTGGCTAAAAAACAAAAGCGAAAATAGATCCAAAAACGGATTTTTCCCTTATTCGAAAAAAGAAAAAAACTATGTGAATAGACCCTGTGATATTGAGTATAGTCTTAGAAGTACAGCGATATACAGATACACACACATCCGGACGTTCTCTAAAAATACCTTTATTAGACTCTAATATCTCCAAATATACCTACTTCAAAAATAATTTTAACAAATCGAAATATTTTATTATTACGAAGCTTCCTTTACGAGTAAGATATAATTTAAAAAATGAAAAATTAAATCTTAATCTAAAATTGAATAATATTAATATACAATGTATTTTTAAATTTTGAAAACGTTATATATACGTATATAATCCAATTATATATTATCAATCATTTTTTCACGTAAAAAAATAGTTGATTTGATTCTGACATACTGTTATTTATGATTCGTTATTTTAGTTTTTTATCAAATTTTAATTAACATCCTACGTACTATCGAAAAGTATCTTTGTCGCTACAGCGTTCTCTCGGTAAAAAAAGATGTATTGATTATTTCGCGTTTAATCAAGACATCAAAATATCAAATAGAAATTTAAGTTACATTATGAAAAAGTTCTAAATTAAATCCAAATTTCTCAAATAAAAATAAGATGAAAAATATAAAAATGCACAAAAATAAATAGATACAACGCAGAATTACAGCGGATTTATATGATCCATTAGTAATAAATATCTAAATAAATGTATATAAAAATAATCGTCCTCAATTATTCATTTATATAGTCACATTTAATAAAATTTTAAAGGAAAATTAAAATGATAAGTAAATACATTGTAAAAATAAAACAATATAGTTTAAAAAGATATGTGACTGTGTCAATTGAATAAATCTGAAGAAATGATTGAAATTCAGAGAATATATAAGGGAGTGTGTTATTTGGTAATCGAGGAAAACGTGTGGTAGCAGTTGCATATAAAGGGCAAGGACAAGGAAAGATGCAAACCAATTTTCCTAGGCACGCGAAACTTTAGCGAAATATACACTCGCGCACACACACACATACCCCATACTCGACGGATCTTTAGCGAAAGTTCACCGAACAGCCAAGTTGGACACGCCGAGATTACCTTTTGCAACTTGAGCCACGCTGAGACCGCGCGTTCGTTTCCGTCGCGTGAGAACCGAGACATACATATACATACGCATATATATATGCATTCACCAAAACCTAAAAGTTTGACTAGGATACCTTACCATGGAAAGGACGTGTATTATGAATGTCACCTGTTTTTTCTTATTCCCTGGTCAACTTTTGCTACAAGTATTTGAAACTTCACGGTTCACCGATATGTTTACAAGAAACAATTTTATTTTTTGTTTGTGATATTTAATGTTATATGAAAAAATTAATTATGATGTTCGAATGTATAGATAAGGAATGTAGATCCAGAAGATTGCAAAATTGTGAAGAATTGTATTATTATTGCGATCGATTTATTTATCGACGAGGTTGTGCAAAGCTCTTATCCTAAAAAGATCTATTCTTATGGTTCGAAACAATCTGGGCTGCACTAATGTCAATTAAAGTAACGTATACAATACCTAAGATTACTCAAGTTTACGTCCTGCTGAACATAATCTACTCATATTACGTAATACTTGTAACGTAAAAGACAATCCTTTTCACTCATTTAGCCCCCACAAGTAACCTCCTACATTCTCCCCCTCCCCACCTCCCGCGCCCCTCTCACTCCGTCACATAACGAGTTCCGACGATGCGAAAAACCGAGAAATTTTTACGAGACCATCTTATATACATTCGACAGGCTTCTACTGCTGAAGAGTTGGTACGGCCTATGCGTCGCGCTTTTTTTTTACGACAGGCCAGTCGTAAAAGTCGTCGGACGTTTCGACGAGTCGAGAAGGGCATCAACCAGCCTTTTCCTGGCTTTTCCTGCTTGCGCGTATAAACAAGACGCGATCTTTGTTGTTTTTTTTTCTTCTCTTTTTTTTACAACTTAATTAAGAATCCTCCGCTCCGACGGAGATGCTTGCAGAAAATTAACAATTTTAATTTCAGCTTTGACGACGCGGATTGCATTGGTGCCTTGGTTCTTTGAAGTTTCCCTTTAACGACGCTTATAATTAAGAGTAATGAAAAAAGCGCGAATTTAACTTTTCTTGAGGAATGTTTGCTTTCTTTTTTACCTTACCTTTTCCATAATGCGTTAGCTGTATATAGAACGATAATGCGTATCGCGTGTTTGCCTGACGATTTCATATTTATAGATTGAAAACTAAGGTCGTCAATCATGGTACCTAAACATTACATTGGGTTGGTGACTAGTACAGTCACTTTTATTTTTTAACAAAGAATATATTACATTTTCATCCTATACATAAGTAATACAGTAAATAACGCAAAAAAGATATAAAGTGTACTTAGAATTCTACGGCATATTTCGCGGTGCATTCGCAAATACAATATTCATAAACACGACCATAATTTTCCATTATTCACTTCCGCCACATTTCGAAATCCCATCTTAGTTGGTTTTCAAGATTTAAAATTCATAAACTTGATTCTCACCTAATAAAACAAAAAATATTATATATATTATTGTATGTATTACGAAGAAAAATTTATGACACCTGAGAGGACGCATCGTGGACGAAAGTTCAATTAGCGAGTTAATGTTAAAAAGTAACGTAAGGAAATAATAAAATACATTTTTAACAATAAAATTCCAATAATTTAAAATATTTAATTAATTATTTATTAAATTATTATATGAACCGTATGCAAAGAATTTCACGGAAAGATCATCGAAAATATTTACTCGGATAATCTTCAGCAGAATTGTGGTTAATGATTCGAAACCACATTTTTGCGAAATTCGTGCTATAAAAATGATTTAAATTTTCATAAAAAAGTCGATAAAATTTCTTGCAAAAATGCTCTTATTTATGAAATTTGTTCCATGCAGTTACTTGTAACACCATTAGTCAATTAATTTTGTATATAATACATAATATAAAGAATTATTGTGTTGATTTTGATAATGTCACTCTTTAAAATAATTGTACCTATCGACAACAAATTATTCAAACTAAATTAAAAATTGTAATAATCGCAAATACGTGATGTATTAGTTTAAATTATTTTAATAAATAATGTCATGATGTATAAGAGATAGGAATTGATAAAAAAAGGCGAATGAACTGTAAAATTAAGTAGATCTTAATGAATATAATGTAAGTAAAGAAGACTGCTTTGTGCGTATAGTAATCTGAGATGGTGTTCGGTTATTATTAAAGTTATTGCGACGATGTTGGCAGGTGATTGATAATAAATGTAACGAGTTGGGACGTATTGATTCCTCGGTGTGAAAAATTATATTCCAGGTGTGCTTCCCATTGAGGTGTTAATACTTTAACTTCGATGTTGTGTAAAAGCTTGATCGCGGATCTTGAATCATAATTGCTTTTGGCATCCTACCTTCGTTTATCACATAAGCGACTTAAAGCAACCGTGTTCTATGAATTGCAGTACATTCAATATTTTCTTGACAGTTTTCTTATGTTCTATTTATTTTACAGACGGTATATTGATTCTATTAGAAACGTTCAATTTTGTAAATAAATTGATGCGTTTTATCTTTATTAATTATTAAACATCAGCTTCGTAAAATCATAAAAAGATGTTAACTGAAATATTTAAAGACTACGTTTGACTTATCGTTCTGATTCAACCATTTTTCCCACATTCATAAAATTGGTAAACGAATATACAAGTAGTATAACATCAGTTAAAAAAAAATAAAAATTTAACCAAAATTTTCAATTGAATTAATTCAAATAATTAAATTAAATTCTGAACGAGTTTAAATTGTTATTGATTTTAATGTTCGTAAATTTATCGTAAAAACTCGGTATAGTTTTGTTATTCAAACATATCGAGAACTAGAAAATAACAAAGCATAAAAAATTAAATTTCAAATCCAATCGTCAATCATCCGCAAAGAACGAGTTGAACCACGAAAATCGCAGGGTGAAAATAAAAATTTCCTCGATTCTCCCCACCCTCTGTATTAACGCGTAAATTCAAGCAAGAACAATCGAAACCCTCTCTTCATCTCTACAACTCTATCAACCATAACTTATGAAATTTTTCGCGCTCGATCGAGAGAAGCCTCGACAAAAACAACGCGAAAAACAAGAGCAAAACCAGGCCACTCGCTTACCCACTACATCACGTGTGTGTTCAGTATATGTATGTTTTTTTTTCGTCCATGTCAACGCCAGTTCATACAGTGAAATTCATTTGGAAGTCCAGATGGGTTCTTCTGCGTGACGAAAGTTTATAACGAGGTGTACGCTTATTACGAGGGCCGTTTTTCAGCTATTGAAGAATACTATTTTTTTTGTTTTTATAAGGGGTACTTTTATACAAACCGTTGAGCATTTGCATTGAGTGGGTGTTTACAGTTTTACATAGAGTTACGTAACTTTCAATAATTGACGATTTTTCGTTAAACAATGCAGTCAATAAACAAATGGAATCACCCACGTTTAGCGTTATTGAATTTATTTAATTATAATAATAAAATATATATCGGTTTTCAGGGAAATAAAGAGAATACTGCTTACGCAATTTGTCACTGTACAAAGATTGAATTAATTTTATATATATACATGCATTAATTAAATTAATTGATTTGAAAATTCCGTGATGCGGTTTGATAAGTTATAATATATTTTTAAACAATCAATCTAACATAATGCATAAATATAATTAATATTAATTTTAAACAGTGATCGATTATGACAATATTGAGAGAAACACTCGCTTACTTTTGACAATCTATATATATATTAAAAAATACCATACGACATTTTATTACATTTTTAATATAAGTTATTTATATATGTGTAATTACGCATATAACTTATTTGATGAGTATATTAATTATCTTTTTTTTTGGCTCCTATAATTTACATTTTTAATAATACATAAAACTTCAGGAATTTAAAAATTTGTTGTTATATTTCATTGTATTTTGCAGAAGAAAAATATAGGAATATTTAATAATGACGAGTCCTTTATAAAATGTTAATTAAGAAAAATGAAAACACTGCTGCATATAATGAAATCGTTATATTTAATTATAAAAGAATATTTTGAAGGCTCTATTAGGTTTATTAAAAAAATGTACACTATAAAATATTAAATATCTGCTTAATTAAAGTATCCATTAATTCTTAGTTGTTTAAACTTTGATGCAGGAAACAGAAAGGTAAAATTGTTTTATTACAGTCAAATATACAATAATTTAATAACGCAATAAATGCAACTTTATTCTTGCTCGAGCATCAAATTAATAATGAAAAAATTTTAATGAATTTTTTTTCAGCGTATATAAAATACAGATTTTATATATACATATATATATTTTTTTACATTTATACGTAACTCCAATTATTACAACTGCATTTCCAATTCGATATACTGGTACGAGTTACATAATACATGTATACATAATATCAAAAACCAATATTTAAATTTAGAAATATATTGTTTATTGATAGTTGTCAATATATAAGCATATCCATCGATAATGGATTACTCCAAGTATTACTTCATCTTTGTTAATAATTAAAAATTCAGCGGTACGTAAGTAAATACAAAAAACATCTTATTACGAATTAAAATTCAATTTCTTTGAAGTATTTGTGGATGATGAAAATTCATGTACATCTGTATATATATATATATATATATATATATATATATATATACTAGGGGGCTTCGCCCCCCTGCGCGCTTCGCGCGCCAACCCTCTATTTTAATTTCATAAAAGGATTTTCGTAATTAATTTATTTAAAATAATGTTTTAAATTGTATTATTTTTTCACTACCATGGACACCTTAAAAATTAAACAGATTCATACAACACCTTGGAGGTATTGCTATAGTTATTATAATTTATAAATAAAAGTTTACCAAAATTTAGTGTAATGAAATCAGAATAAAATAATAAAAAAAATAGACATATTAAATGTTGACTGTAAATTTTAAACTATATGAATTCTTATAAAGCTTAAATTTATATTTTAATAATTATAAATGTTAATGAAAAATTAACTTACCAAAAATAGTAAAGTACATATACCTACTAAATTGTAGTATTTTAGTTAACAACTTATTAACATTTTGGATTATTTTAAACCGTTATAAATAGAAATTCACCTTCTAAAATTAATTTATTTAATGACGAACGATCATCGCCAAAAGTTCTATGTCATTAATATTTTGTACTTTAATAGTAATAAAACTTTCTTCTTAATTAAATTAATTTTGTATTATTTTTAAAGAATTATTTATAAAATTTTAGCGCTATATAAATAAAAACCTGTTTCTTCCATTTCTCCCGTGATTCGTAATTTGCACTCTATTTCAAAATTTGCGTTTTAATCCATAATTATATCCAATTTATTTTTACTATGCAGAGCCCAAATATTATTTTGATTATTATAAACAAATTCATTTCTTAAATATCCTTCTATTTCTAATAAATACATACTTGTTTATTTAAAATATTGTGTTATATAAATATAAATTATCTACACACTTATATATCCATACAATTTTGAAATATTAATTTAAAAAATATTTAAATTAAATGCTCCTAAATTAATAGTTTTGAAAATCTATTCAAATGTAATTCGTATTTTATATTGCCACTATTAATAATATATTGCTATACTGTTTATAATAGAATTATCTTAAAAATGCAATAATTAATATATTTAATTTTTAACTTATTGTATATTTCACATATAGATATTTGGAAAAGTGTATGTTATACTTGATTAATATTTATTTAATCTTCAAACAATTTTGCATCTGTATTTAAAGCTATTATTATTGGGTTATTATTATTGGGTATACGTTTAAAAATTTTATGAGTTTTATGAAGAATGAGTAGACAAATACACATTCTTTCAAGTTATGTTCACAACTTTTTTTTGCGCACGGAAAAAATACGTATATTATGTATTCTTGAAAAAACAATTTTAAAATATATATATATATATATATATATTATATAAATATTACGCCGCACGCACACACACCCACATACATACATACATATGTATACATATATATGGTCTATCTCACGTCAAGTGGTACGATGAAAATTTTAAATCACTCCAAAATTTGAGAACAGGCTGGAAACATCTTCCAGAACATACAAAAAAAATTTAAGTGTTAAAAATAATTTGCTTAAGAGTTATTCGACCATGAAAAGTGGAAATTTTTCAATTTATTAGAAAAATTTCTATTTTTAAAGCCATTTATCTCAAAATCTGTTGATTTTTTGTGAAAAAATATTACAAACAACTTTTGTTTAAATTAATCTTTAGAACTTATCTACCCTGGTTACATTTCTTAATTTTAAAATCTCGAAGAGATAGAACACCCGGACATATTGAATATCCAAAAACGGCTACCACACCATAATCGATTTTAATCTAACACCTCTCAAAAGTTCACATTTTTCGCGAGCTTTCGAATAGCTTGGGTTAGCTTATTGGCCAAGACCGCTGTTGTAAGTTATGCCTCATAAACCTCATAAAATCACTAATTTTCACGCATTTTAGGACATAACTTACACCAAAGGTGTAATATATATATAATATATATATGGGGTATTCCACGTGAAGTGGTCCGATCAAAATTTTAAAATGCACCAAATTTTGAGTACACTTTGCCAATTTTTTTTGCAGAATACAGAAAAAAATTTTTAGTTACTGGAATTTATTAGCTCAAAAGTTATTATAACCTCAAAAAGTGAACTTTATCCAGTTTTTTTTCAACACCAGCTGGGTTTATCGCTATTTAACTCAAAATCTATCAACTTTTACTATACAAATATTCGTTGCTAATTATGTGTAGAATTTGTCCTTCTGGGTTAGAATTTCTAATCTTAAGGTCAATGTTACATAAACTACATGTCAATATTCAACTTAAAAAAGTGTAAGTTCGCCGCAATTGATTTTTTTACCCAAAAGTCTAAAAGAAAGCTTGGAGCAATACCTTTCAAATAGTCTGTAGCTTTTTATGACCTTCAATTCCGTAAAAAGTTATGATAATTTAAAGAAAGACAAAAAATTCACAAAAATTAACATGGTATTTCCCATTTAAATTTTTAAAAAAATTTGGTTTTTGTGTGTTCAAAAAATGTGATCTTTTGAGCGGTGTTAGATCAAAATCGATTGTGGCGTGGTCGGCTTTTTTTGATATTCAATATTTCCGGACGTTCTATCTCTTCGAGATTTTAAAATCAGGAATTGTAACCCAAGTAGATAAGTTCTAAAGATTATTTTGAACAAAAGTTGTTTATAATGTATTTTTAAAAAAATCAATAGATTTTGAGATAAATAGCTTTGAAAATAATAATTTCTCTAAAAAATTGAAAAATTTCCATTTTTCATGGTGGAATAACTCTTAGGCAAATTATTTTTAACACCTCAAATTTTTTTTTCTATCTTCTGGAAGATATTTCCAGTCTGTTCACAAAATTTGGAGTGATTTCAAATTTTCATCGTACCACTGATGTGAAATAGCCCATATATATGGTAATGAACAATTAACTTACCAAAAATAGTAAAGTGCATATACTTCATTGTAGTATTTAGTAAAAACCTATTAAAATTTTAGATTATTTGAAACGGATTTAATAGAACTTTACCTCCTAAAATTAATTTATTTAAGTCATCGCCAAGAGTTCTACATGTCATTAATATTTTATGCTTTAAGAGTAATAAAACTTTCTTCTTAATTAAATTAATTTTTGTATTAGCTTTAAAGAATTATTTATAACATTTTAGCGGTATATAAATAAAACCTGTTTCTTCCATTTCTCCCGTAAATCGTAATTTGCACCCGCTTTCAAAATTTGCGTTTTAATCCATAATTATATCCAATTTATTTTTCCCTTTAGTTACAGAGCCCATATATTTATTTTAATTATTATAAACAAAGGCATTCCTTAAATAACCTTTTGTTTCTAATAAATACATACTTGTTTATTTAAGATATTGTTTTATATAAATATACGTAATCTACTTACTTATATATCCATACAATTTTTAAATTTTGATTTGAATAATATTTAAATTAAATACTACTAAAATAATAAATTTCAAAAATTTTTGAAATGTAATTCGTATTTTATATTGCCTCTGTTAAAATTTGAATTTTCTTTTGCCATTACTGTTTATAATAGAATTATCTTAAAAATGCAATAATTAATGTATTAATTTTTAATTATTGTATATTTCACTATAGAATTGGAAAAGTGTATGTTATACTTGATTAATATTATTTTTATCTTCGTAAAATTGTGCATATTTTTAAACACATTACATTACATTTTAGGTCCGATTTATTGTTATGAGTTTTATCAGGAATAAGTAAACTAATACACATTCTTTCAAGTTATATTCACAACTTTTTTTTGCGCACGGAAAAAAATACATATATATCTATTCTTGAAAAAACCAATAACACGTACAACACACACACGCACGCACGCACGCACGCACGCACGCACGCACGCACGCACGCACGCACGCACGCACACACACACACACACACACTTATATATATGACATATTTATATAACACATATATATATATAACATATATATAACATACATATATGACATATATCTATATATAACATATATAACATATATATGACATATATATATAACATATATATATATGACTAATATAACACATATATGACATATATATATATAACATATATCTGACATATATATATATATAATATATATATATATATATATATATAATATATATATATATATAATATATATATATATAATATATATATATATATATATATATATACATATATATATTTTTTTACATTTATACGTAACTCCAATTATTACAACTGCATTTCCAATTCGATATACTGGTACGAGTTACATAATACATGTATACATAATATCAAAAACCAATATTTAAATTTAGAAATATTGTTTATTGATAGTTGTCAATATATAAGCATATCCATCGATAATGGATTACTCCAAGTATTACTTCATCTTTGTTAATAATTAAAAATTCAGCGGTACGTAAGTAAATACAAAAAATCTTATTACGAATTAAAATTCAATTTCTTTGAAGTATTTGTGGATGATGAAAATTCATGTACATCTGTATATATATATATATATATATATATATATATATATATATATATATATATATATATATATCAATTGGAAAAGCAAAATGAAAGATTCATTCAAGTCACGGAAAAAATCGATAAAAATTTTCAATTTCCATTTTATCCAGTCTGGTTTCGACGGCAACAATCCAGCTGGGGAACCAAAGGAAAAAAAAGGGAAGCAAAACAATCGTAACCCATTTCTGATTCCACATTCGATACTCGGCCATTGCTCAACTTGCCCCTCTAACTCATTCCCTTCGTCTGCCGGGGAGGCAAACAAACCGAGCGTCACGAAGACTCGATATACCGCGCGGTTACTCCAAAGAAATAAAGAAAAGGCTATGCTCCTCTCTTTTTCTCGTTGAAGTAAAAAGTTGGCGCCGCCTAGAAACCCTTAACTCGCGAGTATACCGCATAATAACTGGTGGCGTTCTGTATCCTCGAACGAGCCAGCTTACACACTAATTAATGCGGCTGCACACAAACACACACACACACACACAGACACACACATAGAGTCCCGTAATCCTTGTTAAAAATGTAAATACCTAAACTAATACAATTAGCACACGTGCATCTTAGAACGTCAGACGCTACGAAATTCTGAGTGACGATATCTCATAAATACCGTCGCGAGATACATGTCCGTCGCGTACACACCAACGTACCTTGCATAAATTATAAATCCTCACATATGCTCACCCACAAATTGGTATACGTATAGACACGTCGATATACACTCTCGCACACGCCTCTGTACATATATTCATACTTCATCGACTCGCTCACACATATTCACACATCCGCACACCCACGCAAGCTAATTCAAACGTTTACACGCATACTCGCGCAAATGCAAAGTGATGTTGCAGGTATTTTCCTTTGCACATACGCGAATTCGCTTACGATGCGTGTACACGTACATATATATATACAAGTCGTTCCAAGTTCGGCATATACGAACGCGTTTTCATCGTTGCGCGCAGGCGCCCGCACACACACCGATAACCCATAGGATGTAAGGGAGAAAGAGAGAGAGAAAGAAAATCGGCAATTCGCAATTGCCAGACGTCACGCCATATAGTTCGAACGACACGGCCGCCTACTTCATTATGGTATTTTTTTCTTCGCACCCGTGCGTGTGTGTAAATATACACACGCCTCTATACCGTTGGGCATGAATGTGTGTTTGCGTGTACACGTATTTTTGATCTTTCTCGCGTGCGCCCGAGGTGCATTACACGCGACGCAGCGCGAAAATGACCGAGCTTTCGATCGTAAAATCCGTGCTTGCGGTCGGTTTTCTTCTTTTTTTTTTTTTTTTATCTCCTCCCATTTTCTCTAATACCGAGCACGCGCAGTTTCGTGAGATTTAGTACTTTCGCCGAGAACGTCCGGGTGAATTGTCATGCCTTCGGAGCAATCGCGAGGTTTCCAGTTACCCATTGAAATGTATAGGTGTTTGCTTACGTTTCCCTCGGAATCGCCCGTGATTCAGGAATTTCTATTCTCCAATTGAAGGTTACAAATAATTTTCACTGAACCTGGTGTGGCCAACGATTTTCTCATTGTTGTAACCTATACAAAAATTACAGAAGGTAATGTAATACGTTTCTTCAAAGGAAAAAAAAATTCAATTTACGAAAATATTACAAACGAGACGATATATTTTTTGTAAGTACAAGAATTACCGATCCTATACCCGGTAAATCATTTACTATCATTCTACTGTAAATTTACCACCTGCTCGAATGAAAATCGTATCGAAGATTTATTTATCGGCACTAATATCGCTAATAAATGAGATCGTGAAATATCCGCAGTTAATATCCTCCGTTAAAAATAGCGATGGTTAATGTAAATATCGCATTTAGACAATAATTGCGCAATACCGATTCTCCAATAAATATTCGACGTTTTAAGCGTGTATATATATGAATATTACACCGTTTCCGACGTATTAAATGTAAAAAAAATACGAAAACGATAATTCTGTTGATTTATTCCGATGAGCAAAATTTAGTATTCTATATGTGAAAGTTACGCGTAGTCGAAATATACCGAATTTAGATAATAATAAATTTAAAATTTTGATTGAAAAGTAATTTATATGAATATTTAAATCGTAGCTTTTGTGCGTGTGTGCACTTTTATGATTAATGTTACCTGTAAATTAAAAGAAAAATTCGTTATTAACATTAGTTATTGATGGGGAATCGGAACAAATAAATTGATACGATGTGTATAAATGTATGAGCTGAAATGAAAATAGTCCGACAGATTTAAACATTTTTAACAATCATGAGCGACGAAGATTAAATCATACCAAATTGGAAAAAGTGAATAAAATCTATTCGTTCGATTGTATTCGTAAAAAATATTTTTTGTTTCGCTCATTTTAATTTACTAATACATATTTAACTGGAAAAGAAAATAAACATTGAAATTTTGATAGAAATAAAATTTTGTAATCTCTGTAACATTTTTCAAATGCTGATTTGATCCGACTTAATTATTTACTTAATTACGTAAATATACGAATAATAAATTAAATTATATATAAATATATGGCGTATATATAAAAATAATTTAGGTTGAAATCACTTTAAAACATGTAAATTTAATCCTTTATAAAATTTCAGTCGTAACGTAGTATACTTCCGTTATAAATAATAAATTGTCTCATTAAAAAATTTATACTAATGAGAGAGAGAGAGAGAGAGAGAGAAGAGAGAGAGCGAAGGAAAAGAAGGTAGTACACACTCAATCGATTTTGCGAGGCTCTTAAAAGCGACTGAAAATAAAAGCAACGAATAAAATCAGATTCCACAAAGTAGCCATAGAAAGTCAGCAGTAGCATACGACCTCAATAAAAGGCTGTTTTTGCTCTTTGATGACTCGGCCTAATGCAGCGTAGGGATTCGCCATGGTTCTACATCCGCTTATATACACCGAGAGAAAAAGAAATAAATTTAAATGTATTTATGTGCGGAACTTGCCTTATTTAGCCTTTAACTCGATGAAAACTTTGGCTAATAATTCGTGATTTTATCGGATGAAACATTGAAGTTCCTTAATATTGACTTTTACGATTGCGCATTTAATTAAAAAATACTGCTTAATCGATGTAAACAAAGTCGTTTCATGAGGATAAAACGATATATTAATGTCTACATTTACAGAATTAGTTGAACTGTAAAATGTTGAAAAAAAAAATATATATATATACCTTTGTTCACTCGGGATCTGATAAAAATATAATAAATTAGAACGCGTATAAAAGTGGAAGGTATATAGTTGGAACTTTATTATTATCCATGTATAATCGACTACAATAGGGATATATGATTTATCGAAGCAACAATTCAAATTTACCGGCCACAATTTTCGTATTGAAATATAAACATTATCAGTATCTGTCATTGGACGCGGGTACTTTTGTAAATAGAGATTTATTTGATTTACAAATTGGATATACTGTTGCAATTAAATTGCGTGTTATAAAGCTATTATGACTAGCATTTACAATACATAATAATCTTTCTACAATGGGTATACGCGTAAATAGGATAATAATTCGGAATTGTTACGATTTTCATTCGGTACTTAAATAAACTAAACGTTTGTCCGTTTAAAAATAATAATTTTAAATATTTACAGTTGTAAATAGGGTAATTCATTAATCTTTATACCAGAACTGAGCAAGTGTTTGTCCGCAAATTTCGTTGATTGCTATTTTAAAAAATTAAATTAAAATAGAAATAAAACAAAAAAGCGATATCCATGAAATTAAGTAATTTTAAAAAGTATTTGACCAAAAGTATTCCTCGAAAACTTTTTTATTTTTTTTTTAATCAAACAAAAAATATTTTAATATAATTGTTAAAAGTATTATTTTTTATGTACCTTTAGTATTCAAAAAAACAAAGAGAAAATAAGTAAAAAATTAGGTATTATTTATTTTCTCTAAAATTAATTTCAACTTTGCTTTAAATAAATAAAACATATAATTTACTTTGATTAAAATATGTATTGGTGTTTTACTGATTAATGAATTAAAAAAAGAAATACAAGTATAAAAGTATGCGTCGAATACTTTTTTGGTCAAAATAGATTTTTAAAATCGCTTAAAGTGATTTAAACATTGTTTAATTTCGTATATATATATATATATATATATATACTTATATATGGGTGGTTCTCTGTGACATCGAAGATGAAAAAAATAAATATTGCTATAACTTTGGGAATACGTTTTAGAGGTATCCAGTAGTTCTCCTGAATTTTTTCAGATTTTTTCTGGGCCATTATTTTAAGTTACAGAGAGTCAAAGTTGACATTTTAGCACTTTTTTGCATTATATGCCCATTTTCATGAATTTTTAGCTCCCAGGGGATGCATTTTTCACTAAAAACATAAGTATGACTTTTTTTGTAAAATTTTCCGAACTTTACAATAAAAATACTTTTAAAGACATAAATGTATGCTGTCACACTCTTGTAAGCCATTTAAACCTTAAATAGTGAAAATCAGCAATTCTGCTCCGGACTCTGGTAACCTAATACTGTCTAAAAGATGTCTTTTTATAGTCAGAAACTGCCTAAAAATTTCCAGAGTGGGTCTAAATCATTAAGATCACTTATGGTCAAAATATCCGGGAAAAGTGCCCGAAATATTAATAGAAATGTATATTTGTTGCCTTATAACAATGAATCTAGTAGCATGATCATTGCAAAAAAATTTATGCACTTACCTTGGAATGGTAGAAAAGTATCTCCACTTGTTTCAGTATCCATCTAATCCCCTGTAAGCTGCTAAAAATACAAATATTATTATAAAATTATAAAAAATTATTTTTTAAACATTTATAATGCTGGATTTTTAGTTTTACATCCCTTACAAGAATTATAATACTAATCTGAAGGGTTACTATAAAAGTATCAACATTATTATTATTATTATTCAGCAATACATTGTTTAGATTTCACAAACTTGTCACTGTCACGTTATCATATTATTCATTATAATTATATATCCGATTAATTTATATATCTTTTGTATTAAATACGTATATTCAGTTATTGTAATAATGATGTTTATATATTTATAGGAATCCTTCAGATTAGTATTATAATTCTTGTAAGGGATGTAAAACTAAAAATTCAGCATTATAAATGTTTAAAAATTAATTTTTTACATTTGTATAATAATATTTGTATTTTTAGCAGCTTACAGGGGATTAGATGGATACTGAAACAAGTGGAGATACTTTTCTACCATTCCAAGGTAAGTGCATAAATTTTTTTGCAATGATCATGCTACTAGATTTATCGTTATAAGGCAACAAATATACATTTCTATTAATATTTCGGGCACTTTTCCCGGATATTTTGACCATAAGTGATCTTAATGATTTAGACCCACTATAGAAATTTTTAGGCAGTTTCTGACTATAAAAAGACATCTTTTAGACAGTATTAGGTTACCAGAGTCCGGAGCAGAATTGCTGATTTTCACTATTTAAGGTTTAAATGGCTTACAAGAGTGTGACAGTATACATTTATGTCTTTAAAAGTATTTTTAATGAAAAGTTCGGAAAATTTTACAAAAAAAGTCATACTTATGTTTTTAGTGAAAAATGCATCCCCTGGGAGCTAAAAATTCATGAAAATGGGCATATAATGCAAAAAAGTGCTAAAATGTCAACTTTGACTCTCTGTAACTTAAAATAATGGCCCAGAAAAAATCTGAAAAAATTCAGGAGAACTACTGGATACCTCTAAAACGTATTCCCAAAGTTATAGCAATATTTATTTTTTTCATCTTCGATGTCACAGAGAACCACCCATATGTATTACTTTTTTTGTTTCATCTCTATTTATATTTACAATTATATTTCAATTACAAAATTTATTTATTTTATTTATTTAATAATATTTGATGAAAAGTTGCGGACGAATACTTGCCCACTTCTGCTTTGTATTGTAAATTACAAGTCTTATAACATTTGTAACTTTATAATACTTCATCGTTTATTTTAGGACATTAATCAACTTGACAGATTGATACAATTACTACTATTTATAAACTATGATAAACTATATTTTTCGTCGCAAATATATCATACAAAAATTGTAAAAGAAAATCATTAATATACTGGGAACAAAGTTACAATCTTCTCGAAATGCTCCCAATTCCGAATGCACATATACAGAACGATTCGACCAGATAATCCGCAAACTAGAGAGAGCAACCGAATCATTCTCAAACAGACGCAAAATTGTAGATATGTAATATTGACTCGATCGTTCAGAACAACAAAAAAAAATCTGTCGAATTTCACATTGAAATTTACATAAATATGTATACATAATGAACTGTGCAAATTAAATTGGAATGATGAAGGTTGTCATTTCAATTTAATTGCCATCACTATTTTCGGCTAACGAGTTCTCAATCTATTGTGTTACACGCTGTATTTTCGGTACGTATATACATACATATTATTGCTCTATGAAGATCGTATACGGTTTTCAAGTGTTTAATGAAATAACGTTTACGGTTCATTAATGTGTGGGAAATGTTGAAAATTTGATTAAAACAATCAATTATCCGTTGTGCGGTATGTGAAATTATGTCACAGTGTTTGCGTCGATATAGAAGTATTATCTTCAAACTCTTAATTAAATTCTTACTATAAGGAATTTTAATAATAAAATATGCAAGTCAAACCGATAAATTATTATTATTATTAATTTAAACAATTTATTACCAAACGCAATTTATGTGAATGCCACTGTCATAAAATAGGTACCTTGTTTTTTTATTAAAGAGAGAAGTCTCCCTAGTAGAAATATGGCGGTTTTAAATGGTTTGAGGTTAGAAATAGCCATGTTTTAGGTCATAACTAGCCATTTTCTATCGATCTTTTAGAAATACCTTGTTTATACTTTAAAAATCGTTTCCATTTCTACTAGGGCTGGGTTAAAATTGGAAAAAAGATATTCAATTTAACAATTATTAATTTTTTTCTTAACAATTGAAAACATTTTTCAATTTTTTAAACAAATTATATTATTATTAATTTTTATTTCAAATTTTTGGGCCAATTTTTATGTAACATAATTATTTTAATTATTTGTGAGACGTACTCTGATTTTTTTCCATAATGTACTTACCGCAGGATATTTTAGGAACCACTTCATCCAATAGGCTGAAATTTTAACAGTAATATTTATATACGATATTAATCCACTTGAATGGATCAGACTTTGTTACCATTATAGTAAAAAAATTATACTTACCAAATTACTTTAAAAAATTGAAAAAATGTTTAAAAAACAGCAAATTGAATTTTCTAAATAAACACTTAGACTTTTATTAAAATTTTGTGTCGGTTAAGTGGATTAGAATCAAATTTAAAAATTAAAATATTACAAATAAATTGACCAAACATTTTTAAATAGAAATTAATAATATTACAATTTGTTTAAAAAATTAAGTAATGTTTATAATCATTATGAGAAACATTTTTAATTGTTAATATTAAATAGTTTTTTTTCAATTTTAACCCAGGCTTATCTCCTTAAGCTTATATGTATATTATTTTTTAAATAGATATTTATATGTTTATATATACGCTGTTATATTAGGCTTTGTTAGTAAGAGCGGTAAACTTAGTGCTAGGAATTACTTACATGATGCTATATTCTTTAACAAATTACATCTTTCTAAGTTAAATGCTAAACATTGCCAAATAATGCGATTTATATCTTAAGATACTACCTTGTTTCTTGAACAAACTGCACAAACTGTATGGATAATTATGATAAATAAAAAAGCTAAAGTAACTGATACAATTATCTTTTTCATTTTATTACGTACGTTTCCCAAAATGAAAATTAATCCAACAATCTAGAAAGCATTTTAATGAAGAGTAAAATTTAATGAGTAAAAAAATGTAATTGAATTTTTTACTTGAAAAAAATAATTAATTTGGAATTAATTAAGTCAACCTAATTTATACACTAAAATTAAAAGAGTATGAAATTTCTCTAATGTTTGCGTCACACTTTTGGCTTCATTACTACGCTTCTTCGTGGCTAGAGAAAATAAACCAAAATTTCACTAAAAATAAGAATAATATAAAATCCAAGTTGAACAAAAAAAAAATTTTTCTTAAATGTGTAAAATTTAATAGATGACACAACCTCTCGTGCAAATCAAATCGGCAGACTAATGCCAAACCCTTTAACCAATACACTTTTTTGTACGATAAACGCGATTTGCAGGATCGGAGGTATTATAACGAAGGTAATTCGCACATCTGGCGGTTTCCGATTCCATATATAGGCCTGGATATCGCGTCCATTCCCCGTTGTTAGTTTGCTAACGTTCGATGATTAAAACGATGTTGCGCTTGGAATGTAAATGCGAGCGCGCGCGTTCGGCTGCTGCTAATTTCGTCGAGAGGCATTTGATTAAATAATAAAAAAACGATATCTCGTTGAAATCGAATCGATTTTACATTGGGAGAGTTTTCGATGATGCAAAATCTGTAATTTGGAATTATACGATTGTGGATTTTTCCGACTGCTGGAAATAGCTGCTGGTAATATGACTTCTAGGTGGATTTACGTACTTCCAGGTTATGCATTAACCAAGTTCACTATCCGATGTTTCTAATAAACAGAAGAAAGTATTCGTCCTAGATAACACTTAATTTAACAATATCGTTCACGTAATTAGAGAGAAGTCTCCCTAGTAGAAATATGGCGGTTTTTTAAATGGTTTGAGGTTAGAAATAGCCATGTTTTATGTCATAACTAGCCATTTTCTATCGATCTTTTAGAAATACCTTGTTTATACTTTAAAAATCGTTTCCATTTCTACTAGGGCTGGGTTAAAATTGGAAAAAAGATATTCAATTTAACAATTATTAATTTTTTTCTTAACAATTGAAACATTTTTTCAATTTTTTAAACAAATTATATTATTATTAATTTTTATTTCAAATTTTTGGGCCAATTTTTATGTAACATAATTATTTTAATTATTTGTGAGACGTACTCTGATTTTTTTCCATAATGTACTTACCGCAGGATATTTTAGGAACCACTTCATCCAATAGGCTGAAATTTTAACAGTAATATTTATATACGATATTAATCCACTTGAATGGATCAGACTTTGTTACCATTATAGTAAAAAAATTATACTTACCAAATTACTTTAAAAAATTGAAAAAATGTTTAAAAAACAGCAAATTGAATTTTCTAAATAAACACTTAGACTTTTATTAAAATTTTGTGTCGGTTAAGTGGATTAGAATCAAATTTAAAAATTAAAATATTACAAATAAATTGACGAAACATTTTTAAATAGAAATTAATAATATTAAAATTTGTTTAAAAAATTAAGTAATGTTTATAATCATTATGAGAAACATTTTTAATTGTTAATATTAAATAGTTTTTTTTCAATTTTAACCCAGGCTTATCTCCTTAAGCTTATATGTATATTATTTTTTAAATAGATATTTATATGTTTATATATACGCTGTTATATTAGGCTTTGTTAGTAAGAGCGGTAAACTTAGTGCTAGGAATTACTTACATGATGCTATATTCTTTAACAAATTACATCTTTCTAAGTTAAATGCTAAACATTGCCAAATAATGCGATTTATATCTTAAGATACTACCTTGTTTCTTGAACAAACTGCACAAACTGTATAGATAATTATGATAAATAAAAAAGCTAAAGTAACTGATACAATTATCTTTTTCATTTTATTACGTACGTTTCCCAAAATGAAAATTAATCCAACAATCTAGAAAGCATTTTAATGAAGAGTAAAATTTAATGAGTAAAAAAATGTAATTGAATTTTTTACTTGAAAAAAAATAATTAATTTGGAATTAATTAAGTCAACCTAATTTATACACTAAAATTAAAAGAGTATGAAATTTCTCTAATGTTTGCGTCACACTTTTGGCTTCATTACTACGCTTCTTCGTGGCTAGAGAAAATAAACCAAAATTTCACTAAAAATAAGAATAATATAAAATCCAAGTTGAACAAAAAAAAATTTTTCTTAAATGTGTAAAATTTAATAGATGACACAACCTCTCGTGCAAATCAAATCGGCAGACTAATGCCAAACCCTTTAACCAATACACTTTTTTGTACGATAAACGCGATTTGCAGGATCGGAGGTATTATAACGAAGGTAATTCGCACATCTGGCGGTTTCCGATTCCATATATAGGCCTGGATATCGCGCGTCCATTCCCCGTTGTTAGTTTGCTAACGTTCGATGATTAAAACGATGTTGCGCTTGGAATGTAAATGCGAGCGCGCGCGTTCGGCTGCTGCTAATTTCGTCGAGAGGCATTTGATTAAATAATAAAAAAAACGATATCTCGTTGAAATCGAATCGATTTTACATTGGGAGAGTTTTCGATGATGCAAAATCTGTAATTTGGAATTATACGATTGTGGATTTTTCCGACTGCTGGAAATAGTTGCTGGTAATATGACTTCTAGGTGGATTTACGTACTTCCAGGTTATGCATTAACCAAGTTCACTATCCGATGTTTCTAATAAACAGAAGAAAGTATTCGTCCTAGATAACACTTAATTTAACAATATCGTTCACGTAATACATTATCGTTCGTAGAAATTTTACTTTCCATTAAATCATCCACGTATTTTTAATTACCAAAAAATCGTTGTTATACCAAAAAAAAGGGAAAAAAGAAAAAAAACTACAACGAAACCAACCAAGCCCATTTAAACTAAATGGACCGTTTCGCATTGTAAGAATTATGCGCGCCAATAAATTATCCGTATCATATTTCGCGAAATTTAATTTTCCCCCTGAGTCTTGAGCGCGAGCGGTTGGAGAATTATGAATCGCCGGCAATAAAAGCTTGCCACGGAATATTCGCTAAATCACAATCGGAAGGGCCGGGCGATGGTCCCTCGGCTTTTTTCGCTCGAACGGATAGCCACCGGAAATGCATAACAATAACTTATTGGCATTTTTGTACGTGCAGGACTTTCTTTTCTATCGAGCTTTTAAAGTTAAAGCGGTTCTCGAGTACGATTTCGAGTACGCCATTTCATAGTTGCGCTACTCACTTCGATCAGACTTTTTTTTTTCCTTCTGCGAAATTGCATTCAACTATATGTGCGAGTTTGACATTAACTTTTTGTAAGTGATGTTTTTTTCTTTAAAGTATTCTGTTACGATGTGATTCGAGCGATTTTCCTGATACATTTATGTTTTGAATATTTAAAAACTACAAAATAAACTAAAATGTGCGCTGAATTGAAAGTGCCATTTTGGATTTTGTATCACTGATACCAGCATCTTCCAAAAACTATGATTTTTACTGTCACGTTCTGCAAAAAAAAAAGTTCTTACAGAGTTTCAAAGTAGAGAAAAAAAAGGGAAACGAAAATTTATAAAAATATGATCCATCTAAAATATTTTATATCTCAATTTTTTTTAAAGCATCGAAATAAATATTATATTACGTATTATTAGTTTTCCATTATTTTAATGTATTATTTGTCTACTATTATAAAAGAGTTTTAAGTATATCGAGTACGCCATATCGAGATCGAAAGTCACGTTGTATTAATTTTTCAAGTAAATCTAACTGTCAACCGTAATATAAAATATGAAATTAATTTATTATTTGAACATTGTAATAATAAAGCATTTATCGTCCGACCGTAGATTTATACGCATCAAAGACGTATATTTTAATATGAAACGCGAGAAATCTGAATACGTGCGTTTGCCGCCTAGATATATATTATCAAAAACCACTAAAACGAGTCATTTGAAGGTAATAACACGTGGGTAACGTGACGTAATTTTTCCGATAACCACCAGGCTTTTTCCCAGGTGAATTAGATTCCACCGGCGAATTACTGAATTAAACCCCTCCACCCGTCCGCCGCTACCCTTGACGATACGATCAAACCCCGCAATTATTTAATTACGCACGGCCGCATGTTCGAAATCAATTACCCTTTTCCGGAACTTTGCTAATCCATTACTTTACCCCGGAAAGATTCCTCTCGATCGGCGCTGATCGCTGAATAAAAGGAAATTAACGTAATTAGAGGCGGCTTGTGATAATCAGAACCGCGTACTGGAAATTACGGGGCTACTATGATAACAGGCTAAAAGGTGAAAATGAATGTTATACGCGGTTGATATGGTTTTGTTTAGTCTTTCACTTTGATACTGCGTGCACAAAAATTTTCATTTTTTCACAAAATTATCGATTTATTTTCTTATTTCTTTTCTTTGGTCTCGGTTTTCTCAGTTTTATGACAAAATAACCTGATGATAATTTAGCATTGTTATTGCAGTAGTGTAAACAATTAAATTAATTGGATTTGTTTGTTGTATAACCAAAGCCATGTATAAATAAATTGTTGACACACAGCTGAATATGCTTTGTCTTTTACTACTTAACAGGATGTCGGACGCACATTACAGGAATTTGCACCTTTCAACCCACAAATTATATCTAAAATATTTATTTAAAATTCGAAAAAATTCATACGAATAACTTAAAACACAAGTAAGGGCTTGATGGATCGATTTTTTAAGAAAAAATAATTTTTTTTATAATAATTGAATAAAACTAGTTTTAGTCGGTAATTATTAGTCAAAAGAAGCATAAACTTTGAACCCAAACATCATAATTAAATTATGGATTGAAAAACCTGGCAAAATTGGGGTATATAATTTAAAGCATGCTCAAGGACCTGACGTTCAAGGTGTTTTAAAAAAAATTATTTATTTATTTATAAAAAAGTAAAAAATTACCATTTTTTGAGTTAGACATCCTATGGACAAAACCGACCGGTCAATCGAGACGAAAATTATTATTATAATTAAATAAATATGTATATGTATAATAATATCGGTCTCAGTATTAAATAAATATGGTTTGTTACGTACGTAATATTGACGCACGGATCGGCACGTGTGTGAGATGTACGATGACCGAAACGCGAAACATCAAGACGAATGCAACCTCAGCAAGCAATCGCGAATGGTAGCCTATAGTGATTAGGGCTCAAGACTGGAAACTCTCGAACAATTTTTTATTCGATCCTCTCCTATCACTTTTTCCATATACGCAACAGGTTATAATTATGTACCATAAGACGTCATTGCCCTTTATTTAAGTATTATCTATCACTGTACTGATTTCAAACAAATATATTGTTTCATTAACAGAAAAAGTATGAAGGAAATTTGATTCTTAAATTTACGATTTTATTAGAAGGAAATTAAGAGTCAAATTTCCTTCTAATACCATTTTGAATGAGTCAATGTTTTGTGTGAAATGTAGCGAAGTAATAGATAATTTTATAGTTCATCATTAAATGACCGAAACGCGAAACATCAAGACGAATGCAACCTCAAGCAAGCAATCGCGAATGGTAGCCTATAGTGGAATTAGGGCTCAAGACTGGAAACTCTCGAACAATTTTTTATTCGATCCTCTCCTATCACTTTTTCCATATACGCAACAGGTTATAATTATGTACCATAAGACGTCATTGCCCTTTATTTAAGTATTATCTATCACTGTACTGATTTCAAACAAATATATTGTTTCATTAACAGAAAAAAGTATGAAGGAAATTTGATTCTTAAATTTACGATTTTATTAGAAGGAAATTAAGAGTCAAATTTCCTTCTAATACCATTTTGAATGAGTCAATGTTTTTGTGTGAAATGTAGCGAAGTAATAGATAATTTTATAGTTCATCATTAAATTTTGATAGAAGAGATCAAATCGTCTCAAATCGTTGGGCTACACAAATCCACCAAACGAATACACATTTAACGAAATAGAACAGGACAACCTGCAAAAAATGTAATGGACTAAAAAAATGAAACACGTACTGGTAGATTGTCCATTATAGAAATTTTAAAATTAATAAATCCATCAAATCAATTATTAATAATAAAAACCTCGGTATATTGTACCACATTCAAATACTGTTATAATCAAATAAATGTTATGATAATGCACTTATACATGTATACTATTAATGTAATTGACAAAGTCGCTAATACCCATACAGGGAGATGCGGTCAAGAATAAATATATAATAAAAAAATTTGGTTTTACCTAACTTACCATTATTAGTTATGTAAAATATATGAATAGAGAAAGACGCTGAATCGTGACGAAAAAATTCGAAGATTTCTTGGTTTCGGAAGGCGTGTGACTGCCACGAGCGCTGACAAGATAAAAGTCAAAGCGTCGCGCTCTTATCGAAATCCTCGCTCTTTAACGATCTCGCGACGTTCACTTTTCAAAATTCAACTTTTACATATCGACACAGTGAATTTAAATTTTATAATTTTTTCTTTTTGCAATGCCTGTTCTATCAAAGAGCCACAGCTCACTTTTCCAGCTTTTCTGCACACACTTTAACCTACGGTGCCGAATGGATATTCGCAGATGAGATTCAGATAGCCTCAGGGAAACCAAAGTTTTCTCTAGCTACAAGGTATATACGCGACAACACCCCTTTATGACGTCACACGTAAAACATACATTATTTTAATGTAATTTCAACTAATCATGTTTCGTACGTAGTTTTTCGAAAAAACAAAAATTGACATTTCGGTCTCTGTTGTATCTCGTCTTCACTTGCGCATTTCCACTCATTTCTTTTACATATCATTTCCAATAACCTTAATTAATGTCATACAATTTTACAATAAAACGCATTAATTTTCAGATGAAAAAAATATACACCAACAAAAGTACAGTTTTCATTTTTCTTTATTTCATTAAATACGCTATACATAATTTTCCTGGAAAAATCTAATTATTTTAATTTTATGAAAGAGCACGTTTCTCGGAAAATCAAGACACAACATTTAAAAGGAACGATTCAAAGTTGATTCTACGAATTCGCTCAGTCAGTCAATCGCTTGATAAATTGCATAGAAATTTCGATAATAAAATAATCTTTTACTTGCACGCGTGAATTAATTAATAATTAAATAAATTTCGGGTTTGGAATCAGCGACAAGTCTTATATTTTCCACCGGGGTCAATTGTTTGTAAACAAACGCGCGTCTTCTCCTATTTTTTTATTATTATCATATATTATCATTTATTATTAAATTCTTTGTGCAACTCGGCTGGTAGGGTAGGGAGGATAAAAATTAAGGTTAGAACCTCCATATAGGGGTTGTCGCCTCTTCATTTAATAAACGCTTACCAACATTAACTAATTTTTAAATTTATTAGTTAATACACATTCTATAATGTGCAACAATACCTGCGTTTGCTAAAAAAATTTAGAAAAAATGAAAATGAAAAACTATATGTGAAAAATCGAATAAAGAAATTATGAAGGTGGTATATATACCCGGAGAGTTACCGACTGAGCAAAAAAAATAATTATTACATTTAATTAAATAACACGCACGTTTATACAAACCCTAATACAAAAGCACTAGATAATTAAATAACAAGCCATTCTACAAAGTGAATGAACACCAAACAAGCAAGAACACCATAAAAAATTTCTGCACCGAAAATTTACTATTATCCGTGATTTTGTGGTGCAGACATTTTTTCGGGTGTCCTTATTGTATTGATCTGGAATTTTATAGAATTAGACTTATTATTTAATAAATACAAAAATTTCCTTATATTGCTCGGTCGGTAACTATTGGGTATGCCACTTTTTTGTTCATAATATATTCATAAACGAGGTTATCGTTCGTTACTGTGATTTTGTTAAAACTGTTTTTCTTGTAAACAATTGCAGTAATTAAAAAAAAAATTTATTCATTATCTTATTATTGTAAAAATATTCATGTAAAATTCAATATATCTAAAAATTTTCATGGAAGTAATTAATAATTTTATCACCTTCGGTATTTGAGATATATATTTAAAATCAACGTATTCGGTATAGTGTCTAATAAGTCAGCTATAGCAAATATGAACGCGTCAACAGATACTGGTTCCATTTACATAGTTTATCCACTTCCAAGTTCAAATGTTTAGCTATGGATAAACTATTTGTGTATGTATAATTAGGAGTTTACGGTATATTAAGTGATTTATACGTAACGCGTATACTTCAATATAGAGTAATAAAATTAACCACAAAATTAAGAAAATTGAATACTTTTTCATCAAAATATTGAATCGACAATATAGGAAAATTTAATAAAACAAAAATGTTAAAATTATTTCCCATCGTCTCACGCTATTACAACACTTTACTCGCGAGAGCTTATTTTCTATAAACCTTTGGAAAGTTTCTATTCACCCGCAAAAGATAGTGCAGTATAACGTGGAACTTATTTTTTTGCAAGAGAAAAGCAAATGAGAATAGTTCGACGAAGAATGCACTTGTCGAGGACTCTTGTTTTATATATACGCCAAGAATTTCATTTGACCCGAATCTCGAGCCTGTAGATGGCAAAAATTGCGCGAACTAAATGTGGCCTTTTTTGACGCGGCAAAACAAAGCGAATGAATTTCATAAAGGCATTACGAGGGCATTCCTAAAACGTGTCTCCCTCGTTTTATTAACCGTTTTTTTTTTTTGAGAAACCCAGTGAAATCACCTTTCAATTACACACCTTCGCATTCAAGTTTTCCTTTGTCCTCTGGATTACGCAAAAACTATACTCATTTCTCCTTGACGCGTTAATTATTTATTCTTCGACATTTTTCGAGTTTTATTGTTCACACGTTATAACTTATGAACTATTCGAATATTTTATCACTATTTCCTTCGATTATTTATCACCATTGATTTTGCAGCCGTCGTATGCGGAATTTACGATTACGCACCTTAATTAATTTATTTAAATTAATCCAATTTTTAATAAAAATTTATCGAATAACGGAGAAAAATAGCATTTCGATCTTATGATTTTCTTTGTAGAAGCTTCGGAAAATAGGTCGAGAACGCAAGTACACATTTTAGGACATTAGAAATTCTGGCGTTGTATGCACAACGAAATAACCTTTCCTCGTTGACAAATCGTATTTACCTGAGCTACAGTATAAGAATACTTTATAATTTAAGTCTGAGTAAATTGTGAGAATTTAGAAATTTCTCTTTGTTTTTAATTTCTCGGTACGTTCAAATATTACGATGAATAAAATTCCTCGATAAATTTAAATTAACATTAAAATTCTATATTCCAATCAAATTACGTTTAATTAATTATTTATTTAACATCGACTATCCTTCACCTCTGATAATAGTTGTTATGTATTTAATAAATCCCGATACGATGTTTATCTTTAATTACTATTTAAATAATATTCCATTGGAAATATATTAATATATTTATATAAAAACATAATCCATGACTCTTTATCAATTCGCGATAATAATATTGTAATGTGTTACTTATCGCTATCAACTAACATCGAAAAGAGTAATCTGCATAATTTTGTGTATTAATTAATTAAAATACATTTTTATTACCAGGTTTTGAGAAGTGAGTTACTATGATCGATATAAAGAGATCGGTGTTCATATAGCAACGACCGTGACATCAACACTCGCGACTGGATAAATAGTTTAGTTTAATTAACGTAATATTAATTGAGATATTAATAGTTAATGTGTTATCTGTATAAATGTTTATTTCATAATTAATATATTTGTAACGAATTAACAATTGTTCGGTCATAACAATATACATTTACATGCGTGTTCGTATATGTAAAGGATTTCGTTGTTAAAGAAGTTATTTAAATATATCATATTTTATTTGCTATTAGAATAATACTCTGGATATATTGTACATTATTCCAATTATAAATTTAGTTGTTATACAGCTTTGAAAAAAAAACTATTACAATTTTACATTAATTTTAAATTTTAAATTTATTCAATTTTACTAAAATATGCACAAGCAATGAATTCACCTTTACGCGATGGCACTAGTATTTTTTATTTTATTATTGTAATTACTGAATTTTATAAATTGATCAATGTTAATAAATAATAATAATATACACTGAATATCAATATAGTGAGCGAGGTATTTGAAAATATGATTACGAAGAGTAAATTGCTTAATTTATAATTTAATTTTCTATCAAGTATGAATAATTCTCTCTTAATTATATAGATATGAACTCCTTCGCTCGAAAATATGTTCATACAAATATACATTTTATTACCTCTAATTGATTTATTTAAGGTAAATAGACGGCATAATACATAATGTATATATACAAAAAAATAATTGAAAAATTCGTGAAATTGAATAAAATATTTAAAAATTTTAATACTCTTTGGACAAAAAAAACTTTTGTATCAAAATTCATGAAATTATTAAATTTTTTGTTCACCTAAAACAAGACACCCCGCTATCGTCTTTGCTTATTTAGCGCAAAGGAAAATATGCAAACTCAAAGTGCACCGTTGAATCCTTAGCTCTATAAAGTAATTAAATATCCTCCTTTGTACGAGCCTTTGTGACATTTTCCAAAGTAAAAAAAGATCGAAAGAAAGAGAGAAAGAAAGAAGAAAATCGTGTCATCTCATTACATTTACATTTGCGTAATTTTATTCTCGCGGTCAAAGGGGTATCGAATGCAGATAAGTTGCGATATATAAAAAAAAGGTACAAAGGCAACATCAAAGTTGACTACTCGTGGCTCTCGATTTTATCGACGTCTTTTCAGGCTTATATCGGAAGTTTCTACCTCTCGGAGGTTCAATCTGCTAAGTGAATGGGGCGACTCTTTTGACCATCTTTTTCCTTGACCTTACCTTCTTATCTATTTTAATTTCCGTCGTCTCGAGCGCAACGATTGTAAATCTTGGTGGAAGTATGTGCAAAGTTTAATATGCGTAAGCGCATCGTTCATTAGACGGTGTACGAGAAACTGTACAAATAATGCATGATTTATATACGGTGAGAGGGCATTTGACCTACTTGTGGCTGTTTAGTCTTTCACTTCACTTTACAGTACAATGATTGATTGTAGTCAAATTCTAATTTTATTTACTACATTTCGAATGATAGATCAGAATGATAGATATTTTATTATTTAACAGGTTATAGGTGTGTATCTATTTATACATTATTAATTATTTAATGTTAACTATATATTTGTATACAATAATTTGTAGATATTAGAATAATTATTAACTTTTATAATGTCTCATTTACTTTCAAATATTTTTTCAAAACTCGACTATTTCTGACACTTGCCGGGTCACTCGAAATTATTCAAGATGCCCGATTTTTTCCAATACGTCTAATTTTGCAAGTAACTCCACGTTTTTTTTTCAAATTCGAGTCAAACTTAATACGTCAAGTATCCGGCCATTAGAAATTTTTAGTTGGAATATTTTTAGAACTTAGCATTTCTACCTACGTGTTATAATTTTTTTCGATAATACTACACTTTCAAATTTATAAATTAACTAGTAATAATACTTAATCTTATTATTAAAAAACATGTCTTATAAACTAATAAAAATAGCGAATCTCGATGATTGTTTGAACGCACAATTCAAACGTAGGAGAGTTTTATCCCTCTTTCCAATGAACCCGAGGCCATTCCTTTAACATTACGCATCTTTCATACTTGACCACACTTTTTCTCATTCCCTTCAACACTTTCATACTCTAACTTTTCGCTTCATACTCTTCCTATCCTCCTCCCCCTGTATATACCCGTGAGAGTTTGCTTTTGCGGTTTTACGCGCAATCCAATAAAATTAGATCGAATCTCTGTTAACTCACGGTGAAAATAAAAAATCTCATTCTCTGTGAATCGAACGCGAGTCTTTGACAAAGCAGTACTTTGCGAGGATCGTAACGAGTCCCTTTGGTAACTTTAAAAAGTTAATGATTCTTCTTTATCAATTGCCTTTTCTTTTATTTTAAGCACGGTATTACAAATCCTGAGTACGGAATTTTTTAGAATTTGATGATTCACTGTTTTTCTTATTCAAGTATTATTCGAAATTTTTATTTTCTTTAAAAAAAATGCGAAATGAATATCGTGAAAACGGAGATTTTTATTAAATTGAAAATATTGATTGCGCTGAATATCTAAATAAATTCACAATCAATGTCGCAAAAGAAGCTTACAAAGCTTGTTCAAAGCTAGACTTTTGAATTTTATTTTTCTCTTAATGATTTATTAGAAATTGAAAATTCGCAGTGAAAATTTAATAATTAAAATATATTTAAATAGTAATTTATACACGTATATATATCGAGAAGAGAGAGAGAGAGAGAGCATAACGTACGTAAATCATAACTTTTAAAAATAATCCAACAACCTTTTCATCGCCCAGTCCTCTGATCTCGCACAATCAGAGCATGTAAACATATACAGAGTTGAGAACTGAGGAGATTAATGCATTTCTCAGGGGGCGATTTGGATGGTTTTGAACAGCTCGGCTGCTCCCCGGATTAAAGTTTTTCAAAGCCCCGTAAGCGTAAGCCTCTCTTTATCTTCCGCTGTCTCCTCTTCTTTGCTGGATGATGATGAAGGATTTATACTAGCCTCGGCGACGCTGACCTCCGCACACAGTCGATTTTATACGAGGCATTCGACTGAGAAATGTCGTCTCTCGGTGGTTTACTGCGAACTCGCGTGAAAAATGGCGTACGTTGCGGAATCGGGATGTTTTCTACGAATTGATGGGTAATTGATTTTCCGTGTGCTGCTTGCGAAATGACAAAACGTACAGACTCGAGTATACGTGGTGAGAATATTTCCCGATTTTTAGGAGAGTTGTAACATTTTTTTCGTTTCTCTTTTTTTTAACGTACATTAGAATAGGATCATGTTAACTTTTCGGTTTATATTTTTTTGTTACTACTGAATTTACTCCACCGCTCGATCACACTGAGTTTTGAAGTATCTTAAATTGTTTAACATTAAATACTGAATAATTAAATAAACATTGATATATATATATATGCATATCTAACTACTATTATGATATACTACTTAAAATAATATTAGTACTTTCAATAATTAATGGTTAAAAAATGTAGCTCTAGATGACTAAAATTAAATACCTGATACGAGAAAATAGTTTAAAAATGTGGTCAATATATTGTACACAAATAAAAAGTTATTAATTTTATTTCAACCACATTCGTGTTTTTTACAAGCAAATGTATAAAAGAGTATGCATTGAACATATTTGCTAAAAAGTAAACCAAAACTAACATGTACAGAGACCAAATTTAATGAATGTAAAAATGTTTCAGTGTAAGATAAAATAAATTTCTTAAAAATTAAAACATTACCAGATTATCTTTTTTATCAATAAATCGATTTTCATGTAATATTTATTTATAAGAAAAAGTTATAAATGTTATTGATAATAACGGATATATTTTTTTAATATAATTAGGTAAGTAGGCAAAATTTAATATAAGTTATTAAAATTTATTTACAATATAAATATCAACCTATTTTAACTATATCAAAATATAATTCAAATTAATTAACAAAATTCCATCATTTTGTTTCTCGTTATATGTCCGTAAATGAATAAATTAAATGAACAAGTTATCTTAAGAAAAACTATGACAATAATCGTGGTCGTAATCAGTAGATAAACCAATCGTTTGGTCAGTCAAATGTGGTTAGCTTCGGTATTTTTTTAATAATGGAATTAAACCTTTTACATAAAGTTATTTGCTTAGCTTCGGTATTAATCTGATATTCGCGTGTTAATATTTCCAAATATGAATATCTATTAATAAGTATATTAAAATTAACCATTCAAAAATATCCTAAAACATTTTTATAATTTTCTACAAATTTAACATTGAAAATTACGTATATAACCACTTTTACCAAAATTAAAAATGCAAAGGTTTCAAAATTAAAAAAAAAGGAAATTTTAATTAAACTTTCTTAAAAAAAATGTATACGTTTTTTAACAATTGGTATTTCCCCACACAGCCGCAGATACGAAATGTACGTACCCCTCGGATCGGATAACCGAATTTCTGAGAGAGAGAGGGAGGGAAGTAACATTACGAAACAAGAAAATCCACCATATATCCTCTTAAAAATCTCTCGAGTGCAGTTGGTTAATCTGTACGTGTATCCCAAGATCGGTAATTGCGTACTGGCTTATTCTTTCCTCGTTTATCGTAAGCGTCTTATCTTATGAAAAACGAGACTTACTTCCCATTTGTGTGTGGGGTCACGTACAACGTCGCTATCGGACTTGTGCTCTGGAATTCAACTGGTAGAGAATGTGTGCGCGAAATTCCGCGGGGCTCGATTGTCGAAAACTAATCGCTCGTTGACAGCCTCCCCTGACCCACGAAAGACGGAGGTGAAGTGGATGCCTGCACTGAAGATAAAACTAGAGGTTTATTAGTGAAACAATCGAAAACCTGATTTTTCATGGGATATCCAGTAAATCGTTATCTCTATACTCCCATTGTTTCAAAGGAGTCCATAGTATCAATTGATCCGTTTATTTCATTAATTTTTTTTACTTTATCCTGTGGGATCGGTGCATTAATCAAGAAAAATATGCGTGGTAAAGGATTCGTTCAAATTATTCATACAACTCCGAATCAACATTTTAATGGTAGAGTAATACACCATTAGGCATTCTGAAGTTAAGTATAAAAAAAAGTATAGAAAATGTATTTAATAAAAGTATCTACACACAGATATCAATAAATAACAAAGAACCAGAGGTGGAAAATAAAAGTATCGAAAGGAAACGAAAAATAAAAGTGTGCGTGTGTACAGTTTCTTCTTGACCTAGGTATATACGAGTGGAGTTACGAAGGCGAAAGGAAGTGAGAGGAAGAGGTAGAGGGAGGGGAAAGAGAAAGAGAAAGAAAGGGAACGAGAGATTTCCCTTATCAGGGAAAAGTTGAGCCCTTATATATACGGTGAACTGCGAAAGTTTATCCGAGCGTTTGTTTGCTGCTTTGCCGAAGTGTGTTCCACTTTTATTTGAGATCGTTTTTCTCTTCTCTCAATACGAGCATTGTCGTTTCGATCTCGAGTAGACGAGCCTGGAACAGGTATTATAATATTAGTTTTTTTTTGTAAGATTCACCCACTCGAATGGAAAAATTACAGTAGGATTAAACAGTAACGATACGTACCCTATATCTATATTCGCGAAAAATTATTTTTAAACTATACCCATCTAATCTTCCGTTATTATTGCACATTTGGAAACACGTATCGCCGTATTTTAGAAAATTTAACGGCACACTTGACATTGAATGACGAAACAGGTGATATTTTCCACATATAAATTTAACGTACAACGGTTAACAAGTAATTAATTAATTATTTACTAATGAGGTCGCAATTTGAATTAAACGTGAAAAACATTAATTAATTCCTTTGAACAATTTGCGTTTTCGACGTCGCGAATAAAGGGAAAAAAAATTGATAATTAGATAGTTTTCTCTTTAAAATTTAAATTAGCATGTTTAAATTGTACGTCGCATCGACATTTATATTTGTCAGGTGAGTTTTACGACCCTTTTTCTCATATAAAGAGACTCGTTGGATTTTAAATGACTTTGACATCAAAAGATTTTACATGTAGCCTTGTTTTAAGATGGTACTTTAATCAATTTCCCTTGGCTTTCATGAATTTCATTAGATTAACAAGATGATTCCTAATGGAGTCAGAAAGTTTATTAAAGACCTTATTATTTCTTAAAGGGAGTTAGCATTTTAAAGTTTATGAGGTACCGTTATAAAACCGTCTCGTAGACAAACTTGTACGGAGTTTATAACAGGCAAGTCATGAAATAATGTCGCGTCAGTTTACCCAAAAGCAAATCTTACACCGTTGAGATCTTCTCTTTAATTATATAGGGACAGATTCCACTTTCAATTACAACCTAACTTTACTCATGCGCTTAACTATCTATTTCGCGTGCGAAAGATAACCTGATTTATTGTAAATGTCAACAATTACGTAGAATTGTATCGTTAATTAATAATATTGACTTCCAATTTTCAGACCGTTTTTCTATCAAATTTCCTGTAGGATGTTGAAATTTAAAGTAGTTCTCGAACGACACGTGAGTCAATATGGTGATTATGAAATTTAAATTTTCTTATTTATTTGGATCCATCCACATTATATTACAATGTTCTAATCGTAATGTTATATATTATTTACAGTATGTTTTTATAAGTAAAAACGTGATTGCGCCGCCTCAATGAACAATTTTTGATCATTGTAATGTGCAAAGTTTAATTTTTCATTTTGTCAAGTGATAGGTAGGTTTTATATTATCTGTAAAAAAATAATAAATAAAGTATGACGGTCAAGACCTATTCGTATCAGTAACCTGGTAAATTTCTATTGTATTGTATAATCTGGTTAATATATTATTAGATTTGGTTTGTCGGTTCTAACTTTTATTAACTACGTCAAGGGGAAAAGTGGAGGTTCTGAATGTCTTACATGGAACTTCGTGTAGTAAGATTGGCGGAAATATTACCTAATTGGTCATTAAGACTGATACATGGGGATTAGTATACGCAATTTTCGTGTACGTATTGTATAGTTGGTAGAGGTAGGGGCTGAGAGGGAAATTTAACATATTTAAGATTTTATATTAAATAGTGTATTTTTATTATTTAATATTTAAAATAATTGTAATGAACCCAGTCCGTCATCCAAAATTCCAAAAGATAGTTCAGTATTATAAAGAATACGATAAACTTTTTTCTTGTTTTCCGTCTCACTTTTAATTTGAATTGATTTGAAAAATGTTATTTATTCCCTAGTAAAGATATCTTACCACCTTTTGGTTAAGATTTAGCGTCGTTGCTATAAGTGGACCAATGATCTACTACGAAATTTCTACTAGGATTTACTTTATAGCAAAATGGGATTATTTCTTTCATATTTAAATATAAGGTTCATTAATCACCCAAGTGTACTAAGAGTTTTATTAGTATTATTGATCGTATTCTATTTATATATTATCAGATTATGTTCAAAGCGGCACAGATTAAAAATTAATCGTTTGAAATTTGAATTTATTGACATTTTAGTATTATTCATTTACTACTGGATCTAACGTAGCGAAGCAACCATTTATTAAAAATAATACTGAACATTTTCTAAGTTATTAATATTTAAACGTAAAAAAAAATAAATATTTACGTGTATTACTTTATTACAACAAGACCAATTGCATTCATGAAAACTAGACGTATCTCATTTAGAGCTAACCTCAAAATTTTGCTTAATTTATTAGGCTATAAAGAACGTGGAAAACAAGCGTATAAAATTATTCATGTAAATGTAATAAAAAAAATGATGTATAGATTATGCAAACTATATTTTATTGAATTTAAACTAGTTAATAGTAAAAAATAAAAATGAGAAGTTTTGCAAATGTTACAACATTCGTAGCTTCATTCCGGCGGTGTAATACATAAAGAGGCAGTAAACATTTTCCTCCGCGCAAGAGCATTGAACTTATCCTTCCGCAAATAAACGAATCCACCGAATCACCATTTACCGATGTAAAATCTCGTTCTCGTTGATCTTTGATCCGTGTATAGGTATAAATCCCACGAGCAAATCGCATCAATCATAAATCCGACGAAACTAATCGTGGTACATTCTTTCTTCTATATATATATATATATATAAAACTTATATTTTATACATATATATATATATATATATATGGGGTATTCCACGTGAAGTGGTCCGATCAAAATTTTAAAATGCACCAAATTTTGGGTACACTTTGCAAATGTGTTTCAGAATACAGAAAAAAAATTTTTAGGTACTGGAATCTATTTGCTCGAAAGTTATTGTAACCTCAAAAAGTGAATTTTTCCATATTTTTTTCAACACCAGCTGGGTTTACCGTACAACGTCGCTATCGGACTTGTGCTCTGGAATTCAACTGGTAGAGAATGTGTGCGCGAAATTCCGCGGGGCTCGATTGTCGAAAACTAATCGCTCGTTGACAGCCTCCCCTGCCCCACGAAAGACGGAGGTGAAGTGGGATGCCTGCACTGAAGATAAACTAGAGGTTTATTAGTGAAACAATCGAAAACCTGATTTTCATGGGATATCCAGTAATCGTAATCCTATACTCCATTGTTTCAAAGGAGTCCATAGTATCAATTGATCCGTTTATTTTATTAATTTTTTTTTACTTATCCTGTGGGATCGGTGCATTAATCAAGAAAAATATGGCCGTGGTAAAGGATTCATTCAAATTATTCATACAACTCCGAATCAACATTTTAGTGGTAGAGTAACACACCATTAGGCATTTCTGAAGTTAAGTATAAAAAAGTATAGAAAATGTATTTAATAAAAGTATCTACACAGATATCAATAAATAACAAGAACCAGAGGTGGAAAATAAAAGTATCGAAAGGAAACGAAAAATAAAAGTGTGCGTGTGTACAGTTTCTTCTTGACCTAGGTATATACGAGTGGAGTTACGAAGGCGAAAGGAAGTGAGAGGAAGAGGTAGAGGGAGGGGAAAGAGAAAGAGAAAGAAAGGGAACGAGAGATTTCCCTTATCAGGGAAAAGTTGAGCCCTTATATATACGGTGAACTGCGAAAGTTTATCCGAGCGTTTGTTTGCTGCTTGCCGAAGTGTGTTCCACTTTTATTTGAGATCGTTTTTCTCTTCTCTCAATACGAGCATTGTCGTTTTTCGATCTCGAGTAGACGAGCCTGGAAACAGGTATTATAATATTAGTTTTTTTTTGTAAGATTCACCCACTCGAATGGAAAATACAGTAGGATTAAACAGTAACGATACGTACCCTATATTCTATATCGCGAAAATTATTTTAAACTATACCCATCTAATCTTCCGTTATTATTGCACATTTGGACAAACGTATCGCCGTATTTTTAGAAAATTTAACGGCACACTTGACATGAATGACGAAACAGGTGATATTTTTCCACATATAAATTTAAACGTACAACGGTTAACAAGTAATTAATTAATATTTACTAATGAGGTCGCAATTTGAATTAAACGTGAAAAACATTAATTAATTCCTTTGAACAATTTGCGTTTTCGACGTCGCGAATAAAGGGAAAAAAAATTGATAATTAGATAGTTTTCTCTTTAAATTTAAATTAGCATGTTTAAATTGTACGTCGCATCGACATTTATATTTGTCAGGTGAGTTTTACGACCCTTTTTCTCATATAAAGAGACTCGTTGGATTTTAAATGACTTTGACATCAAAAGATTTTACATGTAGCCTTGTTTTAAGATGGTACTTTAATCAATTTCCCTTGGCTTTCATGAATTTCATTAGATTAACAAGATGATTCCTAATGGAGTCAGAAAGTTTATTAAAGACCTTATTATTTCTTAAAGGGAGTTAGCATTTTAAAGTTTATGAGGTACCGTTATAAAACCGTCTCGTAGACAAACTTGTACGGAGTTTATAACAGGCAAGTCATGAAATAATGTCGCGTCAGTTTACCCAAAAGCAAATCTTACACCGTGAGATCTTCTCTTTAATTATATAGGGACAGATTCCACTTTCAATTACAACCTAACTTTACTCATGCGCTTAACTATCTATTTCGCGTGCGAAAGATAACCTGATTTATTGTAAATGTCAACAATTACGTAGAATTGTATCGTTAATTAATAATATTGACTTCCAATTTTCAGACCGTTTTTCTATCAATTTCCTGTAGGATGTTGAAATTTAAAGTAGTTCTCGAACGACACGTGAGTCAATATGGTGATTATGAAATTTAAATTTTCTTATTTATTTGGATCCATCCACATTATATTACAATGTTCTAATCGTAATGTTATATATTATTTACAGTATGTTTTTATAAGTAAAAATGTGATTGCGCCGCCACAATGTACAATTTTTGACCATTGTAATGTGCAAAGTTTCATTTTTCATTTTGTCAAGTGATAGGTAGGTTTTATATTATCTGTAAAAAAATAATAAATAAAGTATGACGGTCAAGACCTATTCGTATCAGTAACCTGGTAAATTTCTATTGTATTGTATAATCTGGTTAATATATTATTAGATTTGGTTTGTCGGTTCTAACTTTTATTAACTACGTCAAGGGGAAAAGTGGAGGTTCTGAATGTCTTACATGGAACTTCGTGTAGTAAGATTGGCGAAAATATTACCTAATTGGTCATTAAGACTGATACATGGGGATTAGTATACGCAATTTTCGTGTACGTATTATATAGTTGGTAGAGGTAGGGGCTGAGAGGGAAATTTAACATATTTAAGATTTTATATTAAATAGTGTATTTTTATTATTTAATATTTAAAATAATTGTAATGAACCCAGTCCGTCATCCAAAATTCCAAAAGATAGTTCAGTATTATAAGAATACGATAAACTTTTTTCTTGTTTTCCGTCTCACTTTTAATTTGAATTGATTTGAAAAATGTTATTTATTCCCTAGTAAAGATATCTTACCACCTTTTGGTTAAGATTTAGCGTCGTTGCTATAAGTGGACCAATGATCTACTACGAAATTTCTACTAGGATTTACTTTATAGCAAAATGGGATTATTTCTTTCATATTTAAATATAAGGTTCATTAATCACCCAAGTGTACTAAGAGTTTTATTAGTATATTGATCGTACTCTATTTATATATTATCAGATTATGTTCAAAGCGGCACAGATTAAAAATTAAAGTAGTTCTCGAACGACACGTGAGTCAATATGGTGATTATGAAATTTAAATTTTCTTATTTATTTGGATCCATCCACATTATATTACAATGTTCTAATCGTAATGTTATATATTATTTACAGTATGTTTTTATAAGTAAAAATGTGATTGCGCCGCCACAATGTACAATTTTTGACCATTGTAATGTGCAAAGTTTCATTTTTCATTTTGTCAAGTGATAGGTAGGTTTTATATTATCTGTAAAAAAATAATAATAAAGTATGACGGTCAAGACCCTATTCGTATCAGTAACCTGGTAAATTTCTATTGTATTGTATAATCTGGTTAACTATATTAGATTTGGTTTGTCGGTTCTAACTTTATTAACTACGTCAAGGGGAAAAGTGGAGGTTTCTGAATGTCTTACATGGAACTTCGTGTAGTAAGATGGCGAAACATATTACCTAATTGGTCATTAAGACTGATACATGGGGATTAGTATACGCAATTTTCGTGTACGTATTATATAGTTGGTAGAGGTAGGGGCTGCGAGGGAAATTTAACATATTTACGATTTTATATTAAATAGTGTATTTTTATTATTTAATATTTAAAATAATTGTAATGAAACCCAGTCCGTCATCCAAAATTCCAAAAGATAGTTCAGTATTATTAAGATACGATAAACTTTTTTCTTGTTTTCCGTCTCACTTTTAATTTGAAGTGATTTGAAAAATGTATTTATTCCTAGTAAAGATATCTTACCACCTTTTGGTTAAGATTTAGCGTCGTTGCTATAAGTGGACCAATGATCTACTACGAAATTTCTACTAGGATTTACTTTATAGCAAAATGGGATTATTTCTTTCATATTTAAATATAAGGTTCATTAATCACCCAAGTGTATACTAAGAGTTTTATTAGTACTATTGATCGTACTCTATTTATATATTATCAGATTATGTTCAAAGCGGCACAGATTAAAAATTAATCGTTTGAAATTTGAATTTATTGACATTTTAGTATTATTCATTTACTACTGGATCTAACGTAGCGAAGCAACCATTTATTAAAATAATACTGAACATTTTCTAAGTTATTAATATTTAAACGTAAAAAAAATAATATTTACGTGTATTACTTTATTACAACAAGACCAATTGCATTCATGAAAACTAGACGTATCTCATTTAGAGCTAACCTCAAAATTTTGCTTAATTTATTAGGCTATAAAGAACGTGGAAAACAAGCGTATAAAATTATTCATGTAAATGTAATAAAAAAAATGATGTATAGATTATGCAAACTATATTTTATTGAATTTAAACTAGTTAATAGTAAAAATAAAAATGAGAAGTTTTGCAAATGTTACAACATTCGTAGCTTCATTCCGGCGGTGTAATACATAAAGAGGCAGTAAACATTTTCCTCCGCGCAAGAGCATTGAACTTATCCTTCCGCAAATAAACGAATCCACCAAATCACCATTTTACCGATGTAAAATCTCGTTCTCGTTGATCTTTGATCCGTGTATAGGTATAAATCCCACGAGCAAATCGCATCAATCATAAATCCGACGAAACTAATCGTGGTACATTCTTTCTTCTATATATATATATATATATATATAAAACTTTATATTTTTATACATATATATATATATATATATATATGGGGTATTCCACGTGAAGTGGTCCGATCAAAATTTTAAAATGCACCAAATTTTGGGTACACTTTGCAAATGTGTTTCAGAATACAGAAAAAATTTTTAGGTACTGGAATCTATTTGCTCGAAAGTTATTGTAACCTCAAAAAGTGAATTTTTCCATATTTTTTTCAACACCAGCTGGGTTTACCGCTATATAACTCAAAATCTATCAACTTTTACTATATAACATTATATGTAATATTCGTTGCTAATTATATCTAGAATTTATTCTTCTGGGTTAGAATTTCTAATCTCAAGGTCAATGTTACATAAACTACATGTCAATATTCAACTTGAAAAAAGTGCAAGTGCGCCACCTTTGATTTTTTCATCCAAAAGTCTAAAAGAAAGCTTGGAGCAATACCTTTCAAATGGTCTGTAGCATTTTTATGGCCTTCAATTCTGTAAAAAGTTATGACTATTTAAAGAAAGACAAAAAATTCACAAAAATTAACATGGTAATTCCCATTTAAATTTTTTAAAAAATTTCGTGTTTCTTTAAATTGTCATAACTTTTTACAGAATTGGAGGCCATAAAAATGCTACAGACCATTTGAAAGGTATTGCTCCAAGCTTTCTTTTAGACTTTTGGATGAAAAAATCAAAGGTGGCGCACTTGCACTTTTTTCAAGTTGAATATTCACATGTAGTTTATGTAACATTGACCTTGAGATTAGAAATTCTAACCCAGAAGAATAAATTCTAGATATAATTAGCAACGAATGTTACATATAATGTTCTATAGTAAAAGTTGATAGATTTTGAGTTAAATAGCGGTAAACCCAGCTGGTGTTGAAAAAAATATGGAAAAATTCACTTTTTGAGGTTAGAATAACTTTTGAGCAAATAGATTCCAGTACCTAAAAATTTTTTTCTGTATTCTGAAACACATTTGCAAAGTGTACCCAAAATTTGGTGCATTTTATAATTTTGATCGGACCACTTCACGTGGAATACCCCATATATATATATATATATATATATATATATATATATGGGGTATTCCACGTGAAGTGGTCCGATCAAAATTTTAAAATGCATCAAATTTTGAGTACACATTGCAAATGTTTTTCAGAATACAGAAAAAAATTTTTAGGTACTGGAATCTATTTGCTCAAAAGTTATTCTAACCTCAAAAAGTGAACTTTTTCCAGTTTTTTTCAACACCAGCTGGGTTCATCGCTATTTAACTCAAAATCTATCAACTTTTACTATACAACATTATATGTAACATTCGATGCTAATTATGTGTAGAATTTATCCTTCTTGGTTAGAATTTCTAATCTCAAGGTCAATGTTACATAAACTACATGTCAATATTCAATTTAAAAAAAGTGCAAGTGCGCCACCTTTGATTTTTTCAACCAAAAGTCTAAAAGAAAGCTTGGAGCAATACCTTTCAAATGGTCTGTAGCATTTATATGGCCTCCAATTCTGTAAAAAGTTATGACAATTTAAAGAAAGACAAAAAATTCACAAAAATTAACATGGTAATTCCCATTTAAATTTTTAAAAAAATTTCGTGTTTCTTTAAATTGTCATAACTTTTTACAGAATTGGAGGCCATAAAAATGCTACAGACCATTTGAAAGGTATTGCTCCAAGCTTTCTTTTAGACTTTTGGATGAAAAAATCAAAGGTGGCGCACTTGCACTTTTTTCAAGTTGAATATTGACATGTAGTTTATATAACATTCACGTTGTAATTAAAAAATCACATTCAAATTAGAAATTCTAACCTAAAAGAATAAATTCTAGATATAATTAGCAACGAATGTTACATATAATGTTCTATAGTAAAAGTTGATAGATTTTGAGTTAAATAGCGATGAACCCAGCTGGTGTTGAAAAAACTGGAAAAAGTTCACTTTTTGAGGTTAGAATAACTTTTGAGCAAATAGATTCCAGTACCTAAAAATTTTTTTCTGTATTCTGAAAAACATTTGCAATGTGTACTCAAAATTTGATGCATTTTAAAATTTTGATCGGACCACTTCACGTGGAATACCCCATATATATATATATATATATATAGGTATATGTACGTACATGTACAAAAGCGATTTATTCTTTTTAAATTCTAATTATTCGATTACAGCTGTCGATTTTTATTCTTCGAAATAAATACTAATTGCACAATAAAAATTTTAAATTTATTTTTGAGGTTATTCATGTACGTATGTTCATATTTACTAACGCTCGATGTTTACATTGAACATGTAAATCGTAATGATAAGATGGACTTGTATACGTATAAAATAATAATAACATTTATTAAATATAATCAGAAAGAACGCTTATAATTTTTATTAGCGAGGGCCTGTTCTGGGAAATTCCACAAAATATAGTGGAGAAAGAGCAGATTTTGCCTCGTTTAATTTAAGTTTGATCGATTCGGAAAAACGACCGTAAATTCCTTCAAAAATAGACTCATTACCGAATGCTAAATACATTATTTGAAATCTTCGATTTAAGGTAGAAAACGTTACAAAAACAAAAAATCAAAAATAATATGTTATTAACGATCATATGATAACACATGGTCAATCCATTAATTTTAATAAGGTGAAGTTATTAGATAAAAAAGCTATTTGAGACAAAAAACTAATTTCAGTAACAATCTACATAAATTTAGAAAAAAGTGCCATTAAATGTTAAAAAAATACACTAAACATCTTACCTAATTTTATGGCTACATTATTATGTAGAGGGCAATTATGTGCAGACTTAAATTGCAATTTAAACTCTGACATATATATGTATATATATTTACCGGATATAAATTCTATAGTAATTATACGTATCCACAGTCGGTAATTTAATTGTTCTCATCTGCTACTTGTGCTTGATGGTGATTCGCGGTTTGTTTAATGCACGAATCGATACGGAGTATAGTAACAATTTTTGTATGAATCTAGTAAAGTCTTAATCACATTGATTCCAATACAAAAATACTGATTATCTTTAGAAATTTCAATTATTTATTATAGAATATATTTTATACCATTATAAAGAGCTATCTGAAAATTATACAAATATGCGAAGGAATATATATATGGGCTATTTCACGTCAAGTGGTACGATGAAAATTTTAAATCGCTCCAAAATTTGAAAACAGGCTGGAAATATCTTTCAGAAGATAGAAAAAAATTTTTAGGTGTTAAAGATAATTTGCCTAAGAGTTATTCCACCATGAAAAATGGAATTTTTTCAATTTTTTAGAAAAATTTATATTTTTAAAGCCATTTATCTCAAAATCTATTGATTTTTTTGAAAAAACATTAGAAACAACTTTTGTTCAAAATAATCTTTAGAACTTATCTACCTGGGTTACAATTCTTAATTTTAACATCTCGAAGAGATAGGGCACTTGGAAATATTGAATATCAAAAAAAGGCGACCACGCCACAATCGATTTTGATCTAACACCGCTCAAAAGATCACATTTTTCGCGAGCTTTCGAATGGCGGTGGTTAGATTATTGGCCAAGACCGTTGGTGTAAGTTATACCCCATAAACCTCATAAAATCACTAATTTTCATGTATTTTAGGGCATAACTTACACCAGCTGTCTTGGCCAATAATCTAACCACCGCCATTCAAAAGCTCTCAAAAAATGTGATCTTTTGAGCGGTGTTAGATCAAAATCGATTGTGGCGTGGTCGCCTTTTTTTGATATTCAATATTTCCAAGTGCCCTATCTCTTCGAGATGTTAAAATTAAGAATTGTAACCCAGATATATAAATTCTAAAGATTATTTTGAACAAAAGTTGTTTTTAATGTTTTTTCGATAAAATCAATAGATTTTGAGATAAATGGCTTTGAATATAGAAATTTTTCTAAAAAATTGAAAAATTTCCATTTTTCATGGTGGAATAACTCTTAGGCAAATTATTTTTAACACCTAAAAATTTTTTTCTATCTTCTGAAAGATATTTCCAGCCTGTTTTCAAATTTTGGAGCGATTTAAAATTTTCATCGTACCACTTGACGTGAAATAGCCCATATATATATATAAGAAAAAAAGTATTCAAATATCAAAATTCATAAAGCAATTAGTATAATAAGAATAGTTATATTGTTAATATAAGGCATTTCACAAATTGCCAAATAAATAAAAATATTGTACATTTAAAAAAAGTCAAATTGAGAAAATATATTTAATAGCTTGTTATATTTCATTTTGAAATGTTTTTAAAATTCTTTCAAGAAAATTGTCATTTTTTAATGAATGCGAATGATTGTCCTTTATTATAACGCGTGATACCTGAGTTTCGACAAGTGGTATAAAATTTAAGAATTACGGTTCGGTGCATCGTCAAAATTTGAAATTATTTCGTAATAGTTCCTGTTCTTTTTATATTGTGTAATCATTATGCGTTTGTATGTTTTATGTTATTTAAATAACGGATGGGCATTTTTCATGGTGGAATAACTCTTAGGCAAATTATTTTTAACACCTAAAAATTTTTTTCTATCTTCTGAAAGATATTTCCAGCCTGTTTTCAAATTTTGGAGCGATTTAAAATTTTCATCGTACCACTTGACGTGAAATAGCCCATATATATATATAAGAAAAAAAGTATTCAAATATCAAAAATTCATAAAGCAATTAGTATAATAAGAATAGTTATATTGTTAATATAAGGCATTTCAACAAATTGCCAAATAAATTAAAAATATTGTACAATTTAAAAAAAGTCAAATTGAGAAAATATATTTTATAGATGTTATATTTATTTTGAAACGTTTTTTTTAAATTTCTTTTCAAGAAAATGTCATTTTTTATGAATGCGAATGATTGTCCTTTATTTATACGCGTGATACCTGAGTTTCGACAATTGGGTATAAAATTTAAGAATTTACGGTTCGGTGCATCGTCAAAATTTGAATTATTTTTCGTAATAGTTCCTGTTCTTTTTATATTGTGTTAATCATTATGCGTTTGTATGTTTTTATTTATTTAAATAACTTTTTTATTACTAATTGTAATTATAAAAAGTTGTATTAATAATAAATTGCTTTTGGCGTATTTTCATAGAAGGGAAGATAAATGTTATACATATATATAATACTCACTCTTTGTGCAAAAAATTTTTTTAGGATTGATAAACAATTCGTTCTTTTCAATAAAAAATATAGACTAAAGAGGATGGGCATTTTTCATTAAAACGTCTCTTAAGAGAAAATTTTTATTTTCGACCAACATAATCGATATATCAGTTCTTCCTTAGAATACAATTACATAGGCAAAGTGATAGAAACAATAATATTTATAATATTATTTATATATTACTTTATTAATTATAGTGATATAAACATTTACTATTTTATATCTATTAACATTTTACTATTATAATATTATATTTACTATTTAACAAAGTAAAAACTTAACAAAGTAAAAAAATACGTAATAATTTATTTTTGTTAATGTATCGTTACCGATTCTGCAATTCAGAGCTTACACGGTTTCGTATCGAAAGATTTGGAGTAAGTAACAGCAGTTGTAACCGAGTGAAATATTAGGATTGCCGTAAGTCGATAGAAAAATCGTAGAATAAATCTTGTAAACGGGAAATCGACTAGTATAGGCTATTAGTACAATTTTCCAAGATGTTCGTCTAGGATCATTGAACACCCGTTGGTTTCTTCTCTCTCTCTCTCTCTTTCCCTGTATACCCAAGAATACTTGGCCTCCCTGATGGCACGAAAGATTTACCTTTTCGAATGCGGCAAAGTCATGTATCTCGTAGCTTTTCCAAGTTGCCAAAGGTCTTGCCAACGCCAACTGTACACATGGGGTTCTTTCTCCACATGTATTCTGACTTTTTACTTTATCGTATACGAAAACCGCTTTACTTCTTCTTCCCCACCTAAACTCGATATTATTTGCTAAACACTCTAATCGGTTGTACGTTCATCATCAACTGTATCGTATACACGGAAATAAACAGTGAAATCTTTTTGTTGAAATAATGGGAAAATGAAGTTGCGCACGATCCCGCGTTATCCGCCTTGGAAAATCAGATAATATGAGGGAAGATTCCACGAAGAGCTATAACCGAATAAACGTAGTATAAACTATACCGAACCAATTAAATCTACCGGTCGTAAAGCACCCGTCGAACCCAAAGAAATTCCACGGCATAACGCGTATATATATACGTGCTCGCGCTCGCCCACTCGCACACAAAGACGCATAAGCAGGCTAGGGTAATCCGTAAACTTCGATGCCAGCGTATATCAGCGGTCGCGATCGAAGAGCACTAAGGCGTTGGTCTTCGAGCTTGTTAAAAGCCGGCTCGGCGAAATTGCACCCCCCCCATCCTCACCCCCCTCACCCTCCCTCGCCGGACAAACTTGCGCCGAAGACGAGCCCTGCACTTTATCACTCTACCACCTACGAAACGCACCTGTGACCTGATCCTTGTGTACGGATCATTTTCAACCGAGGCTCAATTTATTTATCGATTTAAACTAAACAAAACGACACTAAAATACGAATACTTTCGGTGTGCGTCGTTTCGTTTATTTCGTTGAATATAAATTGCTACTATTTCGAGAGAATGATTTTTTAGGTATTGTAATTTACGGCTTTTATTCAACTACTATTTCACTTATAATGGGGTCAAAGTTCTTTAAGGGAATTTCCGACCCGATTTACAGGGATTTCCACCTTTCCACCCAATAATTGGGTTTAAAATATTGGATTAATAATGTACAAATAAAGTATTAAAACGAAAAAAATCCGATAGATTCAGTTTATAATAAAAATAAATATTTTTAGTTATAAAAATTTAGCCTTTTATATTTTTTACAGTATTTTTATTATATCCACTTTACTTTCTGAAATGTATTAATCAAAATTATTAATAAAATTTTTATAGTCTGAAGAGGATAGCATTGACTTCCGTAACGTCACAAAAAAGAAAAAATATATTAATTTTTCCTTTTTTTTTTAACCATTTTACCTTTGACTCGGAAAGATCGATAAATTCTAGTCATATTGTGTTAACCTAATTTAGTTGATCGGTAATTTTAAATAAAATATGGATATAAACGGCAATATCCAAAGACTGTATACAAGTTATTTTAAAAATCTAAAAGGAAAGACAGTGATTCCCTTATTTACTTATAAAAAGTGATCATTTACCACTATCTACATTGAATAATGATTACACAAATATCAATTTGAAAATGACAATATTACAATATGATATCTACATTTTAATGAAAACAATTATCTAATTGCCTTGACGATTCAATTACACCAACCAATAAATTAAGAAAAAAAAAAGAAATAAGAGCTTGTATGTAACTCCATCGAAACGCAAACCGGTATACAAGCAACGCAGAGTCGCATAAAATCGCGCAAAAAAAAAATAAAATCTCTACGGTGATTTATCAGGCAAGAGCGAGAAAACCTGCAGTAGGGTCGCTTCGCTGAATTTACGGAAGCGGCTGTCCGACTTGTTAATTTTGACTGTCGATTCAGCGAATCTCACGCTTTTATTGGAATTGTTGTTTTTTCCCTCTCGAGTTTGTTTAACTATAGCACGTTTTTTTTTTGTTTCTTCCTTCTGGATTATCATTGTTCAAACTCGTGTACCTATTTTATTTCCAAGGCGTTACGGGTTTGAGTATATTTATTGCTCGAGGAGATTTGTTTTTATAGATGCAATTTATAGGTAGAATGGTGAAATACTAAAGTCCCTGCAGTCTCGATTGACTTTTTTTTTTATTCGAGAAATTGCGCTTTTGGAAATAAACGTCAGGGTGTAGTTCTCTCTTTTTTTTCAGTTGTAAATACTGAATCGTTCTCGGTGGTAACAATCGTAACATTTCATTATTATTGTTTAATTATTATTTCAATTTCGAAAACATTTCCAAATGTACATATTGTTCGATGTGTTATTTTAGGTATTACGCGAATGTTAGTTATTGTGGTGTGGCTAATGAATGTTTGTTTTTCTCTGTTCTAGGTGAGTTGTTTAAATCAATTGTTGTACAATGAGATACCGACGTTCTGTAAGTATGATGTTAGCGAATACACACGAATAGTTGTATATTTATTTATATACATATATATTTATTTGTCTTTCGTGTCTCGAACGGGAACGAGTTTAAACGCTGCATTTTTGCAATAACTTGCGTAACAATTACATTTGCTTTGTACTAATGATCTGTAAAGTATAAAAGAAAATTGTATAAAACCTGTATCAATCGAGGTACTTACACATAGTTACTCGGTGTAATTCGGCACGAAAAGTGAACGAGGAAACGGAATCCAAAAGCCAGGTAACCTCATTTCTCTGAGGTATACGCGCGTCCTAAATAAAGGAAAGAAAAAAGAAAATACTAAAAAGAGTACTAAACATGGTATATATATATACGATATAGTCCTTTTAAAAGTTTGTACTCGCGCCACCTGAGACAAAGCTCACACGTTGTTAATTTACGCGCGGCAGTACCTCCTGATAAAGAATCGCGGGATCAAGGTTTCCCCAAGTTTGCAACCCCCACAAAATCAACAATCGTTGTCCTTCCTCCCGTTTTTTCGCGCGAGGCTTTTAAAAAATCAACAAAAGAAAAATTGCTTTTTTAAACTTGGCGAGGTTAAGTGAAAAAGCGTGTAAAGAACCGAACGGGCTATTTTAAACAATTTTCCCCTAGTTCGGGATGAGTATCAACGGCGCGGTTGAGTATTTATTATTTTTTTTTTTTCGAGATGTCGACTTAGTCGGTAAGTTTTACTTGCATCGAATTATATGTTGCTCGTTCCCAACTTTCTCTTTCGAAAAAGTCAAAGTTACGACTAGTTCATCCATTTTATTCATAGTTTTACTTTTGTTTCGTAAATTACATATCATATACCTAAAATATGTAAGTGCTTGTTAAATCCACACATATTTTTGTTATTTACACCTGCACGCGGTTCATTTTAATTGTTTCTTACAAAATGAGTCTACGTGTACGTATAGTATGTACCAACTACGTTTCAAAGCGTAATACTTTGGTCACCTATCAAATAAAAAATAAATGAAAAAAAGTGTGTTTGTTCTGTTTGAATATTACAGGTGACTCGTAAATTTCACGATACATTGCCATTTCGATGCTAACGCGGAAGTGCTTTTTCTATATAGTAAAATTGCACAAACATCTATTAATTAGAAATATACGAACTACTTATTTCTTGGGCTCTGTCAAATTCGTCTCGCAATTACTATTTTAATTAAAATTGTATTACCTGTGTTTCTCTTTTTTTCGAAGTGCAATTTGTATATATATCAGTAAACTTAGTTTCAATTTAATTTGACGTGGATGTCAATTACGAACAAATATTTGACGTATAGATATATCAACGTTTCAAATCGAGGAATACACTGAGTGGAGCAAGTTATTTTGAAAAACTGGAAACAATTAACTAACAAGGTATATCTCCGTAGTATTTCATTAAACTAGCCATAAAATAAATTAAATCCCAAGATAGTTTCAATTACAGCAATATATCAAGAGTACAAATGTAACACTTTCGATGTATACCAACTTGGTTCTCGTACCGCGAATAAAGCCACTAAAAAAGATGGAGAGATGGCGAGGGGGAGGGGAAAGGGAGAGAAAGAGGGCGAACGAGGCAACTCGTTTTATTGCGTTTGAGACTACCCGCGGGCTCAAGTAAGCCAGCCAGCCCTGGGTTCGCCCCGAAAAATTCGCTGGCACTTAATTTACGAAAAAAGCAGCATTTCCTGAGCAAAATCACGGGAAAGAGAGAAAGAGAAAGATAGAGGGAGAGGGAGAGAGTAGTGCCATTTCTTTTGCTTTCACTTACATCGCCCGTGCTTGCACCTTTTACGGCTCGGGCTACATTTGTCAGACGCAGTGCGAACTATAAAACACGAGGAAAAGAAGCCTCGACAGATATGGAGCGCACGCAAAAGGGGACAGCTCTGTCATATACGACTTTTCGGTAAACAAGTATTTATAACCCTCGAAGAAGGGTGTGATGTCACTAGTTTCTTTTTTCTTTCTTTTAACCCAAGGGAGCTTTTTTACGACGGTTCTATTACGAGCGTTATTTACATCTGTCTCCTCTCTACTCTTCGTATTGAGATCTAATGTTTTGGGGATCCGAGACGTATCTGAGAGCGACTACAAGTATCGTATACATATAACTTATCATATCCCACCTACTTCTTTAAATTTTATTTGGAAAACACGATGAAAAATTAATTTACTTGAAACGCCTTTGCTACCCAATGTCTACCTTAACACTCGCAATTCTCTCGACACAGAAAAAATTCAAGTAAAATTTACTTTATCCCTCTTGCGTATGGGTGAATGGTGGAGATATGAGTCTCCAATCAAAATTTTGTAATTTAAAATGGCAGTTGTGCACTCTTCACTTTGAACACGAAAAAAATGTTTAAATCTAATTTCAAAGATATACTCGGGGGTTTTTGGAAGTTTTGAAATTCAAAAATACTTAATACGAATTGAAAAGTCATAGTGAGGGGTAATTAAGGTCTTTTATAACAAACGTAATATTTCTATTCATTCAATTTTATCCCCACATTATTTGTATTTAAAAAATTGAGATACATGCTACACAAAGTAGAATTTCATGCTCTTTCAGAATATGGTGTTAGAATTTGTCTAACATAAGTTTTTAAAAAATTATAAACAATTTTTTGCAAAAACATGCAACTTTTTCGATTAAAAAATATTTTTGATCTAAAATTTTTTTATGAAACCAGTAATGTGTGCATTCTTTTATGAATAGAATAGTGTCCTCGGGTCATAAATGTAAAGATAGGTACACTGAAAAAAAAATTTAGTAATAACAAAGAAAATTTTTTTGATTCAAAGAAATAATTTTGTTCAATACTCCTGTGACAATGATTTCTTTGAATCAAAGAAAATAACTTACTCAATTTTAAGAAATATTTAATAGAACCAACTTTATATTTAATTTAAAGCAATGAAATATTTATGTAATTGAACTGATCATTTGTTTGTTTTTCGTAAATCGTTTCATGGGTTTGAAGAAATATTTCTTTCGTCCAAGTAAATATTTCTTCTATTCACATAAAGTATTTCTTAGTTTTAAAGAAATATATCTTTGAACTAAAAGAATATTCCTTTGACATCAATATTCAATGTTATCATTGCAAGGAAATATTTTTGTGATTAAAGTAAATATTTCTCCAATTTAAATGAAATATTTAATTGTTTTAATGGAATATTTCTTCTAGTTGAAGAAATATTTCTTGGTTTTAATGAAATATTTCTTCGAGCTGATAAAATATTCCTTTGATATCAATATTCAATTTTATCATTGCAAGGCAATATTTCTGTGACTGAAGTAAATATTTCTCCAATTTAAATGAAATATTTCAATGTTGTAATGGAATATTTCTTCGATCTCAAGAGATATTTCTTTGTTTTCAGTATTCGATTTTATCATTGCCAAGAAATAATTTGCTCATTCAAATTAACTATTTCTTAGTTTTAATAATGTATTTTTTTTATTCAAATGAATTATTATTTTGTTTTCACTGACTAATACTACTGTATTAACAGTAGTATTAATGTTTTACGATACTTACTGGGAATAATTTTTAGGAGTTTGTTTCAATCACCAAATTTCTTCTTCGTTGCTTTATTTTCTAAACGCATGACTTAATTTACATATAATTTTATCGCACTCGGAAATAAACGCATTTATATATTCGCACATCGCATCGGTACAATTGTATACGCACATACTCTGCAAGTTGTTAAATTTTCTTATATACTAATCACGAGAAAAGTTAGTCGTTTGCGTGTAACCTGGATCCACCTAGTGGACGTTATCTGAAACTACTATTTTTAACAAACGGTTTATTTAATTGTAATAAATATTGCATATATATTTATTTAAAAATTCGTTAATTCGTAATAAATCATTTGTTGTGAGCAAGTATATATATTTATTTGCTTTTACTAAATATTTATTAAGCGTATAATAATTTTGAATAATAATTCTAAATAATCAATTTATTAATTCTTAATAAATCATTTGTTGTGAGCAAGTATATATTTATTTGTTTTTACTAAATATTTATTAAACGTATTATAATTATGAATAACAATTTCAAATAAATCAATTTATTTATTTCAAATAAATTTTTTGTTGTGAACAAGTATATATTTAGTTGTTTTTACTAAATATTTATTAAACGTATTATAATTATGAATAACAATTTCAAATAAATCAATTTATTTATTTCAAATAAATTTTTTGTTGTGAACAAGTATATATTTAGTTGTTTCTACTAAATATTTATTAAGCGTCATATAATAATTACAAATAAACTAATTTATTCGTTTCTAATAAATCATTTGTTTTGAGTAACTATATGTTTAGTTATTTCAAATAAATTATACTTGAATCAACTAAATACACATTTACATAAATCAAAAATGTCATTTTAACTAAATATTTATTTCATTCAATTAAATTTCATTTGTATTAAATAAATATTTAGTTGTTTATTGTTCAACAAAATGATTTGGTTAATTCAAATAAATTTTTTTTTCAGTGTAGGGATGCGAAAAATATATTTTTACATAGCGGTTTCCAAAATGGCGCCTGAAATGAATTTTTTTATATAATTCAGAATGCTGCAGATTAAAACTTAAAAGCTAAGAGCTATTTGAAAAAAATGATAAGAGTAAAAAGTTCTTAGAATTCATCGAGGAATGCGCATGAATTTTGTCACAATTTTTAATATTTTAAAAAATTCAATTTTTTGCAAATTTTAAAAAATTGACGAAAATTTCTGAAAAAATTCGACAAAGACACTTTTTTATTCATAAAATAATGCATATATTATTGGTTACATAAAAAAATTTTAGATCAATAATATGTTTCAATCGATAAAGTTGCATATTTTTGCAAAAAATCGTTTATGATTTTTAAACATTAATGTTAGACAATTTCTAACACCATATTCTAAAAAAACATGAAATTCTACTTTAGATAGCATGTTTCTCAAGTTTTTTAAATACAAATAATATGGTGATAAAATTAAATGAACAATCGGTGAAAATTTAGAACATGAAGAATTTTGATGTCAAATTCATTTTCAGCGCCCCGAAAATCCGCGAGTATAACTTTCCAATTAGATTTAAGGATTGTTTTGTATAATTTAGAGTGTATAGTTGCCAGTTTGAATACGCCATGTTAATATCTAAATTCTGATTACAGATTAAGTTTCAGTGACCCCAAAAACCCCTAAGTATAATTTTTCAATTAGATTTAAAATTTTTTTGTAAAATAAAGAGTGCGTAGCCTCTATTTTGAATACCCCATTTTGAATTTTAAAATTATGACGGCAGATTCATTTTCAGCTATCCCAAAAACGCCCGAGTATAAATTACCAAAATGATTTAATCGTTTGGTCTGTACAATTTCGAAACTTTTTTATCTCAAAATATTTCGTAAAATTCTCATGAATTTTCATCACTTTTCAAATGAATATTGAAAAAAAAATTGAAAAGATATCGAGTTAAAACCTATTTAATTAGAAAGGTATACTCTTTGGCTTTAATTAGCGAGGTATATAGTATGTGATAAAAGTGATTAGATCAAAAGTTATTACGAAAAATGTCATGACGAAATATCTCGTGATCGAGCATTTTTGACCGGTTGCGTTTGAACGGTACATCTCATCATTGTGCGCAAGAGGGTTAATGTACTCTTCTCAGTAAACGTTTTGTTGCACTTGTTACTGAATAAAGTAAATAAAAATATATAAAGCATATATAATGTTTAATTAATTTCAAAAGGGTAAATTATTTTTAAGTACGAGCTTAATAATATGTTTCATTCGTGTACGTAAGTACTGCTCCATGTAGAATCGGCATGTTGAGCGTTATAAATACTATGTGATCAAATTGTAGATTACAATTAAAATATTTTTGAACATTCATGTGACAATGTAATTTAAATATGATTATTTTGTTTTAGTAATTTTTATCATAATATTACTTATGATATTTGTGCGAATAGTAAGAATAATAATTTATACACGTATAGAAAATAGTATATATATAAGGCTACAATTTAAATTAATATTATTTTACATTTTTCACACGTAATCAATATAGTCATCAGATTTCAGTTATAATTTTACTACACGAATGCAGTAATAATCACTAAAGCACTGTAGTAAATTTTACTGAAGTAAGTCAGTAGTATATTTACTTAACCGATTTAGAAATCAATCTTTAATCATTTTTACTTAAAGGTTCAATAATTTTACTTGACTTTTTTTATCCGCAATATGTTTTTACACAACTTCCTGACCTTAAAAACCACGTATCGTAATATCATAAAAAGACGACAACTATACTCGCGCTGTTTAGTACTCGATGACTCAAGGAAGAACTACTTTTTTACAAGACAAGTTGAATGCGCGATATCACCTTGCGCGCACAGTACAATGTTACGTAATAAATATAAAATGTCATGTGGCAGTGTATCCACGAATCCGTCATTTTCGTTACATACTCATTTCTTCCTAGTATTGCCGACATTTTGTAAAATATTGTCAACGACCAAAATCTGAATTATGATATGCGTATGATTAAATAATTATCGAAGTTAATGAATATAGTTATATTCAACGAATTAATGAATATAGTTATATTCAACGAATTAATGAATATAGTTATATTCAACGAATTTCTACTGACGTATACATCTTGTTAACCTTTAGAGGACGGGAATTTTTTGGTTCAAAAAAGCTTCTTTTTTCAATAAAATTAATGTCTAAAAACATCGGATCAATTTTAATCTTTAGAGGACGGGGATTTGGGTTTACTATTTTCTCTCACTTTACTATAGAAATCGAGTTTTTGTGATTTCTCACATCTCAAAACTAACACATGTAAAGGGTCGATCATGGGCATGGCCCGTATAGGGGCCATCCCGTCCTCTAAAGGTTAAAAAGTATATAAAAATATTTTATTTTTTTTTTATTAATCAATGACATAAATTATCATTATACCATTAATTTTAATTTTAGCCAGAATCAACTTGGAATAACTATTTAAAACAAACACGGTATTTGAGTTTTGAAAGTGTGCTTCGAATGCGCGGAGTTGTTCGCAACAATTTAAAAAGTTTCAGTTGTCGATCAAAATTGGTATAAGCGCAATATTGGTTGACTATATTTAAACTGAACAACGCCCAACCCAGACAATTCACAAATATATCTTCGTTCTGAGAGAGTAAATTACATGAATATGTAATTAAGGATGCGTTCAATAATCGATAACACTCCCTATTCCAATAATTAATATTCAATATGAAACAGTGCAATTGTATAATTGTTGTATTATTAACTCTGTATTTTAGAATATTCACCGTATTTAATTATTTAAACAACATTACCACTGATTAATCTTTTATAGGAAACTCGATTCCATCAACATTAACAAATTTAAAATAATTTCAATTTATTATTCAAGAACAACCTAAAATTAGACATTTCGTTATAGATATTAAATGCCTCCTATCTATAAACATAATCGAATGCCTTAAATAAAATCATTATATTAAAATTTTTATTTCTAAAGCATACAAGCATTTTTAGATTCGACGTTTTGAAACAAAACTTCAATGAAAAAATAGCATTGGTCTGGGTTCGAACCGAGAATTCGAGTTTTTGAAGGAATGGCGCGCTACAAATTTCGCCAACAAGAACTTTACAATAACTTCTCTTCTCATCGAAATCAGTACAACACACTTTATTTTTCTTCCACGGGTATAATCAATTGCACCAATTAAGGATATACATTTTCTTGCACTAAACAGTGTATTACATTGTTCATTTCAATCGATCTACACTGAGAAAAAGAAAATCTTGTATTTAAGTTTGTATTCAATTAATGCACAAAATTTTCGTGATTTTTGTACCAAATATAAATATAAGTTAGTTAATAAATATAAATTTAAAAAAGTGAAGTCGTAAAACATCCTTGTGGGTATGCGCAATTGTCCTACGTAAAAATCACCTACGGTTATCTCATATTTTGTGTATAGAAATAATTTGTACACAATTCATTTTTGCAAATAAATTAATAGAGTTTAAATATTATACAATTGATTTATGTTCTCATTACAATACGAAAATATAAATGTAAGAGCTTGACACCAAATATATGAATTCTTCAGTCACCTTAACTGAATCTGATATTAATAACAACTATTAATAAATTAATAAATTAATAAACAACTAATTCAATTCACCCAAAATATTATCCACATTCATTAATGGGGTGCCATAGTCAATATTTATCCTCCCTACCTTATCGGCAATCGTGATTATTAGTAATAAAGGTGTAAATAAAACAGTATGTGAAAAAATAAGAGAAGAGGCGCCTTCGTTTATTAATAATCTAACTGTGTGCTGAATTTCAGATTAAAATTATATTGCGTTTTTGAGAAAAGTCTTACCAAAAATGTGAACCGAACCTCAACGAGGTGAAAAGTTTTGATATTTTTGGTAAGACTTTTCTCGAAAACGCAATAATATTTTAATCTAAAATTCAGCACACAGTTAGATTGTCAATAAACGAAGGCGCCCCTTCTCTTATTTTTTCACATACTGTTCTACTTTTTTATTAATTAATCATCAAAAATTGAATATGGAACCCCCTTAACGGAGTGCCAAAGCCAAGTTGTATCCTCCCTACTTCTACTGACCTCGAAAATTACATAAAGTTAATTATAATTAAAAACGAAAGTTAATTTACGTAAATCTATAGAACAGTCCCCTTCCTCTATTATTAATCTACCTGTCTTTAAAATTTGAAGCAGAAATACTAGACTAGTTTTCGAGAAAACCCTTACCAAAAATCTTGACATGCCTTTTAATTATTCGAACGTATAACTCAAATTGCACGAAATTATCATAAATTTTGGTAAGGGATAACTCGGAAACCAATCGATATTTTTGCTTCAAATTTTGAACTGAGGTAGAATATTAATAAAGAAAGGGGATTGCATCTTTCAATTTGAGTAAATTAACATTTCTATGACTTTTGAGGCTGGTAAGGTAGAGTGGATAAACTTGACTGTGGTTTCCCTTGACAATCATTTGTCATTAACATTTATCATCAATTGATTCGTATTTATCACTTTTCTTCAAAAATACTGAATTATCGATCAGCTAAGTAATATGTAATTAATCATTACATCAAGAGCTATGGCGCTCAGCTTCGATTTTGTGTGGTAGAAACTCTATTTACTTTAAATGCCCATAGTTATTGTGAAATATAAACTCAGCCCACCTGACGACAGCGCCACATCTACACGTAAATTTGCGGGTGGTGGATTCGTGAAGCTATACTCTCCGGACTCCCCTTTTTAGTTGTTAATCTAGTAATCAGAACCGGAATATACATAGAAAATAGGAAAACATTTATATAAATGTTAAGCTAACCACTGACTATAAATAAAAATTTGATGAATAACTACTTACTGGTTACTACTGTTTGTGAATGTAGAACGAAATCTTGACTTTATTCTCTCTGATTGTGTCAGTTTACATTGTCAATTTATTCATTTTCGTTAATTCTACAAATTTATTCACGATTTAAAATCCATATTTATCGAAACTTTGAGCAATACATTTGGTTACATCAATCAATATCAATCTATGAGAAACCTTTATAATTATATCCTCAAATGTCAATAAAGTCTAGACTGAAATTTACATTATTCAGCTTCCCCTTGCCTACATCTTTCTTTTCGTTATTTAAATTAAAAATGTCTAAGCAAAACATACTCGACGAATACATCATTATTTAATGGAGCAACAAAAAAACGTACTTATTTTTATATCTATTCGGTTTGTACATCGAGCTAAATATTTTAAAGCGAGACTCTTCCTCGCGTGGCATCTCAACCTATATTTCTGAGGGCAACTCTTATTCCACTCGGTCCTTCCATTAGGTGGCAAAGGGAAGTGAGGGGAGGGATCGAAGGGGCTGCACGCGAGGAGGATAATTCTCGCGAGACGTTCAACGCGTTGATGTACCAGGAATTTAATATCGGCGCGTGTGGGTTGAAAAGCGTATTTTATTTTTTAACGAAATGTGGTCGAGGCGAAAGTGCGTTGTCGTTTCTTATGTGTATTGATAGACTTTTCGGATCGATGTTTAACGGTGTCCTAAAATATTGACATTAAGTGGATATTTGTGTTGCGAATTTTAGATGACGAGGGAATCCGTGTACAAGTCAGACCAAATTTGTGGCTTTTACTTTTCTATACCTAAAACTCGGAAAATATACGTAAAAATAATATAACGTAAAGAAATTGACAAATATCATCGTAAAATGTGTTAAAATATTTATAGAAGTACTTCCCCCATTAAACTTATTATTTGCGACTTTGAATTTTTTCAACTCGATATTTAGATTATCATTTAAAACTTAAGTTGTGTAAAACCCTGCAATATATGTGTAATATATAAATATACGTACCCGGTGGATCGCAACTTTTGAACTTACAAATTTTTACAGGATCACATGAAAAATCGCATCTTTATTCAGTAATAAACTTGTCGATCGAGTGAGCTAGTAAATTAAATTCACATAAGAAAGTAAACCAAGCTTATAAAATCTTATCGTGTATAAATATCGATTGTTATCCACGCATACACACACACACACACACTTGCGCGCGATAAAATAAGAACAAAAAAATAATTGCTTTTGAATACGGTAGGAAGTTGGTGCGTTCGTTAGAATCTTTGACGTTATACTTTATGGGGGGATAAAATTGTTCGAAAAAAGCAGTAAAGATAAATAAATAGATGCGACTTCAGGGGGTACGCGGGGCGCGCGCGCGCTCAACTCGTAAAGCGCGAAAACAAATTTCGCACGCGGCAATAAAACACTTATTCGACTTTTATCGCTCTCGAGGCTATTACGAGCCTTCGCATATACTTTTTTCCACGACCTCGTCATCGAATTACGCGCCTACCTTAGCATTCTCTCCCTCTCGCTCTCTTCGTACCTCTCACTTTTTCTCCCTCAGCGATTGTACTTAAAGGTAGCTCCATGAATCTTTTCTCACGTACAAATTAAAATGTCAAACCCATTTATCGACGGAAACTTTCCTTTTTTTCTTCTTCTTCTTCTTCTTCTTTTGGTCTCGACTATATTTTCTTAGATTAAAGCTTCTCTCTCTTTTTTTTATTCTCGTTACGATATTTCGCGTATTCTTCAGAAAATTGAGTTGTCGAGGTTGAAATATATCGCACGAGATATATCCTTTTTCGTATTAAGTATTAAGTCTTTTATATTGCCGATTAAGATTATTTCGGTTATTATATGTATATAATAAAACCACGTGGTGGGAACTTTTAGTAGCCATAAACTTGTAAATTGTGTCGTGTAAACCACATTAAAAATAATTGTTTGTAGTTTTAGAAGGTAGATTTTACGTTGTTGCGTTTTACCTTTAACAAAATCTTTTATTAATTTATATTGTTTATCATTTTTATGGAGGTTTTCAGAATATTACCTCGCGGAGTAAACTTACAATAGATATATACTTAGATCGCACGTAATAGTAAAAATGTACATACTTCGATCGATTAAATCATTCGTTTATTAATGAATTATTTAACAAACATCGTTTTTGTATGTGAATAATAAGTCGATCTGATGGAGTCCAGGAAATGATAAAAAAGCAATGTTCTTTCCTTTATTTATTTGCACAATGTTTCGTTAGCTCGGTCTGCTACACTTTAGGTGCCTTTATTCAAACAACAATTTTTTAAAATTTGATGTATAAATGCATAAATTATCATAAGCATACACAATGTTAAACATAACCACGAGTACAAATACAGATATATGTATACGTATGATCAGACGTATCAGCACTTTTTTCTAAGAATAAGAAAGTAAGTCCTATTCAAAAACTTTATGTCATCTTTTGCATTAATGTTATTACTATCACATTAATTCATATGAATCGTTTCAGAAATTAATCTTTTATTGTAGTTCATTTCTGCGTTTAAAATTTTTGTATTTTCCCAATTATACGTATATAATAAAGGAAAGAATATTGTTTTTTTCTTCCCTTTCCTCGCCTCCATCAGATCGACTTATATTCACATACATTATAATGGGAGTGCAAATAATCACAAAATATAAACATGGTTTTTCTTTACATGATCGTAACAATCGTGGCTATACTGATTAATTAATTATCACATTTTATTAAAAAATCGTTTTGTTACGCAAAGTCAGTAATACAGACCTTCGGTTATCATCGGAATATAACGTTATTACCAACGTGGAATAATAACATTGCACTATGCATAAAGAATTGATAAGGTTATCGTATTCGATATATGTACAAGCGCACGCTAATTACGAAAATTCACATCGAAGCACAAGGATTTAACAAACAGTACATCATCTGCGACCTCCAATTATTACTTGGGTAGTCACTATAATCAATGCGGTTAATGAAACTCGCTCCCGACCAATTGAGCCCCACACCTGTCTTCCCATATTTTCGACATCGTTTACTAAATTCTCTTTTGAGGGCTACGTGCAATTTTTTCCTTTTTTTTTTTTTGATGACGTACGGTTCGAACAGATGCTTTTGCGGGAAATCCTTTACGTAATACCCTCGTTTGACTCAATTTTTCCCTTCTTGAGATAATCAGAGGTAATTCAAAGAAGAAACAAATTCACGCGGGAAGTTGTTTTTTATTCGAATATTTTTTTTTATAAAAGCATTTTTAAAGTTAATTTAAACGTTTAGTTTTTTGCTCACTATGAATTAAAAAAAAGGATTTAATAAGAAATTATCAAATTGTCAAATAAATATTTATTGTTGGGTAATGCAGTATGGAATATGTATCGATTTTACTTAATAAAATTGTTATTATCTAAAAATTAATTTATGCATTGGAAAGAAAGGTTGAGAGTTAAAAGTTGGTTGAAGCATAAATTAAAATTTACATTAAAAAATGCAATATTCCAGTATTTAATTTGTTGAAAAATAAATTTTTTATTCGTGTTTTATAACAAAACAAAAATTTTTCTCTCGTCCATTGAAATTATTGATCAAAGATAATTAAAGTAAGTATTAGATTTCGTACTGTATTTATTTTTTTAATTCGAAGCTATCTTTCGATTTCACATATAGTAATTTAAATTTTTATGATTTGAGGATGTATCGAGTATAATTATATTCTGTCTTGTACTGTATTAATTACTTTTTGAAAATTCAGATATATCCAACACATCTATAATTAAATTTATACCAAAATCTCGTAACTTTTCGAATTAGATTAGAAGCAGTAAAAGTCGCGTTTTAAACATTTTTTTTTCACCGTAACGCAATTAAACTCAACGAAACCAATGTAACGAATATGGAACAGAGAAAACGAACGCTGAAAAAAAAGAGAGAGAAGAAAGTAGCCCCCGTAAAACTAGCTCGGTGTATATGCAAAGATAAAAACACTCGAACAAGCGTAAAAAAAATTAAATTCGTGCTCTTCAGATTGAACGTGAGAAAAAAAAATCAATGACCGAACCCCGAAGGAAATAATAATTTCGTATAAATTTCGGGTTAGAAAAAAAGTAAGGCAAGTTAAAAATATTATCCGTCGAATGCGTTCGAAAAAGCAGGAAGCTCACACCCGGGTTAAAATATGTGGTAAACTAACCGAAGTGGGAAAGTGACTATAAACGTGAGAAATAAAGAATACTCAAGTTAACGAAAAGTTTCCTATAGTGTATTGCGAGGCAAATAAATTTATAGCTAAAGTTACTAACTCAGCATCCTCTTTTTTTCTGTTTTACTATCCCTTCTTTATTTTTCTCCATCTCCTCGCGCAAATTGGGTTATGCAGGTGACATCAGTAAGTCCCTTTACGCGAGATAAAAATTCACGTGCGCAAATAAATGTGTAATACGCATCTCTCCTTTTGGGAGTCCAAGTTAATTAACTGGCACTTTTTTATTAACGTAGACGTCTCGCTTTACAAACTGTGACGTTTGTAATTTTCGAGATGCGACTCGAGAGAGGGAGAGAGAAAGAGAGGGTGCAAAAGTACCGTCGATTGATACGCGTTTCACCATGCAAAATTTATGAAAACCAGTTATGGTACTTTTTTGATGTATTTTACAGTGTGACTAGGGGGTCTCTCTTTTACACAGCTTAGTTTTACTGTGAGCATTTTTTACGATTATTGACACAATTTTTTAAGGGTACTTGATGCTGGACCAATTTTTAAATGGTCATTTATTTGGGACCGCATGAATTTAATTTTGCGTCATTTAGTTTAATGAAAAATATATGTTGCACACATAAAAAGATGTTACTTATTTTACAGAGAACAAACTTCTTTTCCAGAAATATATTCTAAATAAATGAAATCTCAGTATTACGAAAAATAGAAAATAAATAAAATAAATAAATAATCGAGTTCTGTATACGTAAATATTCTAAGCTTAAATCAAAATATATTATTCATCAACAGCTACTCAGAATTAAATTTTGAAGTCAATCAACCAAGATCTTTGGAATATCCTATCTTTTATAGATATTAACGTTGATTCAGTGCTTGCCTTTAAAAACGACAAAAAAAATTGGTCTATAGGATGTCGTGTCAGAAATTCGTCGATCCCCTATGTATGTATATACGGTAACTTCTTTTCACATCGGAACATCTCGCGGATCAAGGCGCCGGACTCGTAGTAAAAACCCATCGATTACATCTACCCCTCGTCGCATAAATCCTCCCTAACGTTTCGCTCGCCGTTTATATTCATCAAGCGCCTATATACGAAAGTTGCAAAGTTTCTACTCCCGGTGGGAATATTGACCGCGGGGCTCTTTCGATTATTTTGATATATCACGTAGATGCACTCGCAAAATGATCGAATTTTATTGGACTTTTTAATTTTGTCTACAAAACGACCAGTAATTTATATCTTGGTGGATACACACAAGATTTGTTTTACGATGTGGATATGCCAAGGATAAATCTTTTAATTTTAGGATTATATCTTTTAAATATTTAATCGCTTTTTTTTAAGTTTTAACTGTAATAAATTATTTTTTAATCGATACTTCTTAAATAAATAAATGAACAAACCGGCCATAACCAATTAGGAAACTAACTAATTTATTTTAAGTGCAATCTACAATTTAAACGACTATATTTTAACTTTTTGTATAATATTAAGGAAGATATTTTATCAATATTGGTGAACTAACCACATATTTAATTAATTAATGGGGACGTTCGATATAACTTTCTTTTTGCATAATTGTATTTTATTCTATTCTATACATGAATTCGCAGTTATTTATGTTTTATCATTTTAATATAACTTATTAATTAAATTGCTTTTTTTTATTCAGAATTATTGTATATTTATTTTTTGTTATAATTTACTTTATCATAAGTTTGTATATCCGTGAAAAAAGAAAATAAATGATAATAAAATAACATAAATTGCGAAGTAAACATTTTAATCACTACGAAATGTACACGACATTCATATATTACAATTTGCATCAAAGTACATCCTCATAAAAATCATAGAAAAATGTAGTGAATTAAATTTAATGTAATGTAAATATTTATATTATTATAAATACAACCTAATTTAATTATTCAAGTTAAATGTACGAAAAAAGTATTCGCCCACTTGTAACAAATGTTACATTTTAATAAAAAATTAAACTAAGTTTTAATTTTATTTAATTTTTCATTAATATTACTGTTAAACATTTTGAACAAGTTTTTGATCATGCAACGCGTATTGTATGCATTCTAGCTAGCTACTAACAAGGGGAGTACCCTAACTTTGAGATATCTTTGGTAATATAAAAATATGAAGAAAGCTGAGTTATCGTTGTTCAATGACCACTTTTACGAAAATTATGCAACTTTTAATAATAAATTAAATAAAACTTACTTCCACTTCAATCACTTATAAGTATAAAACAAATAGAGGTAGACACTTAAACCAAAAGTCAGAAGAAAGTTGAAATCCAGTATATACAATCTAAAAAAAAGGCTTAAAATGGTCGACTGGTAGCAAATATATGGAGAAAATAAGACATTGAAGTAATTTAAGCTAAAAAAAATTAATACATTTTTTATATTAAATTTCAGTTAAAATATCTTCAATTTCTTATTTTCTTCATATCTTTGCTACCAGTCAATCATTTTAAGCAATTTTTTTAGATTGTATATACTGGATCTCAATTTTCTTCTGATTGTTGGTTCAAGTATCTACCTCGAAATCTACCTCAATTTGTTTTAGAGTTATATAAGCGATTGAAGTGAAAGTAATTTTTATTGAAATTATTATTAAATTTCGTATAAATTTCGTAATAGTGACCACTGGACAGCAATAACTCAGCTTTCTTAATATTTTTATATATATTACGAAAGACATCCCAAAATTAGAATAAGATACGTTTCCCGGAGTGTGTACATTCCCCTTATAACTCTTTCTCAAATTAACCTCGAAACCAATCAGATGAAAAAAATATTTTAATTGCATGTATGATATATATGAACTTAAAGATATTTTAAAATTCCTCCGAATTAGTAATCGGTAATAATCAATATATCTTTAAAACTATGATTATACGTATTGGTCGACGAAGGTGGCTATAGGTGAAAAAAATAAAATAAAACGATCGACAAAAGCCAAACGTCGGTTAATTATATTTGCCAGGTACTTTTCGCGCGCGCCTTTGCTAAGCTTTTAAAACGCCTCGAGTAAAACGGGCCTGGGTTTCCCTTTCATAAACAGAGCAAAGTGCGCCCATCGTGCTTTTTTCTCGGCTCGTCATGAGTGTTCCGCGCTAATGGAAAGCTACCGCGGCTTGTAGGCGCCGATACCTTTTTTTCAACCCTATATTACTACGGACCAAAGATTGTGAATACCTTCCTCTTTTTTTAATTCTTTTATCCTGTCTGTTTTTCTAAGTGACTTTTTTCCGATTTTGTAGAAAGATATCTTTAAATAACCCGATAATTATTTGTATTCGCTCGCGTTGAAATTTTTTATTTTTATTTCACTGTAAGTACACCGTGTGAAAGGCATATCCAAAGATGTTTATTCTTCTATAATTATGAAAAAAAATTTTATTTTACCGTGGAAAAATAAATTAGAGTCATTAGCCTAGAAGAAATTGAAATGTTTTAGGTACATCTATTTTTTCATTAATATCAAAAAAGATTAAAAATATTAATAGATAACTATAACTAAAACACTAATATTAACCGGCAAGATTCTACGCGTGCTCGACGCAAGTGATCGACATTATTTTATACCTAAAAGGTGCTAAAAGAAATCGTGAGTTATATATACGCTACCAATAAATTGCATAGAGAACATTCTAAAAAAATAAAATGATAAATGCGAGACCTCATCCATTCTTCATTTCTTCGTCCATTGTCACACCCTCTTTCTTTTCTCGTTCTCTTTAATTCTTCCCCTCTCACTATATAATCCCCCTTTTCTATCTATTCGATTCCCCGAGTACGTTTTTTTTTCCTTTCACTGCTCCAGATACGGAAAAAGCGCATTGTTTCACGTGCACGTCTAGATCCTCGAAATCGGTTCGTATTATCCAAATGTGCCCGCGTCAATTGCGGGCTTGCGCCGTAAAACACGCTGCTACCATAGTGGCAGGCTATTGTATTTAACTAGTTTTAAAAAAGACGCAGGTTAGAGCCCATATTAATTTTGTTTTTTACTAATTTTTAAAAAAAAAAGTCATTATATCCATTCCGGCAAGATGGTCCGGGCAAGACGGTCATATGGCCATTTTGCCCGAAATACACAAATTTGAGTTTTTTCTTTTTAAAGCAATTTATTACAACTTTCAATCAGTGTAAAAAGTGGGCTCATGAAATTGTTCACCATACAAAGGATATGGTAGTTATTTTTGCGAAGAATGCGACGATTAATGTACTATTTATAAAAAAAATTTTTCTTTTCTTTACTGTTAATGTTTCTATAAAAGTAATTTATATATTAATCTATTTTTGTTAGTAAATGATGTTTAAAAATATAAATATGTTCAAAATTCCTTATTAACCAATTTTTATTGATTTTTCCTGAGGGTGTCCGTTTTGCCCGGGCATTTTTGAAGGCCTCGAAATTTCACAATTTTTCAACAATTTTTTATTACAGTTTAGTTATTTTTGCAGAAGAGCTAGTCTTTTCACGGTTTTATTATGCGGTACCGAAGTCTTCATTTTGTTAAATTCAAGCCGATGGAGTGTAATTAAATGGTGTAGTTGTACACAGAGTGATAATTAAATATCAAGAAGTCCAACTTACATCTCCACGCGGAAGTAAATTTTAAAGTAAGAATTATACTAGCAGATACAAGAAACGAATGATAATAAGAGTTATTTAATTGTTCACTTGTGAATTACAAAATTATTACACAATTTTCGTGTAAGTATAAGATTAGTTAGATCCAGGGGTCTAAAATAATGTAATATTGATGATGAAAATTCAAAAATATAAATTAAATTATTTAATATAATAATAGATAAGTTGATATTAAAAAATCTAATTTCTCATTTATTTACATAAATTGTTGTATTATCCATATACCAACGATAATACATATGTATAGACAATACATTACTAGGTATATTCGAAAATTGAAATAAAAACTTCTTCACTTTTTCGTAAAGTTTAAAACAAGGCCGTTTTGTAGAGAAAATAAAAATAGTGGATTTGTTGATACATAACCTTAAATTAGTTAACAATGAATGTACTAATAAATTTCTCGGGCGATGTTGACTTACTCTAAATTTCGAACGACTTAGCGATAACGTCACTTCGACCTTAGTATACACCAGTTCCATTACACCGCGCCATTAGTTAATCTTCCTAGACGAAACTCCTTTGCAGCGTCACATCGATCCTTGAAAAGCTCCTCACCTTTCCGAACCCATACCGCCATTTCCTCAAGCTCGAAATGACTCCACCGTTAAAATCTTAATCCGGTATAGAAAACCAACGAAACGCTAGATCCATACTGGATATATTTTGAAAAGTTAATATAAATTTTATTAAACGTATCAATAGTTATGATCATGTGTATTGTATAATCTACATATATTCAACCTGGATTTTTTTCGATCCCCGCGGTAAATCGGCACCTTTTGTCCAAATTAAAATTCATACTTCCGAATTAATAATCGTGGTTAAACTTTGTCCAACTAATTTAACTTAGCCGCACTATTTAATCGAACTCTAAACAGAAATTGTGTACTAATGCTAGCGCGACGCAAGTATGATCAGAGTGCGGGTATATGGTTAAACGGTCTGAGACTTTAAATAGTATAGTTTAGATTAAGTTCGGATTAAGTACAGAGGAAATTTAATAGGTGCTCGATCGGTAAATTTATATTTTAATTAACTCTGGCTTATCGGTACATAAATGGACTGCATATCGAATATAAAAATGTGGAATAACTCGTATTGACATTGGTATAAAGGTAAAAAGAGTTTGACTGTAGATATGTAATCTCAAAAATTGATCTTTACGAAATGAAAAGGAAAAGCTGTAGCACCGGCTCTCCCCCTCCGTGGGTTCCTCCAATTAAGCCAGGGTAGGTATATCCCGGTCGCGTGTTATACGCGGGCGCATAAACGCGAGTCCCGCCCCAACCCGCGAAATGCATAAATTCATCACCGCGTCGTAAAGCCCGAGGCTCGTTCCGTATCGTATAAAGATCCCCGGAAACTCGGAGGCTCTTTGCGCCCACCCTAACGTAGCCCTCCGACAATGCCATTACGCGAGGCCATCCCCGCAGATGCTTGGGAAAACCAGCGGAAGTCTACCCGGGATAATTTTATTGAGGAGCAGTGGGGAGGGTGGGTAGAGAGGCCTCGGGTGCACTGCATCTCGCGAATGGCTCGCGTTTATTGTTGCCCACCTCGGTACGATGGGCTCTATTAATGTCTTAACAAGTGGATATATTTACGAACCATCTTCCACGGAACTCACTTCTCCCAACGATATTTTACTTTACGATTTTGGATTATCACGATTCTTTCGTTTATTTCGCTTTCAACCATTGTTTTAATAAACTTCATTCACTTTCTGGATCAACTTTTACTCGAATGCAGCTTTTTTAAAATTAAATAAAATTATTGATAAAACAAATATAATATGATATGAAAGTGATTATTTCATAGGTATATCACTTTTCTTTCTTTTATCTCTATTTTTATTTCATTTTTAAAATATATTCGACGAAATGTATTTACGGACGAATACTTGTCCAGCTTTGATTATCGCTGCATCTATATTTCAATTTTTGAAATTTTATCTAAATTTATCTTTACAATTTTCGTAATAGTAAAAATTATCAATGATTTTGGATACATTGACGAGAATAAAACATTTTCTATTCACAATAATAACTCCTAGTTAAAAATTCCCAAATATCTAATCCTAAAGATCAAATTAAAAGAATCTACCCATATTGACAAAACTTAGCAATCATGTTTACCGTATACAGCATAATTCTATTAACGTGTAAATTTAATTCTAACACACAAAGTATGTCTCTTCTGCCGTTAATATTGATCAAACTGTCATGGGACCAATTGATGTCATCGATAACCTCAAATTTGATCTCGCATATTATTCGCAGTTCTATGCGTAATCACTATTATTAGGTTCATTAGCGTACCGTAGTAATAACTTTGATAAATATTAATTACAGGAACATCGTCATCGTTTTACTTTATACAATGTACCATATTTAGATATCACCATCCTACTGGAACATTAATTTCTATCGATTTGTTGCCAAACAAAATATGCATTGCATTGTAACTGCGAGTAAAAAAAAAGACAGTTCCCTGACATAAATCCTGATGGATTTTTAACTAGTTATTATAGATAATTTAGACGAAATCAGCTAATTTTTAGCTGCAACCTTATTTTTAACTAAAAATGGACTAAATTTTGGTTTTAACTTATATTTATAGTTATTTGCGCTACGATGAATAATTCATTTAAATTATTGAATATGTAATAATACATTTCTATCAGGTAAAAATAATTTATAATAATTGCGCATACAATTAAAGTATTTTTTGTCGTCCTCAATTTGATATATTTTTAGGTTAGATTGATATAAAATACAGTTAATTATAAAAATGTAGTTTTAAGATTGATATAAAATACATTTAATTATAAAAATGTAGTTTTAAGAATGAATTTTAGATGAACATAAATTAATTTTGAAGAATTTAGATGCATATTTGTTAATTATAAACTATAAATAGAAATGTATAGAAATATTAGGTAATTCCTGGCGGGATTACATTTATTTTTGTATAAAAATAATGAAAATTTATATTATTTTAACTATAAGCAACACACTATTGTTTCAAATCAAATTTGTGAACTTTTTATCTAGTGTAAATAAAAAATTTCTTTGGTAATATTACATAAAATGTTTATCGTAAATCAATGTTAACTACACGGAGAGAAATATCTCATAAAAATTGTAAGTAATTTTCAGGGGAAATTTTACCATGAAGTCTTGTAAACGTGGGACGTCTTGACGTTTCAGTAATTTTTACCAGGAACTTCCTGGTAAAAATACCTAACCGAAAAAATTAAAGCGAAACATAATCTACATCAATAGCGTTAAGAGTTATAACATTTACTTCAAATTAATAAACAAGTATAGATATAATAAATATTTATATTGTTTCATTACGTACATATATATTAATAACAAATACTTTGAGGCAATAAAAATTTTTAATTAATCAAATTTATAATGAATAGATTTATTAAAAATTATAGATTTATTTTAAAATAGTAAATGGGTGTAGAAATAATTCACATTGATGAAGTATTATTTATTGAATATATATATTTATATACTGCTTCAAAATTGATTTGCCATCCGCACTTTGCATCAACAAATTGTAAATATCCTGAACATAAACAATGCAGCATTGAAATGGTACAAATTATAGGTTAGAAATGTATCGCTGTAGAAATATTCGACACTTACATTTTAATGACCGATCGGCCAAGCTCTCCTTTCCTATAAAATTAAAGTTTTACGTATTAATGTTGCAGCTCTTTGTAAAACGTATTTTCTCACCATATTGATTTGTGTATAATTTATTTACATCAATGTAACTTTTGAATAGAAAGTTTAACTGAAGTGTACATTACTTACTCCTTACTGTACATTACTTCAATTTTCTCATGAATATAAAATACTTACATATCTGTAAAAAGTTGTTAGAAATATGCAGCAAGGTTTTACACAGAACTGGATTTCGTTGAATATAACCGCATCGAATAGACACTGTATACGTACACCGGCCGGCGATCGGTTCGGCGTACACATTTAACCTCTGCATTCTAAGTCACATGCGCGCGCGTTATCTTGAGAGGGAGAAACTTAGAAGAGTCGGTACGAACAAATTTTTTCTTACGGTCCAAGCGCTACTTTTGCCTATACTAAGATATCGGGGGAAAAATTACAAGAAGTTCATGGTAAAAATTGCAATGAATGCAGAACGTCCCACGTTTACAAGACTTCATGGTAAAATTTCCCCTGAAATTACTTACAATTTTTATGAGATATTTCTCTCCGTGTATGTATATTTAAATAAATCATATTGCGCTGGATTTAAACGTTTCAAAAACAAAGTGTTACAAACATTTTTCTCGTTTTCCAGTGTCTAAAGAAAATTCCATAGCCATTAAACAATTCACACTGGATGCGTCATCGTACTCGAGTTCCAATCAGCGCCTAAACGAAGTTTACACAAGTCCGCCTAAATCCGAGACGATTCGCGGGTAAAAAGTAGATATATATACTCTTCCTCTCAAATCGACAGACATGCACACACATACCGTGTGCTCTCGTCGATCAATAAATACCTAGATGTATATGGAATCGAGTTTCAAAGCAGCGACAGCTTCCTGCCCCTCCCCCTTCACCAGGATAAGTCACCCGAGGGACATCCTCTCGGCTTTCCGCGTTTTCCTTACCCACCTTCTTTCATTTTCGTCGCGCTCTTGGCTTTACATTGACGGCTCCTGGGTTGGGTCTGATCTCGTTACGCCTCTGAAAGGATGGGAAACTGAGTGGTATAACACTCCTCTTTTCTTTACGAAGATTCAGGAAACGTAGAAGGAATCAACGGTAAATTTCAAATTTTAAATGCATGCAATACTTCAGATGTTTCGTTAAATATCGCAAATTAATTAAGGTAAAGTTTTTTTAATTGTTATAGAAACAATCTTTGTAAATTTAATTGATATCACGACTAAACAGGCAAACACATTTTCTGGAAAATTTCAGGCGGTGCAACGCCTAGCGCTGAGTACGACTCGCTCGCGATTTTATTTATATCTTTTTTTTTTTTTTTTTTTTTTTCGTGGGAAACTGGAGAAATCTTACATAAGACGACGACGAGGGTCCGCACTCGTCGCCAGTGCCGGATTCTTACCGGCTAAAACTCCAAACCCAACGCTTTCACCTGCCCAGCCCGGAACTGTTTTTCACATTACTTCAAGCTGGGAGGCGTGTCTTGTGACATGCGTCAATTCGGTCGGTCCTGTTTCTTCTTTCCTCCCTCGATGAGACTGCCACTTATCGTGAAGCGGCCTTTCTGGCGGTATCGAGCGCGCGCCGAAAGGTGGCACAGGCTCCGGACCCCGCCACGTGAGACACTCCCTCAGCATCCTTTGATGGACAAAGAAAGCATTTGGGAGCGCTCTTGCAGTTCTTAAGGTTGTGTCCAGGCTCGCCGCACTTGTAGCACGACGAGGACCTGTCCACTCCCTTACAATTCCGTTTCGTGTGGCCGAAGTCTAGGCACCGATAGCACCTCTCGACCAAGACTCGATCCCGAACGCGACAGCTTACGAAGCCGACGCAGAGATGCCGCATCGACTTCAGCTTGTCAGCGCTCTCGTGATCCAGCTTCACGATGGCTGTCTTCTGTTGACTGCGGTTTAGGCCCAAAAGCGTCACCTCTCGGCCCTCAGGCGAAGAAGTAAGCACTTTATTTAGGGCTGCCACCACTTCGTCCCTCGTTGTGAGAGCGTCCAGGTCTCTGATCTCAAGGGTAACCCTTCGATCTCGGACTCGAACTTCTCCCATTCCTTGGGTAGCAGTACGCACTTTCTCCGCGAATACTGCCGCATCGGTTTTTTTGCCTAGCCGAAGCAGGACGTCCCCCCGCCCTGTGGGCCGCACACTTAGAACCTGCGCGCCACTGTCGTCCGGATTCACTTCCTTTCGGAGCTTCCCCAGAACTTCAGCAAACGTTCGGTTCCTCGCGATTGTGACCACCAGGGTGGGTACCGGCGCCTTCTGGCGCTTTCTCCTGTCAAGAGGCGCCTGTCCCGACTTAACCGTCGGCTTCTTCTTTTCCACCACAGGCTTGGACTTGGATTGCTCCTTGTCCTTACCAGGTGGTGGCACCTCCTTGCGAGGTTTCTTCTTCTTACGGGTTTTAGAGGCCTCGGGTGGGCTTTGAGGGCCCTCCCTACTCCTCTTTTGAGCCTGTATCTTGGCTGTAGCCGCGATGACGGCTTTAGCAATGATGCCTCTTCTCTTAGGCCGCCGACGATTCTCGTGGCCAACTCGATAATCCTCGACTTGGCACTTGTAATCATCGACTGCTAAAGACATCTTCTTCGTTTTCCCGTAGAGCTCTTGTACAAGAGCGTCTACTGTTTTCAACCCTGTTTTGACAACCATGGAAATGTTTGGCTGCTTTGCACAAGCTGCCAACATTGCCTGAAGTTCTTTTTTCAGATGGTCGTAAGTGGAGTCGATCTCCTCCTGCGCCTTCTCCACCTTCTCGTATTCCTTACGGAACACTTCTATCTCCTCTTGAGATTCTCTGCTATAGGCAGAGATGCCGCTGATGGCGCTACCAATGCTGGTAACGCTACCGCTTCGTAACCTGCTTGCAGAAGGAAGACTCAGCATCTGGGATAGCGGCTGCTGTTGGGGGTTTTCTTTCGAGGACCCCGCCTCTGACGTGATGTTAGAACTAAGCGGTTTGTGGCCTCCCCCAAAATCCATGAGGCCAGCGCCGGCCACCGGGGCTTTCACCCGATCGGAACCGACGACGGGATTCACTCCTAGTTTGGAGTTGCCCGCTTGGGGTAGTATGTTTTCATCTCGCTTGCTCATACTTCTGGTTGTACTGTTTGGTCCACGGAGATTATTTTATTTCACCTCTACCCTTCACGCTAGAGTGACGAGCATTCCCCCATCCGCCACCCGGGGGACGCGCCGCATACGGGGACAGGACACCCCGCGCGGTTTATTTATATCTTAATCGTTGATACTAAGTAATCATTATAAATTATTATTATTATTATTATTATTATTATTATTATTATTATTATTATTATTATTATTATTATTATTATTATTATTATTATTATTATTATTATTATTATTATTATTATTATTATTATTATTATTATTATTATTATTATTATTATTATTATTATTATTATTATTAATAAATTTGGAAAACAGGAGGGTATTGTTATATGTGAGAAAATCTATGTACATATCGCCAAACCATTGCAAAACCGAAAGGTAAGACATAAATAGAAATATCATTAGAAATCTGCAGTGGTAATGCAGAGCTGTCCTACCAAAATTCTATCGTAAAATGTAAATAATTAAATATATTATTTTATAAAAGATTTATTGTAAGTTTCCACGGTTCTAGACACCGGGACGTCTCGCATCTTAGAACGGTTAGAACGGTTGATCTTCACAATCTATAGACCCAGTCACGTATATATCCGTAGATACAGAAACAAGATCGCGAGACTCTGGCATACCTGAGCGCATTCCCCTCTTGGCAATTTATCGCAAAGTCCCGGAGCGATATCGCTGGCTGGCGATCTAATAAATCGCCGGTAAATCTCGCGGTAAGTGCTGCAACCGCGGCGCCGCTCTCTGATTCGGGGGAGCCGCATTAAAATGATTAACGACGGGTTTATTAGCGCCGAAACTCGCGGCTTCTTGACCTAGTCAGAGACCGTACACTCTCCACCTCTCCCCTGGTTCCCTGGTTCCCTGCTTTCCTGGTTCCCTTCTGCCCCGCCACACACCTTTCTCCCGCGCTTTATTGGACTAATTGCTGTCGAATTAGTCTTCCGCTTTACCAACGTTGCGTCGGTCCGTATTCCCATTGTTTCGCGAATTTCTCGCGGGATTAGCTTCTTCGAGAGCCGTTCTCGGATAGATTTTTAATTGGATCGAACAATTGCTATATCTTCTCATTTCGGTATAATCGTGCGTGCGCTTCGTGAGTTTCACGATCCGACTATTTTTAACGGTGTAATCATTTGATTAGCACGAGTAATATGCTTCACTCAAATTTAATTTTGTTCCTGATAAGTAAATATTGCGTAATTCGCGTGGGAGGTATACGTTTCGCAAAACAGTGGGTATAACCACGTTGATTACGTACTCATAAGATCTTTTAATTTTTCATACTTACAGAATGGTTTTATGCAAAGATGAGCATAGAGATCAGAATTTCAATTGGATTATCTAGTCGGTATAGTGCTCTCGAGGGATGTTTACCTATACGCATAAAAGCCTATTTAAATTTACAAAGTTTGCACATTTTAAAACTTCAAAAATAGCGTATCAAATTTTTCATAAGGTCATCTAAAATGTTATTACTGCTTGATTAGTTGCGATTACGATAAATTAGTTGCAGGACACTGTAATATTTAACAAACTGATAATATACTACTAGCTAAAATCCTCACTCGCTCACGCTCGCTCGATACTATTTGTTCCTTGAACATATGGAAGAGGAGGTCATTCGAAACGTCATCGGTTTGTTTTTCGTACAAGTTTTGTACAAGTTTTTTGTACACATTGGTGTATTTCTTTCAAAAAATGAAAAAATAGAAAATAAAATTGTAGTTTTAAATACTTTTTGGGAATAAAATATCGCGTTAAATAATTACAGAAAAAGTCGAACTTTATTTTAATTGTATTTCTACTGCAGAAGTACCGATATGATATTAAAATCACAACAATGTACAATAAATAAAATTTTTGGAAATTATATAATTATATGTACGTTACTTTATTAATATGGAGATATTTACTTAAACAATTATTCCCAAGTTGATCCAACAGGTTTCAACAAAAATAAAAAAATTAATTAAGTTTAAGTAAACTTCCATTGTATTTAAAATACTGCTTTAGATTTCTCCATCACACACACGCGCGCGCATGTACAAAAAAGAAGAAGAATAGAGAGAGAGAGAGAGAGAGAAGAGAGGGCAAGTAAAAAGCTTAAAGTAAATGCTTTCCAAATTTAGCATTAAGCGTTGGTATAAAAGAAAACAGAAAAAATATAATAATTTTAAGATTAAACATTTTTTTAACAAGCTCTCATTATTCTTGACGCTTAGCCCAACTCGGCGTACACTCGGTAAGTTTCACCTTTTTAAAAAGCTAAAGGAAGCAAAGCGAAACAAAAATTCATCTCGCACTCGAGCGAAGCATTTCATTCCTTGCTCGGAGCCATTCCTCTGCACGCTACGTACAAAGGCTCGCTTATTCGCTCTGAAAAATGCACGACAAACTGAGTAGTAAAAATTTACATTCGCTATCATAATCTCCTAGCGCAAAGGAGGAGAAAAGCTCGCGTCTCTTATTAAGCCGCGTAACAAATACCAGTGGCGACGTTTCAAAAAAAAGAAGAATTGGACAATTCGTTTTTTCTCCCTTAGTTAAAGAAAATCCACAAAGAAAATTGCTCGGTTATTGATTTCTTTTCTTAAAAGCTGCTTTCACGATAATCGGAATGTGTGTGCTTTTTCTCTAATTTTCGTTTTCTGTGTTCGTACCGCCCTCGGCTTTTGTTACACAGGTGGATCGCCAAAGGGATATTGTGGTTCATAAGTTTACGCGTAATGAAAGTATTTTGAGAGACAAGATAAAATCGCACGCAATAAAAAAATGACGGAATAATAACATTTTTTTATTTTATAGACGTGTATAACACGTGGTTCTATACAAAAGCATTCAATTTCTACTTGTAACAAAATGAATATCGAAATACCTTTCGTTAGCTGAAATTGACTACACTGAAAAATAATTTCTTACTTCAGCTGAATTCTTGTTAAATATAACCCAAAAAGAAATCTGGTAGATATTAAATGAATCTTCTAGAATTTAGAAGAATATGGTTGATATCCTGTATAGTGATATACTTAAGTCAACCTTCCTATTTTTGGTCATAAGGAGATACTGTGTGATTATAGAGGATTCATTTAATATCAACCAGATTTCTTCTTAGGTATATATATTTAAGAAGAATTCTATTTTAAGTAAGAATTTATGTTTTTCAGTGTATAACAATTTAAGATTGCAACATTAGTGTTTCTAAAATTTCAAAAAATACATACATGTACGTATATTCAAATATTTTTAGATTAAACAATTCTTATTTTCAATCACCTGAGTCCAAGTGAAATCGTAAGATTGCAGTAAAATGACTCGAGATGGCGTAGAATGAAAAACTCATTATGCAGGAATTTAAGACGAACGCAACTCTATTTCGTGCTTAGGAAAGAGAAAGAGACAACTCGATTAGAGCCTGTCTCCTCGATTTTTCAAATACATCTTTCTTTACTGATTACTCGGTTGTTTTTTATAGTTGAAAAGAATTGATTACTCTGCGTTTTATTATACACCACTGCAAAGTTTTGATGGTTCGTTATCTATGTTGTTATATAACCAACTAATTGATAATCGATATTGTAATTTTCGTATCTATTACTCAAAATACAATACAAACAGTAAGATTTTTACGAATAAGAATATACGAACTGGATGGGGGCTAGTTGGGTAGATGTTGAAAAAAAAACCATAAAAGCAATTTTTTATTGTAAAATTGCGATGTTTTGTCGACAATAAGGGTACGTCAACTTCATTAGGCACTTCGTATATTGAACAAATTTACACATTGTATTTTCAAAATTAAATAATTGAACTATTTATAACAGAAAAATTACATTTACATATATATATATACATTTCGTTTATATTCTGACTGACAGTTAAATAGTAAATAACTGATTTATATATAGCCTCTATTATATTACCGTATTTAACATCAAAACTTTTTTTTAATTTTTTAATTTTATTTTTATTTTTAAAATTTAAAATTTCTATCTATATAAATTATGTTTTGCTTGTTATAAATTTGAAAGCTATAAGTATGTTTTAACATGTCAGGAGTCGAAGTCACGTGTTTTTAGAAAATGTCTGTATGGATGTGTGGTTTTGTGTGTGTGTATTTACGTATAACGCCGTATTTTCGAAACTACTCGGTCAATATCGCTCAGCTTGCGTGTATAGTTTGGTTTTTAGTTTCCGAATTCCGGAAAAGACTTGGGTTATTTATCCCCCAAATAGTTTTTTTTTTTAAATTTTTGATTTTTATTATGAAAATTAATTTCTCAAAACTTTTGAAAATATTATTTATTTTTAATTGGAAAATGTACTTCCTAGAGAATTAAAAAAAATATATCCGCTCGATTTTGAATTGACAAATCATCTTTATTAATTTTTTTGTTATTCGAAAAAATGATTTTTATTAAATATTTTATATTTTGAAAATTAATCAGTAAAATGTGCTGAAAAAATTTATGATGAAAGAACCATCTATTGGTCATAAACTGTAAAAATTTCAAATAATTATATCGATTAGTTTTGATTAAAAAAATTAAAATGTGAAAAAAAATCATGTTTTTTTGTCAAACGTTTTCAGAAAGAAAAAGCATTTAATCCACTTGTAATTTCAATATACCTATAATTACAAAAGTCATGAAGCATTAAATATTTTTGTACAAACTGATTGATTGCTATATCTTTGAAAATAATTAATCACATATGTTGCAAAAAAGTCATGAAAATAGAACATAATAATAGCATTATGCTGTAAAAATTTCAAAATTGTTCATGGATTATTTTTTGAGAAAAATATTATAATCTAAAATGTAATTTTTATTAAAATTCTGTTTACTTATAAAGTACTCTAATGTGGAACTAACCATATTTTTGAAAAAAATATTTTCAGAAAATCCAAAGAAAAGCAAACAAGATAATTTTTTATGTTTTTAATCGATACCATGAAAATTTTTATATGTCATTTGCAAAAAATTCAATCTAATTGAATGTTGTAACATTTTGTTTTAAATAATACTATATTTGAGTAATATTTTACATATAGGATCGACATGTTAGTTTGAGGAAGCTACGTGTCCAATTAATTGCCGCAGTTTTTTATGATTATGCACTTTAGGTTTTATTGAGTCGTCAGAAACAGTTAGTTACTCATTTATGTTTCAATTAAATAGAATAACATACACATTAAATGAAAATATATCGATAACCTGATAAACTAAAGATGAATTCTTTCGTACCTCATTAATCGAGTGTGATTATGACCTCGTGTAAAGAAAAAGTGCAGATACCGCGTAAAGAAGGTAAAACGTTTACTCTCGGAGATTCAAACGAGAGTTTTCACGAAAATCAACGTACTTAAAGATAAAAAGAAATAAGAGAGGGAGAAGCCTAAGTTCGCATAACGACGAGGAATCGCAGTTTAGGGAATACGTCCCATCGCGCTCGTAAACGAATTACCGAGTAAGGAGTCCACCAGACTTGAGAGTCAAGGGCTATACCAGTAGAGAGGAGAAAGAAGGTGCGGCTCGAGCTTTTAGTGCAAAGAGCGTTAACCTCGTAAGCCAACCCTGTGTAACTCGATTTTACGATGGTGAGGAGGCCGCACAACGGGATTTGGGACGAAATTTTTTATCATTTTACGCGCCGACGGAGTTTTTCCTTTTTTTTTCCTCCTACGACGGTATATCTCTAGCTGTGTGTGTGTGTGTGTGCAACTGCGCGCGCCCTGGCTTTTTTTTACGGCGTGGAATTTCGTGGCCAGAATTAGGTGTAAACGCGCACGGTTACAGGAAGGCTAGAAGAGTGAAAAAGTCATTTTGTGGTGGTATATACTTTCGAGTTACACGTTCAAGAGAATTTTCACTGCCGAGAAAAGTGAATATATATATATCAAAAATTTATCTCCGTTGTTTCTTTGTATATTTCATGTTCTCCCCGTTTATGAAAATATGGAGCGATTTGTTTGACGTATCACTTTGCGGGTCCTCGTACCAACTTCTTGCACTCGAATTTCCAGCAGCGTGATCATTATAATACGCACTTCACCCAATTTATTATCAAACATTGTAATTGCTATTGTCAAAGGTACTCGAAACAGTTGTTTAACTGTTGTACGCGAAAAGTAACGTTTTTCTTTTAAATATAAACACATCAACATAAACATGTATATACAATTTTAATGCACAACTCTATATCCGTCAAAGTAAATTTTAATTAAAATAACTTAATAATAGAGTCACCGAGGGATTCCTCGAGAAGACAACAAGAGAAACCGTACAATTCAGAAAAAAATGTACTCCTCGAAATGCATCGTAGAGTTCGCAGGCCGTGAAATGTTCACTGTGAGTGGTAAAGTCCGCAATGCGAGCGACACATTCCGCTCGTTCGAATTTTCCTGGTATACGCGCGGTCGCGAATGATTGATGGTGGAATTCGCTCGCGCGCCACCCGAAAATTTTCGCGATTTTGCTCTCTTCTCTCCTTCTTTTCCTAGCGAGCGGAGCAAAGTGAATGCCAGTTACGTGTTGGTTTTTTTTTTCCTTTTTCACGGAACCACCACCACCATCACCACCACCGACTAGGAGCGTATGTTGAAAGTGGCTTTTCGCGCATTCGTCTCTTCGTTGTGTTTTATTCATTAATCAAAAATTTTCTCTCTTTACTTTGACCAACTTACCTAGAGTTTCAAAGAATGAGAGGGAGCAAACTTTTTTTTTCACCCCGTCTCGAAGTTAGTTTTTTGAAAAATGAGATATATTACTTGGGTAAAAGTTTTATACATATCGCTGTTATGATAATGTTTTGACGGGAAACATTTTACTTCCACGCGAGTTTCTCTCCATCTCTCTCTCTCTCTCTCTCTCTCCCTTTTTTATGATTTGGTTAAAGAATTTTCTTTTTCTTTACAGTTGTGAGTAACAGTGATGATGATACTTGTAAATTAATTTACACGATGGATTTTTTATTATTGATTGTCAGAATTTATTAAGTTAAAGTTTACGTGCGCGAGGTTTCGTATATGCGTTACATACATAACAAAGTCTTAAAATTCAATTCTAACAAAAATAATATTTTCATTCTCTTCATGTACCATTTCTCTTTTAACTTGAAAAGAAAATTGCAGTTAATCGTCTAGAAATCTATGAGTTTTAACGCCACCTGAAAAACTTTTAAGCTCGACAGCTGGAAACTTACATTATTCATTTCGCAATAAAATATATTTAACATTTAATTGTCTAATTATAAAAAATTGTTCGAATCGAGTAAGGGTAATTTAAAAAGTTTATTTCAATAATTATTAAATAACTGTTTTGACCTAATCACTTGGTCATTTACGTAACAAAAAATAGAAAATTATTAAATAATATATTCGAGTTTATTTCAATATAAATGTAATTTATAATTTAAATTTGGAATAATCATCTTTCGTTATTTAATCTAAAAAAATAAATAAACACATTTGAATTTTTAATCATATTAGTGTAAAGAAATATGAACTCGTATAAAAGTAAATTTTTTAAGAAATTAATAATGTAGTACCTTACTTATCATAAATTACATTAAAACGGTACCCAAAAAATGAAAAAGAAATCGTACAAACAGATAAACTATGTTCGCAGTGATACATCAATTGTGTACGTAATCAAAATGAGAAAAAGCCATTGACCGTGAAATCAAAAAAGTAGTTATTCTAATATTTTAATTAAACCATGGTAATTTGACATAAGAGCGTCATGAGATTTTCGTTTTGATGAAGTAAGAAGGTCAAGCAAGTACATGAGATATGCATAAACACGAATAGGTAAGTTTAGAGTGCTCCGGAGTATATTATATTCGCGTGTCTCTCTCTCTCTCTCTCGCTCTCTCGCTCTCAAAACGACACAATTTCGCATTCATCTTAGGTCGTGGGTGATATTAGTTAGGTGCATGATAAACATAATAAACCATAACCCCCGAGGGGAGCAATAAAAACCGACTCGAGGGGCACCCGACCATCAAGTTTCCTCAATAACCACACCCGTTGACTCTTGTGACGTGACTTGTGTTTCATCGTTCAATTCGAATGCACGCAAAAGAATTTCCTTTTTCTTCCTTTTAATCTTGATTATATACTCGCGTACGTGTACGTATACATTCTTATACGAATCACCATCGTTCGTACAGGACAAACAGATTTTTCATTAATGCACCATACATATACGTTCGTCGTTTTTAAATCGATTCAATTATGACGACAAAGCGTTTTATATACGGTCGTTGCGGTAGAAAGGGGATTTATTATATTTAATTCAATTAGAGAAAACTGTGAACGGCCGTTTAAAAGTCTATCCTTTTCCCGTTTCAAATGAATTATTCAATTTTATTCACTCTGTATTTTCAATTTTTCCTATATATACATGCGTCTGTATATTATCTTCCAACTTGATGCGTCTTTTATTATTAAAGATAATTGCTCCCGCGTAGAATATTTCTTGTAAGCCGTTTACGAGTACAGTTATGTTTTTCTTTGTTCACCTGCAATCTGTTTATTAAATATCGATTAAATTATTTTTAATTAACCGAAATTACGAAGATCTATATATATATATATATATATAACTTCGCGAATCATTAATAGAATAACGCGTGTGATTATTAATAATGGATCGGATATAACCCGGTTTATCGAGCAAATATTTAATAAATAATTACTATACCGAGGGAACTAAGAAAATTCATTGAAGTTGTATAATTCATACAACCAACAAACCATCTCGAATTGTTAACAAGTTAAACAACAATGAAAATCTGAGAATTCGCTCTTTCTCTCCATCACCACCAAGTTTGAGAAGTTTAACGCGAAAGATCCGCGAGTGGTAAGGCTGAAATCACTGACCAACTTTAGGCGTCGAGATAAAGAAGTACACGATGGAAGTAAAAGTAGGTGGGGTTGCGCACTGGAAGGAGGGAAAGAACCGAGAGGTCGAGGTTTTTGAAAGTGTCGCGCGATAACAATGATAACGGCTGTGTTGCAGACGCTCACAAAGAGATTCGGAAGGAATTGAGGGGGATTGAAAACGGGCTTTTCTACTTTTGTCCCCTCTCTCTCTCTCTCTCTCTCTTTTCCTCTCCTTCTCTCGTGTATATCGTTTTATACGCCAAAGTTTTAATGTCGGATTGTAGGCGTATTCTTATATAAAGTGGCCATTTTTATTGTGAAATGGAAAGTAGCTATGTGTAGATACTTTTGATTTTACGATTCCTTGGTTTATAGAGGTAAAATCCCTTATGCGGTTCGTAGGAAATATAAATTTTTATTAGTTATTTTTTTTTTATTAACGTGCTTGGATATTTGTTACAAATGAAACATTGATTTTCTTTTCCTTGTTTGTTGGTGTTTTATTAATGGACATTGATTAAACATTGTCTTTTAATTAAATTACACGTGGAACAATAAAAATAAAAACTTGAATTGTTTTTGTATAAAACTGCTGTATCTTTCTTTTGAAAACTCGCATCACAGTTAACGATGTGTCTGAAATTTTGATTGCTTATTGATTTTTGTGTATAACTAACCTAGATTAAAAGAGTTTTTAGGCCAACAAAAGTGTACAGTAAGATTATTTAAAAATTTTTGCCAAAACTGTTATTGCACTGAATAACGTTGTATTCTGATACTCATTTAGAATATTTCACATAATACTTATGAAAATGTTTTTTTTTTAATATCATCTTCAAACTTTGTGTCACAAATTTCAAATTTTTAATCTTTCTTTATCAATTCTCTCTTCCTTTTTACATCAAAAAATTTTAAATAATTAAAACTTTATAATTTACAAAAATGACCAACCGCGGTAATAAACATAAAAAACAATATTTTATCTCGACTGTGTCCGATTTTAGGGGAAGCATTTTGTATGTTGTAAACAATGTTAATCTTTTTGAAGGGGTTTGTCATATTCACATTTGAGTAAACAGTCAAGTTTAATAACCGCCTCGATCAAATTCAATTTTGGTAAATTAAATCAAGATATCGGTCATTTTATGGCCAACAGTGAATGACCCTTTTGAAAGGAAATCGATGACGAAGCGCACTTAATTATTGTAATATAGGTAGTATTGTTGATATATGTTAAGTGTGCTTCGTCATCGATTTCCTTTGAAATGGGTCATCAAATGTTGCCCGTAAAATATCTTTAACGTCAGCTTACCAACGAAAAATTTATTGATCGAGCGTATACCCCGTTAAGCGCCAGTACTTTAGTAAAATAATTCAAATAACTAAATATAATACCACGGTGTTTCCTAAAAATTAATTGAAAAATATTTAGTGTTTTTATTTGAACGGGTAAATATTTAAATCTATATACATTTTCAAATAAATTATTTACCGTAAATATATCGCTTACTTATTCGCGTATACGAAAAAAGACAACTCATTGTATTTTAAATTTCTGGTTAATATACATCATTTTACTCAATTTTCTAATAATTTTGGTAAGAAAATCGAATGAAATAATGTAGTATTATATAAAAAAATTAATAAATGCGTTTCAAAATTAAAATCTAAGGTATGCACAAGCATCCATAACTATGACAAATTGATAAAACTTGGACAGTTCATTTTTGACTTAACGATCCCAAATGGACTTTACGACAACTAACTTTTGGATAAGAATTCATCACCGCAAAGCCATTTTGGATTCTTTATAAAAACATCCATTTTTAGATCCTTTATAAAGATTTTAAACTTAATGTATACATACCTATATACGTAACTGAATTTCTGATACATTTTTCATAATGATCATATATTTACACGTTACATTTAAAATGTAAAATAATTTGTTATTCGATATTTGAATTATAATTAAATATAAATATTTTAAATTACATATAACTTTGTAAATAAAACCGTTTATAATTATATATTCTTCACTACTAATGAATTAAAATGATGGTGCCAATAATTAATCACGTTATATTAATACTATTGGGCACCTCAACAATCTATTTTCGTTATTTAAAAAAAAAGATAAACTACCAAATTTATAAATAATCGGCGAACACTTGAATAAAAAAAATGTTACACGCAATTAATAACACCTTATAACCAAAGTCACACGATAAATATACATATACATAGAAGGAATATCATATTATAAACCCGTAAACTCGGTCGAAAGTTACGCGAATAATCATAGTTTCATGAATAATAAACCCTCGTGGATTCTCTTGGCTTTTTTTTTCTCCCACCTGAGGGATATGTGAGGAAGGGTCAGAGGAGTGGGGGGGGAGGGGCGGGGGCACATAAGTGGGAAATATAGCCGGAGAAAACGAAGGAGGAGAGGAAAAAAGTGAAAGAGAGTGATAGTGACGGGGCACGAGCAAAATGAGGGAGATAAATTTGGACGGGCCACGGGACACTTTTACGCCGGATTAAACGGAACGGTTTGTTTTGAATGGCAAAGAAATTTCAAGGTGACCCCCTTTTTTTTAATTTTACGGTAAAAATTTTAATGGGATAATTACTTTTTTTTATTAAGGATGATCTGCTTAGTTTTAAATTACCCTGAGATATTTATTTTTAAGAAGCATTAAGAACTTTTTTTTATTAGTTGCTCATTCTATTTAAAAGCTTAAAATAATGTAGGATTATAACAATTTTATAAAAGTTCGCATAGTTTTTACTGGTGGTTAACCTATTATTTAAATACTCAACATTTTGATAGTAGAATATATTTATCGATCTTTCCGAATCAAAAATTGACTTTAAAGTAAAGAACGGGTCACTTTATGTTGAGTGGAATATGGCCTTTTCTAAATTGACAGGCGTTTCGTCCTCATTTATTATTGCTTCAACTTAAATACATGGAATCCTTAAATTTAACGTTTGACAGACATGTTCGTGACGATTGTAACGTTGAAAACGAAGTAATAATTAAAACCTTGTACGGATTGACGTTCAAACATATTTTGTTGAAAAAAATATTTGATTTCTATAAATAACGATAACATGCACAAGTTGCGATGCAAAACTGTTCACATAACGATTAACCGGTTGACTAAGTTTTTCGTGCATTATTAGCCAGTTCACTAAATGAGGTTAGATTAACGAAGCATAACAGCCTGTTGATCATGTGTAGTTACATTCTCTAATAAAAATTCTATAACGCTATGCCATGGTAGAATGATTCAATCTCATAAGCTAAAAATCAATATCCATGCGCTCACATAGAAAACGGTATATTACTTTACAATTTTAAGGATTAAGGAATATCTATATGTACACGTGCAAATTATTACCAATATATATCAATGGGAATAAGGTTTCCAATACCATATATCACTGGTAATACATTTATTTTAACATATTTTTAATAAATTTTATCGATTTACGATTCCAGTCAATTTTACTTTACTGTTACCGCGTTATCGCCGGTAACGTAGGAATTTTTAACAGCTCGCGAAACGGGGTGAACCAATTTTATTTATCAGGAGTGCACCGGTACGTTGATACACTGAGAAAAAATGATTTATTAAACGTTATTAAGTCTTGTAGTAACGTAAGGACGTACTTAATCTTTGTTATATTTTGTACCAATTACTGAAATGTATACAGTAATTTTTAAATATAATATTTAACGGAAATTACTATATAGAACGTAAGAAAAATTACAATAATCTATGTGTACATCACCGCAAATTATAGTAAACTTTAATACAAAATTTATCTCGTGATATACGTAAATGAAACAACACTGATATAATGTATATCAAGATGAACATAGGTCTTAAATTGAATATTTGATATAAAAAATGCAGGAAAGGAAGGGCCCGAGAAATGTAACACAGGCCTCTCAGTAATAAAGCTCAGGATTACGCGACTTAGAAAACTGAAAAGCTTTGTCGATAAAAACAATAAAGTGCGCGATTCGCCCTCCCCGATTAAACTCCCCCACCCCGAGTGGCACGACCTCTCTCGAGTGGGAAATGGCCGAGTACTGATGGCTTTAAAAGTAACCGCTGGGGGTGGCAGACCAAACGGAAAAACTTTCTCGGCGGAAGTCGCGTGCAAGTTCGCGGTAGAGCAAATAAAAGCTCGAGGTTATATTCCATTTGCGAAGCTATTCCTCGCCTAGGCTCAATGTGTATGTGAAAGCGCGTTTTCTTCGTACTTTTCAGTTGTCACACTTTAGACAATTGTGAGATCTCTTCTATACCTTTTTCTCTCAGTTTAACTTTTCTTTTCTTCTTTTTTTTTCAAACTATTCAAGGTTTTACAATATGTATGTGCGTATGTTTGTATATGTTCCTTTTTTAATACTGTAGCGAAAGAATTTTATGTTTTGATATGAATAAAGGCCTTTTAATGGAAAATGTTTTAAAAGCTGTTTTCTTTTTTAGTCGTGTAGCGTAACTATTTACATATAACTTATTTGAATTATTCGGCGGGGATGAAATATTATTTTACAGAATATTATTATATTATAATAATCATGATTTTGAAGTATGTTGGAAATTTCGGTACGTAAATGTTGTAAGGGTGAATTAAAAATTTTATTAATACTATGCGCTAAATTCAAAAGTCTCTATTCATCTCGATGCAGAATTATGTATGGTATATGTTTATATATAATTAAATGTAAAATTTTTTCTTATCAGTTGAAAATTCGAAATACACGAAAAGTATAGTAAACTTACTTAATTTACTTTTTTACAACAAATTAATCTATAATTAGAAAAATGAAAACCTTTTGGTACTGATCAACAATTCATACGTTATATAAACATTGTATTTATGAATAACTTAACGACAAAATATTTAATAATTCGATTATTATTCTTTGTTTTATATCCTATTTACGAGTGGTAGACTTTCTTGTATGCCTTCTTCTTTAAATTTCTTACTATCACGTCTCTTCAATCGCCGTTTTTCCTCGAACTTTTTTTCCGTTTCTTAGATAGCGGCACCAACGGTGTCAAGTTCGTTACTTTTTACGGGTCGAGACGAGTGTAACGCCTCCAAGTCATCGATACCGGTTGATGGGACGATTTTACTTTTATTTTCTAGGGAAGCTGAGAATTCTGGGGAAAAATGAGATGCGATCAAAAAGGAATGTTTAGGGCTTACGAGGAAAGACTCCGAGATTAAAGGTTGAATTGGTGTGCTAAATTACACTGGAAACTCATTTGAAAATTAAAAACTCGAGTAATCTGCAAGATTAGTTTTTTCAAAAAAAAAAAACATAAATTCTGTTAGTGAATAATAATAATCCTCATTATCATTAAATACAACGATTTATTTCTCTTAATTTTAAGAAATAGCGATATATTATAAAAATCATAGTTTTATATTAAAAGACTATTGAAAAAAAGATTTATTTATTTGTATACGCAATAAAATACAATTCCTTAACGACAATAAATGTATATTTCACGTATCAGTTTCAATGCGAATATGTCAATATACAACTACTTTTATTACGGAGTAGATTTCGCATTTCGCGAGAAATGATTTTGATAATATACCCGAGTAAAATCTGTAGAACAAATAACTATACAAAAAGTAATTAATGAAATTGCAGTATAGTTAATAGACTCTTCATTCTATAAACATGTTTCATTATGTACGAGACAAAGGAGTGCCATCATTTAAAAAGTTCAGGTCTACGAAACAAAAGGAAACCATTATAATTTAAAAACATCTCCCAGGAGTGATGATCGTCGGGTATACCCAAGAAGAACAAAAAAAAAACTCTCTTTTTACCCAAGATCAGTTCGTATATACAAGCGAACTGACTTTCCAAGTAAAATCGCATTGTACGTAGATTATTTATTGAAAAAGACTTCGACTAACGAAAAAAAAAAAAACAGATTCACGCATCGTAAAATAGTTTTTTCTTTCCTCTCTATCCCCCCAGGAGAATGTGTATACTCGCTAATATATAAAACCGGTAAGTTTCTAACTTGCGTATTCCGCGAAAAGGAAAATGAAACTGCGCGAAGAAAGGGTATATGTAGCAAAAAAAAAATATGAATATATATGCACATTCAACGAAATGTCGCGTTTCATGCCATTTTTACCCATTCAAAACGTACATATATACGTGTACTTCTACTCTCCCTCCCCCCTCCCTCCCCATTATGTGCGAAAGAATTTTGAACGTACTCGATCACGCGCATGCGATTCGAGATGACTACCTGCGTATAGTCTACATACTCTACTCTATATACCTACTCCCCCTACGAAACTCATCCGACAAATTCGATGCGGATTCAAACAGTATATATGTATATACGTATACGAATGCTCTATTGACAAAAATATATCACTCCTGTGTATATCTATATATGTAATCTATCAGAGCTTCCGATATGAGAACTTTTTATTATTATTATTCTCTTATTTTCTCGTGCATGCAAAACTAAAATTAATTATCTTATTGATTATTGATTATTTAAATGTTGTTAATTATAACTAATTGGTAATACGTGAAACATTATTTTCAATCATAAATTGTCATACGTTGTTTTTTAATAAAACTTTAATATTAAGAAAATGTGGAACGAATAAAAACATACGGGGATCTTGTGCGGCGGTAGTGAAATGAATTTTATACGTGTTATTTTTTAAAGATTATAAATAACTTAACGAAATATAATAAGTTAGATAAGACATTTGTCTTCAGCCAGCTCATAATTCATCACCATGAATCACCACGGATTTTTAAATATACTCCACAACGTTATGAAGTTTGAGTATATAAAAAATTAATAATTGTGTGCATATATAACTAACATAGAGTAAATAATTCTATAAATAATGTATCTACAAAAAACGAACGTAATATTAACAATGAGCAACCCGGAAAAAAATTCGCAACGCTCCCAATTATATTATGTTTTACTATTTTATAATCTAATCAACATAACCCACCGTTCCCGTGGTGATGATACACACGTTTTTGTCTCGCATCTCTTTCACTGGCAAGCGAAAACATACATAATGTATATATGAATATGTACGCTCGTGAGTTTCTCGTGTGTGGCTACTATTTTTTTTCCCCCTCGTCGCGTGGAGAAATATTAGTAGGCGTTCGATGAAATATCGACGGAACGCGCGTCCGGTTAAAAAAAAAATACATTTTTACGATTTTCCGGGTGCGTTAAAATGGAAGATTGAGTGACGCCTCGCTGATGTTTTTTTTTTCATTCCGAAGCTCTTTTGTGCGTTGCATGGTTTTTCACGCGATTTTTCAAAAGACGTGGCGAGCACAATGCGTCGATTCCAGTAATTGCCGCAGCATTATTCGGAAACGTTGTTATTGTTACCACGGTTTGAACTGATGTATGAAAGGAGCTTACACTATTCAATTTTGTAATAATGTTTCTTTTATTCTTCAAGTCAGTTTATTGCTCGAGCTATTCGTGAATGTGGGATATTTGAAATTTTAATAATAGGAACGACGTTACTCGTGTTAAAAAAATTAATTACGATTAATTTTATTACGCGAACTTATATTTTGGATGGTAAAAACAAACGTTACGTTTCGTATAATTTGAAAATAGCTAGGTATGTTGAAAAAAGGATTATCATATATTTATTAGTAATTAACCGATATTTTTAGAGTTTTATTTACTACGTTCAGATGAAATTTATGGTTAAAAAAATGGTTCAACGTAGTAAACTAATAAACTGTCAATATTGAATAAACTTTAACAAAAGTGCACCAAATATGCATGATGTGTAAAAAACAAACTTTAACATAATGTATATATAATATTTGAATAACTATATATACATAAATCCTTAACAAATTAATAAACCGTAAATTGAGAAACCTGATCCAATTAACGCGTCTCGCGTTTCAATGCGTAAAAAAAAATTCCCATGTTAGTTAGCTGGTCAATATAAGAGTCGATAGTGAATCAAAAGGACGCGGTTTTCTGCAGAGGTACGCAGATATATACATATAAAAGCCTCGGAAACGAGATGCGGGGGGTGAATTTTCAGCCGCGCCGAATTCGATGGATAAACCAAAAATAGAATATGTAGAGATTCATTTCCTCGATCGAAATCGAAATTTCCCGGGCGATCCGTATCCAAGTACAAATTTCTCATTCCCTTGCAAAAGCTACTTTCCAATTTTCCGATTTCCACTCGATCTCCACTCTTTCCCTCTTTTTTTCTTCTCTCACCGTACACCACATATCACTCTATATCCAACCGCGACTATGTCTATTCTTTTTTTCTGTCTCTCTTTCTGTTTCGAATACTTCTTTCTGTACTAACTGTATTTACATTCGTTATATAAGTATCTGTTTCCTCCCATTTTCTTTTTCCATTTTTATTAGATTGGTACTATTGAGTCACCGATGTGTAAGGTGTTTATATGAATGATTTTGTATTATACCGTTATGCACAGCGTGTCTAGTGGCTTATACATCTTGTACCTTTATTAATTTAGACTTTTGTATAAATCGTCGTTAATAGAACAAACAAATGCAACAATCAAATAAACATCGATGCAATTAATTATTTTACTGAGCAATATAATATTTGTCAAACACTGATAAAAACAGCAATTGAATTCGTAAGGAATTTTGTTTTTGGTTTTTTTTTTTGGATACGTGAGAAAAATAACCAAAGTATTTTACTTACATTTCTAGACCACAAGTTTTATTCAATTATAAAGTTTAAACGAGAAAATATTTTTGACCTCAAAATGTATGTTTCAAAATCAAAATAATAATATTAGAAAATATACAGACGTGCATTTTAAACAGATATAAATATGAGATTGTATACCTATATATGTGCATATATTTATAAACACATATGCAAACGAAAATATAATTCAAAGTTGCATTCAAATGAAATATCTGCGCTACAATATTTTGAAAAATTTATATCTTTCGTTTTATATTTCCCATAATTTATCATACCAGATACTGCAGTGAATATACCAAGAAGTTTCTTTTTCTAGATAAGCATCTCCATCTGAAATTTCAGATTTGTCATGCTTATGAAAAAATATAGTGTGTAATACATATATATATATACACTGAGAAAAATTTGTTAGTATAAATTACTATTTTAATGGTAAAAGGAGGACAGACTTGCATAATTATAAAAATTGCTATTAATAGTGGTAAAAATTGCCACTATTAATGGTAATTTTTCCAAAATGGTGGCAATTTTTACCATTATTAATAGCAATTTTTATAATTGTGCAAGTCTGTCTTCCTTTTACCATTAAAATAGTAATTTTTACTAGCAAATTTTTCTAAGTGTATATATATATATATATATATATATATATATACGTATGTGTGTGTGTGTGTGTGTGCGTGTGCGCATTTGTGTGTTCATCAAAGTAAAATATCTTACTAAAGCTTATGTTGCTCTCTAATGGGAAAATTTTAGTTTTTATAACAATTGCTTGTACCTTATACGTTTCTTCAATTATTTCAGTATATCTTCATATTTTCTAGTTAGCTTCTTTTTCTGCTTTGTAATTGTTTTGCCTGCTTCGTAGGAGAAGTTTCTCAACCGTGAAATTCAGAAAATTTGAAACTCCGTAGACCACATCGGGATATTACAGTGAACCACATTTAGTTTCATTATTTTCTTCATAATATCAAAAGTTAACTTTCATTTACGTGTTCAAAAATTTTATAACTTATTTACACGCGATTGATATAGTTTAACTTGTTAATCTAAACCTGCACTTTAATTTACAAATATTTCAAGGTCGGCAAAAGCTTTTTTTTCGGTTCATTTTTTTCAAGTCATATTGTCATAAATTAACGATATACCTAAATACATTAATATTCCTTCGGGTCGCCTATGAATTATTATACGCGTTAGTAATAAAATATAATCGGGTCAAAAATTAAATTTTAGAGATTTAATAATTAGTTTTACAACTCTAAATTTATATAAACAATATTTAAATTTTAACGAAAAAAATTATTTAAATTTAGTTCTGTTAATCGTGTACCATTACTATAATACATTCGGAATAAATAAGTCAAAATAATACCTTATTTATATCTATGTGAAATTAATCCTTGTTTGCATTTATTCGTGCTAAATACTAAGGATAGCCTTGTAAGTTAAAATTAATGGAATATACACAGTTTAAATAAGAAAATATAACGTAGAGTATTAAAATATTGGGTTTAAAAGTAATAAATAATTTACCGATATCCATAACTTTTACCCCCCAAAAAAAAGGAAATAAAACATAAAAATCTTGAAACGTACGTCAGGTTAAATTTGACTACGTCAACTTGAAAATCAAAGATAAACTAGAAAAATCAAAGTATAAAAAATATAGCCACATTCGAAAAGCAAACTTATATTTTCATCGTTCAATCGTCTCTCATACATACATTTTTTTCAGCTGCACTACCGCGTTTTTTAACGTGTCGCGCTATTTCCTCGTTTTCCGCACGCTGTGCACCTACATCCGAGAGCTTTGACGGCGTAAGTTGGTCTGCGTAAACAAATACACATTCTTCAAGTTATGTTCACACTTTTTTTTGCGCACGGAAAAAATAGATATATTATGTATTCTTGAAAAAAACAATTTTGAAATATATATATCATATAAATATTCCGCCGCACGCACACACACCCACATACATACATACATATATATACATATATATGGGCTATTTCACGTCAAGTGGTACGATGAACATTTTAAATCACTCCAAAATTTGAGAACAGGCTGGAAACATCTTCCAGAACATACAAAAAAAATTTAAGTGTTAAAAATACTTTGCTTAAGAGTTATTCGACCATGAAAAGTGGAAATTTTTCAATTTTTTAGAAAAATTTCTATTTTTAAAGCCATTTATCTCAAAATCTGTTGATTTTTTTGAAAAAACATTACAAACAACTTTTGTTTAAATTAATCTTTAGAACTTATTTACCCTGGTTACATTTCTTACTTTTAAAATCTCGAAGAGATAGAACACCCGGCATATTGAATATAAAAAAAAGGCTACCACACCATAATCGATTTTAATCTAACACCTCTCAATAGTTCACATTTTTCGCGAGCTTTCGAATGGCTTGGGTTAGCTTATTGGCCAAGACCGCTGTTGTAAGTTATGCCTCATAAACCTCATAAAATCACTAATTTTCACGTATTTTAGGACATAACTTACACCAAAGGTGTATATATATAATTGTAGTATTTAGTAAAAACTTATTAAAATTTTAGATTATTTTAAACATCTCTAAATAGAACTTTACCTCCTAAAATTAATTTAAGTCATCGCCAAGAGTTCTATATGTCATTAATACTTTGTACTTTTAGAGTAATAAAACTTTCTTCTTAATTAAATTAATTTTTCTCCATTTTTACACTCGTGATATGTAATTTTGATGGGATTTTTCGATTGATTTAACGAGTCAATAACGCATATTGACTCGTTAAATCAATCGAAAAATCCCATCTAAATTAATTTTTGTATTAGTTTTAAAGAATTATTTATAACATTTTAGCGGTATATAAATAAAAACCTGTTTCTTCCATTTCTCCCGTAATTCGTAATTTGCACCCTCTTTCAAAATTTGCGTTTTAATCCATAATTATATCCAATTTATTTTTCCCCTTAGTTACAGAGCCCATATATTTATTTTAATTATTATAAACAAAGGCATTCCTTAAATAACCTTTTGTTTCTAATAAATACATACTTGTTTATTTAAAATATTGTGTTATATAAATATAAATTATCTACACACTTATATATCCATACAATTTTCAAAATTTTGATTTGAATAATATTTAAATTAAATACTACTAAAATAATAATTTTCGAAAAACTTTTGAAATGTAATTCGTATTTTATATTGCCGCTGTTAAAATTTGAATTTTCTTTTGCCATTACTGTTTATAATAGAATTATCTTAAAAACACAATAATTAATGTATTCAATTTTTAATTTATTGTATATTTCACATATAGATATTTGGAAAAGTTTATGTTATACTTGATTAATATTTATTTTATCTTTGAAAAATTGTGCATATTTTTAAAAACATTACATTAAATTTTAGGTCCGTTTTTATTTTATGAGTTTTATCAGGAATAAGTAAACTAATACACATTCTTTCAAGTTATATTCACAACGTCTTTTTGCGCACGGAAAAAATACATATATCATCTATTCTTGAAAAAACGAATAACACGTACACACACACACGCACACACACACACACACACACACACACGCACGCACGCACGCACACACACACACACGCACGCACGCAAGCACACACACACACACACACACACACACGCACGCACGCACGTACGCACGCACACACACACACACACACACGCACGCACGCACGCACACGCACGCACGCTCGCGCACACACCCACACACTTATATATATAACATATATATAACATATATATAACATATATATGACATATATATATAACATATATATAACATATATATATGACATATATATAACATATATATATGACATATATATAACATATATATATGACATATATATATAACATATATATGACATATATATATAACATATATATATGACATATATATAACATATATATATAACATATATATGACATATATATATAAAACATATATATATAACATATATATGACATATATATATAACATATATATGACATATATATATAAAACATATATATATAACATATATATGACATATATATATAAAACATATATATATATGTTGAATTCTGAATTCTTAGACACGGCGGCGGCGGCGGCGGCGGCGGCGGCGGCGGCGGCGGCGAAATATTTATATATTATAGAGAGATATATATATATACATATGTGTGTGTGTGTGTGTGTGCGTGTGCGCATTTGTGTGTTCATCAAAGTAAAATATCTTACTAAAGCTTATGTTGCTCTCTAATGGGAAAATTTTAGTTTTTATAACAATTGCTTGTACCTTATACGTTTCTTCAATTATTTCAGTATATCTTCATATTTTCTAGTTAGCTTCTTTTTCTGCTTTGTAATTGTTTTGCCTGCTTCGTAGGAGAAGTTTCTCAACCGTGAAATTCAGAAAATTTGAAACTCCGTAGACCACATCGGGATATTACAGTGAACCACATTTAGTTTCATTATTTTCTTCATAATATCAAAAGTTAACTTTCATTTACGTGTTCAAAAATTTTATAACTTATTTACACGCGATTGATATAGTTTAACTTGTTAATCTAAACCTGCACTTTAATTTACAAATATTTCAAGGTTGGCAAAAGCTTTTTTTTCGGTTCTTTTTTTTGAAGTCATATTTTCATAAATTAACGATATACCTAAATACATATATTCCTTCGGGTCGCCTATGAATTATTATACGCGAAAGTAAAAAAATATAATCGGGTCAAAAATTAAATTTTAGAGATTTAATAATTAGTTTTACAACTCTAAATTTATATAAACAATATTTGAATTTTAACGAAAAAAAATTTTTTAAATTTAGTTCTGTTAATCGTGTACCATTACTATAATACATTCGGAATAAATAAGTCAAAATAATACCTTATTTATATCTATGTGAAATTAATCCTTGTTTGCATTTATTCGTGCTAAATACTAAGGATAGCCTTGTAAGTTAAAATTAATGGAATATACACAGTTTAAATAAGAAAATATAACGTAGAGTATTAAAATATTGGGTTTAAAAGTAATAAATAATTTACCGATATCCATAACTTTTACCCCCCAAAAAAAGGAAATAAAACATAAAAATCTTGAAACGTACGTCAGGTTAAATTTGACTACGTCAACTTGAAAATCAAAGATAAACTAGAAAAATCAAAGTATAAAAAATATAGCCACATTCGAAAAGCAAACTTATATTTTCATCGTTCAATCGTTTCTCATACATACATTTTTTTCAGCTGCACTACCGCGTTTTTTAACGTGTCGCGCTATTTCCTCGTTTTCCGCACGCTGTGCACCTACATCCGAGAGCTTTGACGGCGTAAGTTGGTCTGCGTATAACGCAATTTGTCCTGATGCGTATAGCGCTAGCTTCCAATGCAGAAAAAAAATAGAGGAACGTCGGCTTTATCTGCTCAAAAAATACGTCGCGAATTTTGAAATCGAAAGAATTTTCTAGATATATTTCTATGCGTCCAAAGTCTTAAGTTATCGCATTAAAAATATTAATAACTCTATATACATCGATGTACATAATAAATTGTGGGGTTTAATGTTACATACAAAAAAATGTTATATCGACCATCATAATTTACACAGGTTGTAAAAAGGTAGCTTGAAAATGTGAAAAGTTTAATTGACGAGGAAATAGGTTACGAGGATTCATTTTATCGTAGTAATTATTTATGTTTGCGCTCGTTATTTTATAAAAGTATCGATTTTAAAACGGTTGGTTTTGTAAGATATAAGAAAATTCAATTTTATGGTTCATTGACTCCAATGGGATGTGGGTGCAGGTTGTGTTTTTTAAAAAAAAAGTTAGTAATAAATTTAAAAAAACTAGTTTATAAATTCATTAAATGTTGTATAACAAAATTTATTATATATATATATATTATTTTCGGAAAGCTCCCCGTATTTTAAATTTTAATATTTTTAAAAGATACTTTAAAAGAGATTACACAAATTTATTACATTTATACATCGATGTAGCAGATTTCCAATAAATTTTAAAAATTAATTTTTTTATATTTTTTTATAACAGTTATTGTAATTATGCGTCTTTTGAATTTAACATTAAAAATATAATTATTTAAGGAAATCAGATTATAAAAGATTAATGAAGTGCTTATATTATTAATCGAATTATTTATTGCAGTGACAATACAGTTTCTGTCCCTTTGTATTATATTTTCACATGTTCATTATTAAATGTAAATTGTATAATAGAAAAATATAAACGTATGGTCCAAATTTTCCAATTAAAAATAAAGTAAAAAGTCCAAAGTCAATTTCCTGCATAGAATTCTTACGAGAGAGGATCGCATCAATTCCGAATTTCGGCAAATTTATCCTATCCAAATCTTTTAAATCTCGTTAAAATCCCATAATTCCATCTTGGCATCAACAAAAAGGTAACAAGCCGGAATTTAAAGATCCGAACCGACGAAAGAAGAGACGAAGATCCGCGAGCGAAAATGAATGTGACGCGCGGTAGCGATCGAGCCCTGATTAATTGCGCAAGCACACCCGGTTCTTCTTTCGTGCGTGTGATTTATCGCGGACCCTATCGCGAGGCCCTTTCGCGTGCAGCTCTCCTCTTTCTCTCTCTCCCTCTCTGTGTTCCATCCGACTTTTTTTTCGGCACCCCTCGAGGCTTGAGCTAATAATTCACCTTCTTGCTTGGTTGCGCGGATCTGGCCGTGATTTTTAGAAAATTTTTCGAAAGCACCTTTCGAGATGGAAACTCGCGTGGGGCAAATCAAATGATTGAGCTGCTCGCGTGATTTTTCGGTACGCCAGGGGAGTATATATAAGCGATTGTTATAAGATTTTTTTTTAACGTCTTTATTATTTGTAGCGTGCGGAATATATGCGACTCGACTTTATCGGAATTCTTTACGACGTTTTAACTTAAGTTTAGATAGGTCAATGTGCTGCTCTTATATACACTCAACCGACGCGTTGTAAAGCTGTATTCATTTTATAGCAGAAAATTAATATAGATTTAATGGTGTAAGATAAGCAAACCGAGATTTTAAGTAATTAACAAATAATTTTAAATCAAACTTATAAATTAAATTACTGTGTTAAATAAATACAATATATCGATGTACCTATATACCAAGGAGATTGGAGAAGAATAGAACGTGCTCGTAAGTTGCGCACTTTTTTTTATTAGGAGGTTCTTTCCATAGGATACCCTCTTTGCTTTTATCGGACCCTTCAAGTTTACGTGTAGTTCTACGTAAATATATAGCTCTTAGCTATATCTTTCATTCTGAGCTTCTGTAATTATATTTAACAATTGAATAATTTATTGAACGTCATCATGGGCATTTTTCAACCTGCAATAATCAACTTTCGAAAATTGTTAAGATTCTTTCTCAAAAAAGAAGTTTACGTATTCGAACCCTCTTTCGAAAACTTATAGCATTTACGGCACGTCACGATATTTTCAAACACATATAAATTCCCAAATTTTCAAAAAATTTTCGAGAACAGCGACACTATATAATCATACATTGTCAAACTTGGCTTGTATAAATGTAAATAAATATAGTTAACCGAATTATTAATTAAACAGACTTTTGTTTCATTTCAATTTCCTTCTATAATCATTTTTGTATACTAGTAGGAACTATATTATTACGTTTTTCGTACAATAATTAACTTATTTATTACAATAATTATAATAACTATAACAAGTTTTATACTTCAAGTACTTTATTTAAATAAACTGAACTTATAATTATCGATTACGTATATTTTTGTCCTTTATAATTCGAATATGCAAAACTGCAAAATCATAAATATCGCGCATATACATATGATACGCTTATATCGACATCAAGAACTTACCGCGGTTTATATTCTACGAACCTTTGCTGAATCTACGTCTAAAACAAATAATCAAAACAGATCTGTTATTTATTATCAACGCTAAATCAAATACAGTAAACTTACACTATGCCGATATATTTAATATTTGCAACATTCTTTCTAGCACGAATAAAAAAATGAACATTACTAATGAAAGTAAATAAAATTAATCTAACCCGTATAACAAAGTAAATATGTCATTGTTGAATATTATGCCGACGTCACTTCCAAGACTAGCACGTTCGATCAAAAAGTAGTGGTGCATTTCGGTCGATCGGAATATGTGAACGGAAAGGACACTTAAAATCTCAGCCTAAGAGATACAATTGAAAAAAGTGTAAAAAATGTATCGAATAAATGTATTCAGCGAAGCGGTTGAATCGGATGACCTCTACTCTCAATCGAAAAGAGGGAAGAGAGGGGGCAAAAGGGAGAGAGAGAGGGAGGGGGGGGGGGTTAAGGGAATAAACGGCACGAGAGATGCTACACCCGATATATATACATTCCCGAGGTCGAGATATCCCGGTAAGTGCACTTTCGTGCCACACAAGGAGCGAGGGTCAGCCGTACCACACACAGAAAGGATGTAAAATCAGCTGGTACTCCTTTATACATCCGTGCGGCCCTTTTTCCGTTGCTCGCTTTGACGGAAGTAAAAAGCGCAGATTTTAACAGTCGTGGTGGTGGATAAAGGAAAGGAAATTCGAATGGGACACGCGAGTGCTTTGCCTGATTGTTTGGTCAGTCTTTCGTAAATCTTTGCGCCCGGGGAGTGAATTCGCGATTCCCTTATATTTCCGGGTCATCGATTGCTTCTTTCCGCTACATTTTCACGCGAAATCTCGAAATTGCATTTCGCGTTATTATGACCTTCTTTTTTTTTTTAACATTACTTTGCAAATTTAGAATATCTGTACGTATGCGAATGTTTATGCCACCATCGTTCAAATGTTTATTTGAAGACTTTGTAATTTCTGGACGATTCCGATACGGCAATTATTGTACGTATATTTATTTTTATTTTCGTAAAAAGAACTTTGAAATGTCCCGAAATACTCGAGATAAATATATCAATTTTATATCAAAGATGGGAGAGAATAGATAATTTTTAATCTGATTGCTTATTTATTATGGCGAAATAGTTATTGTCACCCTGATCATCTAAAAGGTCTACTTTATTAACCTCTACGAGTGGAGTAAAATTGCATTTTATTCCTTCGACCACATTATTCCCCGTAGACTTACTTTACTCCCCATACACTCATTTTATTCCCCATACACCCATGTTATTCATCAAAGACACATTTTATTCATCGAAGACTCATTTTTTTCGTCGTAGACTTATACTTTTTGTTTTTAACACTTTTTCTACAAATATAAAATTAAATAGAATATTGAAAAAGCTTAGAAATGAAAAAAAAATTTGTTATTGCAAAAATACTCTTTTTAAATAATCAGGGTGGAAAATTTTATATGCACATCGGGAGTAAAAGGCGATTATTCCCTTGGATGAACTACTGCCATAGTAATCTCGGGCAGCATCTTTCATCTCGGGGATAAATGTCTATATAACTATTATGCACCTCGGGAGTAAAATTGGTGTTTATTCCCGCGGGCGAAGTTTGATGCTCGAGGTTTAGCGAGGAGACAAAATCGCGAAAGGGAATAATTACCAATTACTCCCGAGGTCCATATGACTTTTCACCCTGACCACAAAACAGAAAATTTTTTGGACAAGAAATGTAATTTAAAGAGAGTAAAGTAAATTTAGCGAGCAATAAAGTACTTTACCTCCCTAGGGAATAAAATGAATGTTTACTCCCTCTAAAGGAGTCAATAAAGTACACTTTTCAGACCGTCGGGGTAAAAATAATCCCCCTTTAAAAAAATGATGTGAAGCCTCTTAAAACGTGATATGATTGGTCCATTGAAAATGACGCAATTGCATGTATCTATGGAAACGGGCAAAACAAAAGTTTTTAAAATGTATGCTTAGGAAAAGTACGTAACCTGCTTTAAAATTATAAAATGATGTTCTGTAAAAATGACAATATAGCTTTTAGTAAAGAAATCACAGACTGACATACTATACTAGCTACTATTCCTACTGTATAGAAATTGCTATAGTTTATATTAAAATTTACGAAAATAACAGTAAATATTACAAGATTTACAGTACATTTTATTATAAAATATGCAATAATATTTTTAGTGAAAACTGTAGTAATTTTCCTAATTTGTCCTAATTGTTGATAGCATAGAACCACACTCGTATACTTCACTAAATATCATAGGCAATCTATCATCAAACGAAAGAAAGCGATTTTTAATTTTTATCTATATTTTTTGTTTATTACCCCTATATGTATATATCTTAGATATACCGGAAGAAGCGAATGTTAATAGATTGAATCGGAATTGAATGCGTTTAATAATAATTCAGTATTACCATTGAAAACCAATAATAACCGATAAACACTTGTGATTTGAATTTCAGAGCCGGTGACCGAGATCCTGGGTGGTCCAGATCTTTACATCGACCGCGGGAGCACGATCAACCTGACTTGTATGGTGTTGCACAGTCCGGAGCCCCCGGCATACATATTCTGGAATCATAACGACGCTGTAAGCAAACTCCCTTTCAAACTTCATAAGCCATTAACGTTAAGGGGGTATATTCGGTTGACTTCGCGTTGAATACCCAACAGATAGAAACAGTTAAGCAATTTGACCAAGTTTCATATCAAATGCATATAACTACTTTCTTATCAGTTTGATTTTAACCATATTTTTCGTACAACTGACGACTAACTTGATCAATTTTGATTTAGATATTACGTAACCTTCCTCGATCGTTCATCTACCTTATCAAACCATACAATTTTTCTAATTTCTTTTTATTAACAATTCAGTTTATGCTATTGATATTATTAACGTTGTTATTCTTTAATTACGTAAAATTACTGAATTCTGTTTAGAAATATATAAATTATCTGCACTACTAAATTTTGTTTGCTTTTATTTATCACAAATATAGTTAATAGACGAAACGTCGAATTACTACCTTAATGGCTTCGTATTAATACAACAGCATATACCTTACTAATTTAAATTAACATTTATCAATAATTTTTCTTTTTTAAGTGTGTCCAATCCATGAAAATTAGAAAACTGCATCAATCATTTCAAATAAAAGATATGTTTCTCCAAAAAAAAACGTTTCCATATCTTAGTATATATAAATAAAACCCGTTTTCAGATAAAAATTCGACGTTTTTTAAAAATCGATCAAAAACAACTATAATACCAAGCTATAAAATAGCTAATTCTATAACTTCAAACCATTAAAAATGGCCAAATTCTTAACAGGAAGTAATAATTAATAATATACAAACAAAATAAAATTATTATTTTTACGAGAAATATAATATTTCCAACCCAATGTAATCTGTGAATACCGCGAAAGAAAAATATACTCCAGGAAGTAAAAGAAAATATAAAATAATTCATGTAATAAAACAGATAAAGCACCGCGTATCTTCTGGTTTCTCACAATCACCCTAATGCACAAGCATGCAAAGCTAGTTTACGCATACAGATAGTCTTCTTACAATAATATATGAAGATATATATATGCTCGGTATAAAATTTATTCAAACGTATTATTACAACACAACGCTAAGTTCAAGAAAAATCAAAAATCTACCATTAAACCAATATACGAACAATATCTAAGAATTTATAAAAAAAAAAAATTTCCCTATATATATATTCACTTACCTACCGTAAATGAAAATATTCAGCATTAAACAAATGACGCACAAATGAAAACGTTCGCTCCCCTCTAAAATTCCTAGAAAACGAAACCAGAAAAAAAAGTTTCCCTTAATCGGTAAAAAAAAGCTCAAGCTTTCGTGTCAACGCGCACGAACGAGTATATGTATACATGTGCGCACGTGAGGGGCACCGATTTCTCGCGTTTATACGGGCGATTTCGCTGCGTGTACACGACGAGGAGATGTTAACCGGCGATTGCTGGACACACACACACATACGCGCGTATGTATACAGTCGGTGTATGTGTGTATTTGTATGACGAGACGCGTCGAAAATTAAGCGATGTATGATTTATTAGCTCTCCGACGATCGTAAATTGACCGTGGTGACTTCGGTACATGTTTTATGTAGGTATAAAAATTGAAAAAACTTGTTTTTTATAATACGGTTTAGTTGAAACATGGTGAAAGAGTGCGCGCGCTTACAGCTTGAATTATACTCTTGCTAATTTTATTGTTTACTTACGACTCTTAGTTTTGTATTGATCGAGAAATAATTAATAGAAATGTTGTTTCATCCCAAAACTAAAAAGTGTACGGTAACTTTTAAATAATAACTTTTAAATTATGAAGAAACAAAATTGTTTAAAACTTATTAATATTTTCTTTTATAATGCAATAAGAAATAAATATTTTTCATAAATTAAATACAATTATTAAATTGTACATACGCGATCAAACTGTGAATGATTATGTAATTACTCCTTAAAACATCTCATTTTTAAGTCATATATAACATTTCCGTATATTTAAATAATATAAAATTAAACAGAAAAAATTTACGTTACTAAAGTCACAAAATTTTACTTGATTGTAAAGAATAACAGGCGTTCAATCTAAAACATACAATAGCAAACTCTCGAATATTTATTCCTTCATAATAATAGGTGTTATAAATAAAACGAAGTACGTAAAATCAATTTACGCAATAAATAAAATTTTCAAAAATCCTTCAATCATCTATAGCAGAATCGACTAAATTATTAATCACGAAAACGAAAATGAATATCAAGAAAAATACAGTATAAAATGGAAAACTATTTTTAACTAAACCCTTCGACGTATACGATTTGTTGTTCGAACGCCTCGCATCGAGCGAACGTATATATATATATATATATACATGAAAAGAGAATGAAGCGCGGTCGAGTGTTGCGTTACCCGAAGATTCTTGTCTGATTTATATGCCGAGGGTTCGTGAAAAATTACAATTTTTTTTCATCGCTCGATATGTTTTCAACCTATTTCACTGTATACGATAGCCAACTTAATGTTCCCTTTTTATCCGTTATTGTTTCTTTATGGAGACGATGGGAATTATACATACGTGGTACATTTCAATTTCGCGGTCTTTTCTAAGTGAAGATCCGAAATATTTCACGAAATAATGAGTACTCGATGAAAATTATTTTTTATTTTGTTAAACGTACTTCTCATATATAATTGTAGTTATAGTACTCAGTATAATCTCTCATTAGATTTCTTTAAAATCTTAACGTACTATTTTATTTATTTATCACGTAGATTACATTTTAATTATATATCTTTAGCGAATCTTAGACACCTTTATAGTTATGACTTTACAAGATGAATAGGCAAAGTTAATCACATAATTTTAAACAAAAGGCTGGTAACTATATATACGGGGAATCTCACAAGAAAGTTTACAGTGTATGTGTGTGTGCGCGCGCGGGCACGTGTATTTATATATATAAGATTTAGCGAGGTTTATTCGAGACATCGGACAGTGTCGGCGTTAATTTCGCAATAATTGGATAACCTCGACTCGGAGCACTAATATATTTTGATAACACGTCCCCCTGGTGTTGCGAGATGCGGGGAAAATTGGTAATAATACTCGCCGGGTTTCATTAGCCGCATTAAGCATGTGACCACTAGGGTAACTCGGGGGGATTCCCAGCTAGCATCAACGTACCAGTCGAGCAGCTTGTATTTTTCACTCTTCGTTTCAAACTTTTACACTTATATATTTTTCCCACAAATTTTTAATAATCTTTTATTAAACAAACATTCGATTCTCGACTTACACAGGACAAGTATGTGAATAAGTGTGTCACATAATACTATATATATATATATAAACAAGTACCGGACTCGTAAATAATAATTCAACCTCAATTGAAACATTTTCTCTAAACTAAATGTTTGAATATCTTAAACCATTTACAGATAAGTGTGCTTTTAACCTCACTGGTTTACGTTAAGAGGTCTTTAGAAATGAATAATCGTTCCCGTCAATTTATAGAAATAAAGTCACCAAATTATCGTTTTTCCGTCCGAGTATAAACCGCATGTGCATCATTCACGTGAAACCACTATAATTTGGTATAACGACTGCTTTCATTGGAACATAAATGCATTATAACGTTTTATTGTACTATGATGCTCAAAATTACATGCACAAGAGTTTGCTTTTACGCGACCTATCTATATATATATGTATGTATTTATATTGTACGTATAGATTTATTTGAATACGTAAAGACATTTATATTTTTTTTATATTTTAAATACATTCGATGTATCGAAAGTAAAATCATTTTCGGATACAAGATACAACAATCAATATTAGTATTGTACGTACATACAAAGTTATTTAAATATTAACTCTTTTTTTTTTATTAAATCTTTTTTTAATTTTTTTATTTGCTTTTTATTTTGTTTTAATCTTTCTATAACTTAACAAATGCAACATATGTTGTCATTAGTATTATGCGCTCAGACACAACAACAATATTGTCATCTAGTATATTTTACTTTATACTTAATAAATTTTCCTACGGTGAATAATAATTTTTATAATTCATCGAGTCCGTCACTCGATTACTCAATAGCGCAGTAAGAAATTTTTACTATAACTTTGTTCTCTTCTACACGGAGTAATAACTCAAAAAGCCCCACGTAAAAAATAAGACTATAAATTTAAATAATTGTTTTCCTTTAATTATAAAATTCAATTTTAAAAATTGATCTTCTTAAAAAAAACTAAATCCAAAAGTAGTTTGATTTTACTCGAAAAAAAAAGAAAAAAAAGTGAAAGAAAAAATACTCGAGGTCGTTATCTGCGTAAACATACGTGTATCAGCGGCAACCGGAAGCTTTAGTGCAATTTTAAAGCATCGTACAGATTATATTGCCTTGGCATTAAAATAAGTATATACCAGCACTCGCGCTGGTGAGGTTCTTATGTAACCTATACGCTCCTGTATAAGTCGTACAAAGGACGCGAGGTGGTATATAGGAATCGTGCCGTTGCCATGCTTCGATTTTATAAAAGTTACGTGCCAACGCAAGCGCCGGAAAACTCGTCAAGTGAAGGATCGTTTTTTCCTTTAGTGTCAAGGATGTTTTAGTAAAGGAAATTGTTTATTTACCTCTCGATACTATTTATTATCCAATTATTTGTTTCTACGTGTTTTCATTAAAATTATATTCTTCAAATATAAAATGAACGTATATATAATTTATATAGATAAATATATCTGTAACAATAACTCTGATAATTACCAAAGATTATAATGCGATAAAATATATCAACGTAATTCTTAAATCTATACCTCCTTGTTAAAAAAACACACACACACACACACATTTTGATTGAATTTTTAATATTCTCGCAATCGTCGGTGCGTTAAATTACCCGCTGAAAGGAATCTAAAACCGCTATTGCATAAAATATTCAATCATAAAATTCAATTGAATAAAACCTCCTATTTATAAATTCAATAATCAGAAGGAGGAAAAAAAAGTGTTCTACGTATGTTTCTCCATTCGATTCAAGAGCGCGATATCAAGCTTCTTCTAACGGAGCCTTCAAAAGACACAGTTCCAAAGCCGTTTGAATAAAAAGAGGGGTCGGGGTAGTGGGTATAGTAAAGAAGAGGGATGGAAAAACAAGCCGAGAGAAAACAAATTTTTAATGTTCGTTGCGGAGATGAAACGTGCACGCGGAAATAGAGAGCCAATATGTGGAGAAGGAAGAAAATGAGATGTGCGGGGCTCTGGTGAGTTCGGAGTAAAATATTTTTAGCGGCATGGAAATACCGCGCGCTTCCATTTTTTTTTCTTTATCGCGACAGAAGGTAATAGTATTAGCTGTGGGTTTGGTTGCACAGTGCATTCGTGATATAAGACTGAAATTTCTTTTTCACCATCATGTTTTTGTACGGAGAATATTGAAGTTTTAACAAAAAAAAAAAAAAAAACGTTGCGTATACATGTGAAATAATAGTAAAATTTTTTTATAAATTTCGTTAACAACGTTTATATTGACAGCGTATCGTATTTACTATTTTAGAAATTTTATCCGGTTTATTTATATTGCTAAATACAATGAAGTATATATTTTAAACAAAATGAATACTTATGTAAAAATTATAATTTATAGTTTAATACACGCAGTACATTCGAAATTGTATTTGTGAATTTTTCTAAACAGAGCTCGTAAAAAGAACAAAGATGCAAAACTCTATTGTGGATTAATTTGTGATATAGATGATATTAAAGTTATAATAAAGTAATCTCTATTTAAACGTAAATCTTTGTACATTCACTTCTAAACGGCTGACTAAATCTTGATGTTCATCACTTATTCCACATATTAGCAATTTTATTGTAATAACATTGAATAACAATTATCTTAAGCATTTGTAATTTTAAGAATATAAAAGTCAAACTTTGTTAATAAAAATCTACCGTAAAAGAGTAGTTCTACTACTATACATTTAAAAATATACATCACAAGCTGATGCAGATCTCAGCTCAGCAGGGTTAGTGTTCTCGATGTCAGTGATACATCAAGATAATAGAGTTAGTCAATCGCAATTCCAAATGTAAATGTCAAGTTGAATGCTCTAGATAATGCTGAATAAAACGTCTTTAAAGTTTATGTACGAATCGTACTGAATTAAAACAAATCGTTGAACTGTAAAAGTAGATAAAAATTAACTTAAATATAAGAATACAAAGGGGAATATAATGACAAAAATTATGGTAGAAATAAATTAGACAAAAACATTATTTTCTATTACCTTTCTCTTGAAAACTCATCTTCTTACCTCTCCGTCACAAAAATTACCTTTTAAAGTAGCCAAATAATTCTGAATCAGCTTTAAACCGCAGAATTTCATAAGAGACGTATATGTATATATATTTTAAGAAGAAAATTAGAAAACCCGTATATACCAAAAGAACCGAGGCATACAACGATTATCAACTAAAACCCAAATCCTATTTCTAAAGCCAACAAGACGCGTCAGCGACAAAAGAAAATTTTTAATCTCAGTCCGACGAACCCAATAAGAGAAGCTCGACGCGCAGATAAACTCCCGTGGAGAACAAAGCCATACAAAAAGTAAAAAAGGAGAGGGAGAGAGCGAGAGAGAGAGAGAGAGAGAGAGAGACGAAAAAAAAGAACGCGTCGCGACAAAGAAAAAACGTCGCTCGAGATGTCGACCTGAGATAAGGCGGAACTAAACAAAGTGCTGCGCGCGCGCGCGCGCACGTCGGTCAATTCGCAACGTCCCCCAAGCCTTCATAATACCATGGGTATGATTTATGCATCGAAGAGAGGGAGAAAGGAGCTTCCGTGATGTATAAACAGGGACTCGCTTTTCTTCTCTGATAAGGACTGACTTTTTGCGCGAACCGTGAAATTGAGGGTGTGAATTTTAAGTCTCTCTTCTTTCTTTCTTTTTTTCCTAAAACTTTTAATATTTTTAATTATTTTACGAATTCACAGCATACACTCTTAATAGCTATAAAGAAAATTATTTTTTAATATTATTTAATACAACATGACACATTTAATTGTTAACAAACAGCAATTTTGTTTTTAACTACTCCAAATCAGATGATGTGCTTTATTTTACATTGAATAAAAATAGATTTAGTTTCTTAACTAATATTAAAGACTATTATAATGCAACTGAAATGTTAATTTTGAAGTTTAAAATTTTAACACTTTACCTTCGTAAGTCGGATAAAATCCATATTTCGTCTACCTGCAGTAATAAAAATTAATAATTATCATTTGTTCAATATACATTAATATAATATCTCGCCGACGAATCAATAAACGAATATACTAGTATCGTTCATTTTGCTTCCATTTTCTTCATCTTCTTTTTTTGGCAGTAAATATTGAAAAAGCACTTTCGAGTTATTGCTGCAATTCTTGTTTAGCATCGACTGTTGTCGTTGGGTTCGCGGATTTTCGGTGGAAGAAAATCTTCCTCCTCAGGATTTTTCGGAACAACCGTATAGAGAAGCTTTGCTTTCTATATGAAATTTCCAAGATGTTACGCTCGTATCGGTTCGCCTTATTTCGCTAAGTTTATTGAAAAAACGTATAAACCGACTCAACTATATATAGTTTTCAAAACCGTTTTTTAACCGTTTCGTATACCGGTGCATTAACACGTGGAAAATTATTAAGGTAATTACGAGATTTATTTTTTGTACGCGATTACTTTTGATATATGTGTTTAATCGTATATTTACATCGAAATTAACAAATATTCAGACACGTAACATTACGAAACAAATTAATACATTACCTGGATTGATTACTTATCTGTATTATTTTAATACACATTGCTAGTCTCAAACATTTAAATTGATATATGTTACAAAATTCGAATAGGAATACTAACACGCAGTTTCAACTGCACACACACTCTTGCATAATTGTACCAAAGAAAATAAGTGGAAGAAAACTTCGAAGTCACTTGAACAACCCAGATTTAAATGGGCGCAGATATACATTTGCGCGCCGATGAAACAGGAATCGTTATCAGTAACCAAAAACATCGGCTAATTAATCAGAGACCGAGCGTTAATTCCCCCGTGATGTAATAAACCTTCCCTGAAGTTTGCCGGGGTCGCTTTTAATTCGGATCGTAAAGCACCTGTTAAAACTCGCCGGCGATAAACTCGCAAATGAAAGCAAAAACCGGGCAAACAAAATCGCGCGAGGAATCCGGAATGAGCGCGTGATTAACCGTCTTTTTAATCGAAACAATTTCGCGACCGAACTGGAACTCGGCCAACCTGCACTCCGACAAATTGGCAAGAAGTCGCGAAGAACTTACCGTAACGGAGTCATAATTCCTCGATTTTTCGCTGAATTCACAATTTCTTTTTTTTTTTTCTACATACTCTACATGTTGAAAATTTCATGTTTGCATTTACATTTAAGTTACCCCGTACGAGTATATATACGAACTTTTTCATTTTTATTTATATTTTTAGTCGTACTTTAATGCAACTTAATGCATTGGATAGTTGGGTATATAGTTTGCGAAAGTGGATTTATTTTTATAGAGTTGGAAATTTGTTGTACTGCGCAACAGTGTAAACCGTTTTTTACAAACGAAACTTTCGGTGACAATTATAAAAAGCAGCCGACAAAAATTTATTTAAATTTCCTCGACTCGGGTGGACACCAGGAGTAATTACACAAGATTTTGCCCTTCAGACCGAATAAATGAATCATAAATTCAATGTTTCCGATTTATGTGAAGAAAAACTTGAGTATAATTAGTCGATTAATTTTTTTTGTGATTTGAATGTCTCGGAAATGAATTGCAACCCATATATTTCCATAAATTACCGTTCTGAACAATTCTATATATATGGCTCTGTAAAAAAGTACAATTACTAGTAAAAATCGTGATAACCTAAAACTTGTAATCTTCAAATTCCAATAATTGAGAAGAATAACTAATAAAACAAGCTCTCTTGTAAATGTTTAATCACAAATAAAAATGATGAAAATTAATATTAGACCCGAAAATTTTAATCCTATTAGGAAACATTTCACGGCTCCTTTCCCAACCGCAAATATTTCACGAAGACCAAGTAATTTATAATCGGGCAGCTAAATTCATAACTCAAGCTCCACTGAAACGAAAAGGACAAGAGAGAAACTTTAAATTTTCACCACGAAACTCGAAGTGCTGGAAGAAACGCTCAAGCCGACGATTAATTAGGGAATCAAGGCGTTCGGTCTCACCTTCACGTGCATCCGCTTTTCTCTTTTTCCTAGTAAATCGGGCTTCTTATTTGCATGCGAGGAAAAAAAAGGATCCATCAAACAAACGTACACGCGAAAAGTTCACCACGCTATTTTAGAAACGAATTTAAAAAGAATAAATGGAGTGAAATTGAATTTTCAAGTACTACTTGGAACGTTTCATCTTTCTCGTTTGCAATTACATGTGTGCATGCATATATCGATTTGAAAATTTTTGACATTCAAGGAATTACTAATTACATTTATATATTTCACGAAACAAAACAATTTTTTACTTTCTATATATATCAATAACGGTATATATAATTTGTTTTGTCGCGAACCAAAATATAAAGCTTATAAAAGCTGAATTTGATTAATTTATCAATTTCTTAAATGTTCGCTTCTCACGTAAACGTTAATCACGAGAGAAATAGTTGTTAGGATGATTAGATGAGTAGAGTAGGTACAAATAAATGTTATTGTAAAACTGTCTTTTAGTTTAAACTGAATACAAGTATATTTACACGGAGTTATAAGTATATATGTACAATGTTTGAATGGAGGCGACGTGTATCGGACAACGTCATTTGTGAATCTGTCTAACTAATGGTATTTTATTTAGCAGGATAACTTCGTACGTTAGGTTAACGCCCGAATGGGTGGGTTTTAAAATACATCTGAGAAATATTATTGGTTGCTTATAAACTTAGTGGGTGGCTACTATTTTGTTTTTAAACAAATCATATGATAGAAACTTGAAACTTGAGGTAGAGAGGGTAACAGTTTAAGGGTTCGCAGGTAGCCTTTGACCGTTCGGAAGTAAAAGGAGACATTTTATTACCTATATAATAAACTTAATTAGGCTATTTTTGCTGTCGATCATTACTTACAATACAACACATGTACGAGCGAGATAATCTTTTAAAAACAAGTTTAAACACGAAAGTATTGTTATGGGTTTTTCCAAATTTAACTAGCCACGATTCTTAAATATATTGTTTTACAATTGATACTATATAAAGGATGATAATTGCTCTTAAATGCATACGCTCTCTATACGATTCCGCTAACAGTAATAAAGTAAATTATTCTAGCATTTTAATTTCTTATAGCAAGACTGAACATGCCGCCAGCCTTGAACGATTAACGTTCAACATTAATATTGTTTCATTTACATAAACTCTTATATACTAAGATAAATCAAAATCAAATAAACATCATAATACAATTACATTATATCAAACTAAGAATTATTGATTACAATTAGAATATTTATAGATATAAAATTACATTATTCGATGTTGATAGGTAATGGACATAAATTTTTTACGCATCTTTTATATAAACCATTATTAGTTTTTACAGTCGCAACGCGTACTATATTATCCGCTCCAGGGTGTAATTCGACAATTCTGCCAGTGCTCCATTGCATCGGCGGTAGATTTTCTTCTTTGATGGTGACCAATGTGCCTATTTTTATTTGACTTCCATTGCCCTTGTGCCATTTACTGCGTGTACGCAATTCGTTTAAATATTCTTTATGCCAGCGCTTCCAAAAATGCTGCTTAATTTGATTAATCCGCTGCCACAAGGATAATTATTCTCTTGAGTCTCTAACAGTGCTTCTTCGGGAACGCTCTTTAGAGAATCTCCAATAAGGAAATGCGCAGGAGTAAGGGCTATAGGATCGTTAGGATCAGAGGACATAGGAATTAAAGGTCTAGAGTTCAAAATCGATTCAATCTGAATGATACAAGTATTAAATTGCTCATAAGTAAATAAAGTTTGACCCACAGTGCGATAAAGATGATGCTTAAAGGATTTTACAGCTGCCTCCCACAATCCACCGAAATGGGGAGACCGTGGAGGCGAAAAATGCCATTTAATAGATTGATCTGCAAGATTTTGAGACATTAATTTATTATGTGTATTGGAGGACAATAAGGCTCTAATTTTCATTATTTCATTTTTTACTCCAATGAAATTGGTGGCATTATCTGAATAAATATTTTGTGGTATACCTCTGCGAGATATAAAACGTTTAATAGTTTGTAAACAAGACTCTGTTGTTAAATCACTAACTAATTCGAGATGAACAGCCTTCGTAGAAAAACACACAAAAACTACTACGTAAGACTTCACTGTCTTTGTGTTTCTATACTTCTTTTCTTTTAATAAAAAATATCCGCAGTAATCAATTCCTACATTAAGAAAAGGTCTAGTTTGAATTAATCTTGTTTCAGGTAAATTTCCCATAAGGTAATTAACATTCACTGGCTTAACCCGAGTGCAAGCAACACACTTCATAATTATATGTCTAGTTGTATTTTTGCCATCCAAAGGCCAATAATTTTGTCTGACAGAGTTAAGCGTGGCTTGTGTCCCTGCATGCCATTGTTTTAAGTGTTCATTTCTAATTATAAGATGTGTGAGGTTATCACTTTTTGGCAAAACTATGGGATATTTTTGAGAAAAATTCATGGGCGCATTTTTTATTCTACCTCCCACTCTTAAAATTCCTGATTCATCAATAAAAGGAGATAAACAGTTTAATTTACTGCGCGAGTTTACAGTTTTTTCTTTTATCAACTCATTAATTTCTTTAACAAAATGTTTCTTTTGTACTAAAATTATTATTCTTTTATGAGCTTCGTGCAATTCTTCTGGGGTAAGAGGTCCCATTACTCGATTTTTATTTTTAATTCTATTAATTAATCTCAAGCATAATGCAACAAAACGATTCAGTGCATTTATAGTAGAAAATCTATTTAATATATCAGATTGTATCTCATTGACAGTTAATGTCACTTTTGTACGCAATTCAGGTACTTCAATTTGATTTATTGGCGCTATGTGCCATTCACTTTCATCTAATTCTAGCCATTCAGGACCTTGCAACCACATTCGGTTTTTTAAGAATTCACTTACATTTTGACCCCTTGAAATAAAATCCGCTGGGTTATCATTCGTAGAAACGTGATACCATTCTATAGATTCATCAACTGTTTGTATCTCCGCTACTCTATTGGCTACAAAAGTTTTTAGCAAATGAGGAGATTTTTTTATCCATGTTAAAACAATGGTTGAATCGGACCAAAGTCGAATCTTACTAAATGTTATTTTTAAAGCGCTTACAGTAGTTTTAAATAATTTAACCAATAGAACAGCTGCGCACAGCTCTAGTCTAGGGATACAAACAGTCTTTAGAGGGGCTACACGAGATTTTGCACAAATTAAAGTTACTTTGTGTTGATTATTCGAATTTGTCGATCTTATATAAATACATGCTCCATAAGCCTTATCACTCGCGTCACAAAACCCATGAAGTTGAATATCTATAGTTGATGAAAAAATTGCATGTCTAGCTACTTGAAATTGATTTAATACAAGTAAATTTCTTTTAAATTCACTCCAATAATCATTTATATTTTGAGGTACGGATTCATCCCAATCCAATTTTAATTTCCATAAATCTTGCATTAAAAGTTTTGCTAAAATAACAACTGGCCCTAGTAAACCCAGGGGATCGAAGAGTTGAGCTATTTCAGATAAAATTACTCTTTTTGTAACTCTTTTAGCAATTGGTAAAGATTTTATATTATATTTTATTAAATCACTTAGCGAATTCCAATTAATGCCTAATACTTTAGTCAAGTATTCATTATTTAAATCAAAGTTTTCATTTTTTATATCAGAATGATTATCAATTAATTCTGTATAATTAGATGACCATTTGTGCAGTTCGAACCCGCCTAACTTTAATATTTTTGTTAAATCATGTTTTAATTGAGATGCTTTTGCTAAAGTTTCTGCACCAGTAAGTACATCAGTCCATATAAAAATCATTTTTTAATACGTAGGCAGCTGAAGGAAATTTGTAACCTTCGTCATCTGCCAGTTTTTGCAAAGTTTTTGACGCTAAGTAAGAAGCACTCGCGGTTCCCTGTGTAACCGTATCCAGTCTAAAAACTCGGATAGATTGATCTTCTTTTTCACGTAGAAGAATTTTTTGATATTTAGCATGATCAGTTTCGACTTTAATCTGCCTATACATTTGTTTTAAATCTGCAGTTAAGACCACATTATGCATCCTAAATCTAAGCAAAATAAAAATTAATTCATCTTGAACTACCGGACCGGTTAACAAAATATCGTTTAATGAAACATTTGTCGAAGTTTTTGCGGACGCGTCAAAAACTATTCGTAATTTAGTTGTTAAACTATCCGATTTTATGACGGCTTGATGTGGAATATAATATCCTTCATTTTTATCATCAAAATGTGTAATTTCGGTCATGTGCCCTAAATTCACGTACTCTTTTAATGCGTCAAAATATTGCTGTTTAAAAATTGGATTTTTATTTAATCTTTTTTCAAGTGAATAAAAACGTTTCAATGCCATATTATACGAATTCCCTAATTTATCTTTTTTATCGTTAAACGGTAATTGAACAATATATCTGCCTGTAGAGTCACGTTTAGTAGATTCGTTATAAATATTTTCACATTCATTTTCTTCTTTAGATAAAAACTTTTTATGAGGAATTTCCTCTATCTCCCAAAATTTAGAAATTTGTTTATCTAAAGTAGTGATTAAATTACAAGTTTTTATTGTAGGCTTAAATAAGGGATATTGAACTTCTCCCGTGACTATCCAGCCTAATAATGTTTTTTGTAGTATAACTGAATGATTTACTAATTTAATTTGACCGATACTCAGTAATTTATAAAACAATGTAGTTCCTAAAAGGACGTCGATTTCTGCAGGTTTATCGAATTCAGGATCAGCTAATGTTATATTACTTGGAATCTCAAATATGCGTTTATCAATTTTTCTAGCTGGTAGCAAACCAGTAATAGTCGGTAAGGCTACAAATTGTACCTTAGATTGATATGAGGTGGTTTTTGAACGAATAGTAGTTTCTACTTTATATTGAGCTCGCGTTTCTAATTGCCCCAGCCCCGCGAAAGGTGCATTGAATTTTTCTTTATGCAGATTAAGTTTATTTGCCTAATTTTTCAGTAATGAAATGTACTTGAGAACAACCGTCTAATAATACACGACATTCATGTTCATTATTAAATTTATCTAATATTTTTACTCTTGCCGTCCCTAAGAATACTTCGGAATCGTACATTACTGTTAAGCTTACTTTTTTAGCTTCTGCATTGGCATTATTACTAGTACTATTATTTATTTCAACATTTCTATAATCGGAGATTTCCTTTTGGTGAGATACTTCATTATTATCCACATTTTTATTCGAGTCACTAAAATGCAACAAAGTATTATGTTTACGGCCACAAATTTTACATTTAGGTGCAAGACATTTATACGTATTATGATTATCTTTAAAGCAATTTATGCATAATTTTCGTTCTCGAATTATATTACCGCGATCGCGAGGATTTAGTTTTAAAAATGCTGCACATTTATATATAATATGACTTTCTTGGCAATAAATACATTGGATTGTTTGTTGTGCAGCAATAAAAGATTGAGCTGGATCTGATTTCTTGTTAAATTTATTTTGATAGTTATTTCTACTAAATTTCGATCCATTTGGTTTACCATGTGTTGATTTAATTTCTGATTCATCACATCTTTCTTGTTTACTTAAAAACTTCATAAATTCACAATATTTTGGCAGTTCGTTTGCCTCTAAAGTACGATCCCATGTGCGCTTTGTGATTTTATCTAATTTTTGTGATATTATAAACACTAAAAACGTATCCCACATATGAACGGGTTGATCTAAGGCTTTTAGAGCATTTACATGCATTTGAGCTTTTTCTCTTAACGATCGAATTTGACTGGGCGATTCTTCTTTAACCTCCGGAAGATCTAACAATAATTTTAAATGCGTATTAACAATTTGACGCCGTCTATCGCAGCGTTCGTTTAAAATATCCCAAGCAACAGTATAATTTTCTTCCGATGCTGTAAGAGTTTCCATTATAGTAGTTAAATCTCCGCGTAATGCATTTTTTAATAAATGAAATTTTTGAACCGCCGGAATACTTTGATCGTCGTGTACTAGAGTTTTGAAAGTATCATGAAAACTACACCATTCTATAGGGCTGCCATCAAAAGGACGTATCTGAATTTTAGGAAGTAATGAATTGTTTTGTTGCAAATTGCTTTGAGAATTATTAGCGATAACAGTCGATGCTGCATTATTTGATGGTGCGGACGCGGTATTTAAATTTCTTAACCCTTGATTGATTATTTTCGCGCATTCATGATAATTTTTCTCGAAATCTATTCTTACGCTTTCCTGCGTTTGATCATCGTCATTTTCTATCAATAAATCAATATCTAATTGAATTTTATTAAATGACTCTTTAAGTTCTTCTAATTTAATCTTTTTTATTTGAAGATCATCGAAATCTAAAGTATCTTTATTATCTTTAAGATAAGTATATAAACGCGTTAAGCCAGCTTTTGTTACTCCTCGAGTTTTTACCAATATTCTAATGTCTCCCATTTTAAGAATTTATTTATTTATTTTGTTTAATTAATTTTTTAACTTGCATTAATCTCAATTGAATCGATTATTAAAGGAGAGAAATAATTAAGGTAAGGAGTATAATTTTTTGGAGATTCTTAGAGCTTACTTGTAATAATTTGTAGACCTGCGGCAACGAAGTTGTGTATCTGCGATGTCCTGGTCACGATCAAGGCAGTCCTTGGCAAATGTGACTGAAATCTTCTTGTTGTCAGCTCTTCTGATTGATTGGTTTTGTAGTTGTCCGTCGCTTTCTTTTTTAATTGGTAGAATTTCGTCTTATGTAGAATTCCGTTTCGTATATAGAATTTCTATATTCGTTCACAAAGTTGCACAAACTTTTTTATAATCATTTATATGTTCGTGTAATGATTTTATTCACAGTTTTACACTCGATTTTTCTACTATCCGGCTCGAAGGACCATTTTGTTTTGTCGCGAACCAAAATATAAAGCTTATAAAAGCTGAATTTGATTAATTTATCAATTTCTTAAATGTTCGCTTCTCACGTAAACGTTAATCACGAGAGAAATAGTTGTTAGGATGATTAGATGAGTAGAGTAGGTACAAATAAATGTTATTGTAAAACTGTCTTTTAGTTTAAACTGAATACAAGTATATTTACACGGAGTTATAAGTATATATGTACAATGTTTGAATGGAGGCGACGTGTATCGGACAACGTCATTTGTGAATCTGTCTAACTAATGGTATTTTATTTAGCAGGATAACTTCGTACGTTAGGTTAACGCCCGAATGGGTGGGTTTTAAAATACATCTGAGAAATATTATTGGTTGCTTATAAACTTAGTGGGTGGCTACTATTTTGTTTTTAAACAAATCATATGATAGAAACTTGAAACTTGAGGTAGAGAGGGTAACAGTTTAAGGGTTCGCAGGTAGCCTTTGACCGTTCGGAAGTAAAAGGAGACATTTTATTACCTATATAATAAACTTAATTAGGCTATTTTTGCTGTCGATCATTACTTACAATACAACACATGTACGAGCGAGATAATCTTTTAAAAACAAGTTTAAACACGAAAGTATTGTTATGGGTTTTTCCAAATTTAACTAGCCATGATTCTTAAATATATTGTTTTACAATTGATACTATATAAAGGATGATAATTGCTCTTAAATGCATACGCTCTCTATACGATTCCGCTAACAGTAATAAAGTAAATTATTCTAGCATTTTAATTTCTTATAGCAAGACTGAACATAATTTGCATTTTAAACATCGGAATATCCTAATTATCGACAACAATAAACAAACTCGAAACCGTATAACAATAAATCTACATTGAAGAACGACGTTAGAAACTTTGTACATTAAATATACCGAAATAATTACAAAGTAAAGAACATCTGAAGTGTATATGTATATATATACAGTGTATAGAATGCATTAGCATTGTTAATTCCTTTTTCTAAAGGTTAAGCAAACAATAAACCGTAGTGAATGCCAATAAACAAAAAGGATTCCTCGGTAATAAGATGCATAAAACGCCCAGAAAAGTAAATAGAAAAGCCAAGTACGTAAAGAAGCGCGAGAGGAAGCCAAATAGAGTATAAGTCAGACAAAGACGGTGCATAATACAGAAAAGTAGAGAAAAGCCACTGCACCCGATAAGACGAGCCGGATAGGTGAAATCGAGCTATTTCCTCCTCGTTTTTGGAAATGGGAAATGCCTTGAATTTTACTACCGGTTTTTTTTTCTTCTTGTATATAACCACGAGCGTGCATTTGAAAAAAGAATATTTCAGATATGCACTGAATTCTTTTTGTTTATTTAAATATATTGTACAATTCTGTTATTCGTAGGTATACTTTTATAGAAATACTTGCTAGAAGGGATAAACATATTTTTTTAAATAATCTTTTGAAAATTTGGAATTGTTCTAAATTTAATTCGTTTGAATATGCTCACAAATTTTTCGGAAATTGTACATCCGAAAGAAACAAAAAAAAATTGTGGACATTATCAAAGATTTATTCAGATAATTAACGACATAATCAATTCAATTGCGTAACATGTATTAATTATTATATGCATTAATTAATTGATGTTTGATAAACAAAAATTATATACGAATCCTGAAATTGTCATATTTTTCTTCAATTAATTAAATGGAATACAAATTTCGGATTAAAAATCGACGAATATGTATATTTTCGACGAATAAATAATCTGATCGGTCGCAAATACAAGTAGACTGAAAATTAAAATTACTTAATTGCAATATTTTTTATAAATTTATTGCGTTAATTAAGCTCGACGTATAATCCTACTAAAAGCGCCGGTAAAATGGCACGAGTTTTCACTTACGTAAAAAAATGTATAAAGAGAGGGAGGGTGGGTAGGGGGATTAAAGTGGGTCCCTTCTGTGTCAAAAGGTCGCGGGTAATTAAAAAATCCGTATGATTCTCGTTATAAAATGACCTGGAATCATAACAACGGTAACGATAACCCTTGAAATGATATTTAATTGCGACATCGCTTCGAAAATCGAAAGGACCGTCTCGAGTGCGTATCGAAGCAAGAAAAAGAACTTGATTATTTATTCAGAATGTATCCCGGGGTGCCGTTTTTTTTTTCTTTTAGATCCAGCCCAAAGTCTCTTTATACGTCTTACTCAAGTGGAAATGGCAGAACAAGACGCGTCAATAACATGCAATTTTGAGTGGGGGAAAAAAAGTTTGTTTTAAATGATTAGTGAAAATATCTAACGTTTTAAGGAAGGAAAATTTAATGTCCAAGTGGAAAAAAGTGAACGCGTTCCTCGTTTTAATTTTAAGCGAAGTTAAAGTCTCTTCTGGAAGGATGACATTGGCTTTTTTATTTCGAGAAATTTTCACTCTCTTGCTACTACACTTGTGAAATACACGTTTAGTGTACTACGAGTTTTTAACTCAAAATTTATGTTATACTTAAAATATTAAATGTTTTTTTCACCTTTCTTTTTGTCATTATTTTAGAAACTTTGGATATTTTACGTGTCTTTAAGAATATAACTATAAGTACCAACGAAATATATTTTACAGTTAACAACACTCTAATATTGTAAATTAAGACATTATACGAAATAAAAAGTAAGTCTTAAATTAAAATCATCTAAAAAACGCCCACGTATATTGCAAACGTGTATGAATAATATACTATCATAATGACAAAAACTAATTCTTAAGCATTAGAAACCTTTCACCTTTAGTTTATACTACATTATTGAATAAATGTAATTGTTTATTGAATAAAATAATTTCTACAAAAATAAATAATTTATCAACCTAAGTTAAATGTTAATAAATATTTTAAATCAACACATGTTTCACGTAAAATCTGCTTTAATATTCATTTTTATGAAAAATAAGTATCGAATAAATAAAATTAAATCCAGCTATACTTTGCGTGAAAAGATGAACATGAATTTTTCACCACGCCCAGAATTGGAGAGAGAGAGAGAGATAGAGAGACAGAGATAGAGAGAGCGCAGACAAAGCTTTTTACATATCCACTTGGTCCCATTTTTCTTTCTTTCGAAAATTCTGTATGCTGAGCTTTTCACTTTTCTCCATTTGCATTCTTAAACTTTTTTTTATCTTAAACTCCGTTAAAAGTTACGAGTTTATAGTTTTATAAATATTTTCGTGAACGTGAGTACACGCAGTTTTTTTTTAAATTAATGTAAAAATATTCATAAATAACTAATTATGTTATGAGTCATCGTATTACACGTCTGAAAGATTAGCAAAACAATATTTTTCTTTTCTCTCTTAACATGTCGATATATTTGTTTTATCAATTTATGTTTTCTTTGGGTCTGCCTTGCACATCTAGTATATTGTTTTCCACACTTTTCTTCTCTCTCTCTCTCTCTCTCTCTCTCTCTCTCTCTCTCTCTCTCTCTCTCTCTTTCTCTCTCTCTTTCTCTCTCTCTTTCTTATATACTAGATAGAACACGTGCCAAGCGTCCTGTCTATGCTATCGATCGTGAACTCTGTTTATACATTTTTTCGAACATGTTTGTTTTATGTTCGATCACATTTTCTGTGAGTCGTAAAAATTGAGGTAGGTTACGAAATTGCAATAGGCTGAACAAAACAGAATAGGTATAAGAATCTGGTTAGAATCTCATAAAAAAAGTAAGAATGAGAGGTAGGAAGGACAAGTTGCTTAGCTATAGATCAATCGGATGAAATTCTCCCGCAAATCCTTGAATCCAAGTGAACCGTCACTCAAGCCCAACATTTGGTTCTGCGCAGATAATCAACTACGACTCGTCCAGAGGCGGCGTGTCCGTCATGACGGAGAAGAGCGACAGTACCACGAGTTTCCTGCTGGTCCAACAAGCCAAGCCCACGGACTCGGGCAGGTACACGTGCAATCCGAGCAACGCCCAACCCAAGTCCATTACTGTACATGTACTAAACGGTGAGTGGCATTCAGTTCAACCCTATACATTTTTTTCAAAGGAACTTACAATCCCTTTCATCAAATTGTATGGTTTTACAATAAGAAAAAAACATGTATAAACATTTTTATTTAAAAGGATGTCAAGTTCGTTATCTTACCGCTCGGATTGTTGTATATACTGACTGAGATGTACGGTTTTTACGATACTAAAATTAAAATTTAAGAAAAACTACGAGAATATTTGCCCTTTGTTATAATAATGTGCAATCTACAATTGCACATATAGTATCAATGTAATTAGTACTACGTTAATTTAAGAGATTAATTGTTTTAACAAATTTCTTACCCCAGTGTAGGGGCTAAAATTTGTTAAAACGATCAATCTCATAAGCTACCGTATCAATCATCTTGAAATTTACATAAGTAGTTACAAATTTCATTGTAACAAAGAGCAGCGTTCTTCTTGTGATTTTTCTTAAATTCAAATATAATATATGTAGAATATATTCATCGATCTTTCCGAACCAAAACTGGACTTTATTCATTTTTGTTTTAAACAACCCGCGGCTTAATCTGATACTGCGTACTCTGGCTGGTGTTGGGTTTTCCCACCGCTAGATGGAGACGTACATCTCTCTACACTCGTTAGGGAGATCGTCGTCTCATTTCTATATATATTACCGCATAACATCTTACTGACCTCGCGGATCGCCTTGCAACAGGGATCTAAGGTAAGATCCTCAGTTTCTTACAGAGGCGTCTAAACTTAACATCTGGTAATAAAATGGACAAAGAGTAAAATGAGCCTTCTTTATTTTAAAGTCAAGTTTTGGTTCGGAAAGACCGATAAATATATTATATCATGTATACACATGATCAAACGTAAAATTTATTTTTCATTTAAAAATTAGAATTTCTTTTAACATGTTACATTTTGTCAAAATATTACTGCCCAGTCGGTAAATGGCCCAGACGGTAACGTAACGAATTTGACATACTCTTAACACGCACAACAATAGAAGTAAAGCCGCGTAACTTCACTGGATCACTATATCAAAATGAGATATTCTTCGAGTTCGGAAAATAATTAAAAAACGACGAATACACAGTTATTTTAAAGTTATTCTAAGTTCACGTGGAACTCGCTGTATTTAATAAACACAATGAGTTTAACATAAACTTAGCTGCAGAACCTTCTTCACATCCTCTTGGGAAATAACTAGATACGTTGTTTTCTAGTTATTCTCCCAAGCTCGAAGAATTTCTCATCCAACACTGACTGTAACTCAGGTGTCATAAAAATAATTTTGCTTAAGGCTGGTACGAAGAAGGCCTTTTTCATGCATGTAAATGGAGTAGAAAATTGAAAATTTCTAACGTGGTTGTAACAAAAAAATGATAAAACTGGACAAGAATGAACATTTGTTCATCGCATTTGGGAATACCGATCGATATTGTTACCTACTTTTTCATCGTTACAGCTCACATTTTCACTGTCCAAAATACTATCCTCAATAAGAATATTTTTAAGTTTTACCATCATCATCTCAACTTATAATACATCTTATTTTCTCTCCTAACATGGTGTACAATTATATAAATAGTATTTGTCACTTCTATCAAGTTAAACTATTGTTAATACATCATTTATCCTACATATTTTTCACATATACATTATCTAATATTCACCTTGATTTGTTCATTTACGTGCAAATCGTTTCTGTCAATTTTTCTCTTATATATTACATAAAGAAACTGCTACGTTCAAGCTTTTCGACAATCTATATATAAATAAGATACACTGTTGTATAGAACACCATTGTGCGGATGAAAAATAAAGAAAAAAATCCTCATCATATCAGGTATCAATAAATGTTCCTTCGTATGTTGTAGAAGAACATGAAACGGTAGCAGAATGGGTTGAAATACTCGAAAGTCTCTGGGCGACTCAGTTCCGATCGTTGACATACGATTGAATAGGGCGAGTGTAATTCCGTACAAACCGAAACCGTTCTATCGTGTACCAGATCGTTTGTTGGGAAACCATACCAGATTTCCAGCTGTTTTATTTTTTTTTTATCTTCTCTGTTATTTTACGTAGTTTAATAAATTAGAATTTTATTCATTTTATCATTTATTTGTGTTGCGTTACTTATACCTTATTTATCCTTGGTAAGCTGTAAAAATTTTCTCAATGCAATTGTTTAATTTTTTATTATACGCTTATTTATATACAAGTGGGTTAACCAACTTTTACGCAAATAGGCTAATTCGAGATACAAACTTGCATAGAATGATATTTATTACCCGAAAAGTTCGGTCATTCAACTTTTAAAAAGATAATTTTTTTCACGAAGTTGGTTTACTAACTAAGAATAAAAGAGCGTACTTCAATTTTAAATATCACGTGTTTAAGAGTAATTATAATTAACGTTCTTGAAAAGAGGTCGTACTTAAAACGAATCGTATTTTAAAATTTACATTTTAATATTGAAAAATAATTAACGAATATCAGAGTTATATTTTTTATCTATATGTTATTAATGTGTCATAAATCATTTACGTAAGTTAATTAAATAAACATTCGCAATTTCTGTAAATTGCTACATTTTGCGTTACCCTCTAATTACTTTTTCTAAAACTTTCATCGAAAGGAATATTGCATTTGTGGATGTACATTTTCACCATCACAAGAGGCTCGTTTCGCAAACACAATTTGGTTACGAAAAAAAAAAATGCTAAGCTTTACAATTTCGAGAAATAAAACCGCTGAGTGCTGCTTATTTAACATGCCGGAGAAATCACGTGCGCCCTTGCGATGTATAAAGAAGAAGGAAATTGAAGAAGTCGCCGTAATTAAAGTTATTCTTGAATTGGCATCGCTTTTTATTCGAGACTTTAAAAAAAAAACCTCTCCATTAAACTCGGCTAAATCTGAAGTTTCGTCTCGCGTAAAATCTCGCTGAATATATCGTTAACAATAATAAGTAAATTTTTGTGATTTTAATGAAAATCTCAAATATTAGTTTACAACAGCGATGCGGTATGCGAAATATATTATTAAAAATTGAATTACACTTTAATAACTGTACTTTTCTATTATTTCTAACAATCTTTTGTTAGTGCCAACTTTAAAGTGACATATCTATATTCGAGGATTGAAAAAGAGGAATCTATAATAATGTCGGTTTGTCTGGTGACTCCGCGATTCATGGAATGGAGTTGTATCAATAAATTAAGATATATCTTGAAATATAGTATATATATGCATATACAGAGTCATACGCAGATTACAGGTCACGAATACAAAACACGTGGTTCGTTACTCGAAAGAGCCTTGCAAAACACAATCCGGACGGTAGAAAAAACTTTCCGTCGCATGCACTCGAGCCCGTCGACGTTAACAATGGCTCGCAAGAAACTTTCCTCGGCATGCGCTAAAGACCTTAGACATCCTATTCAAATCCAACCGGGAAAATTAAAATGCGACTACCCTGTGAATGGCCTCTTGCGTATGTTGTTTTTTTTTAACATTTTTATGCTAAGACGATTGAGTTTACTGTTTGGTTTAACGGATTCTTCAGACAACATTTCCATTTGGTAAAAGGTTTTATTTGAGATATAATAAACTTTTTTTTTTCATAATACACTTACGTACGCGCAATTGTAGAGTTAATATTTTATTTTTATATATATAGCAGATATCTTTTGAGAAAAAGGTTTCAGTAAAAATGTTATTCAGTGAAAGAAAGCCAGACTCGATAGAATACGTAAAAATTACTACTTTATTATAAATTTAATTCACCAGTTATATAGTGAATATTAATTTTATAGTAAATTTTTGTATAACAATAAATAATAGTTTTTATAATTTACGTCCAGTCTGCTTCGCTTTTACTCGGTATAGCATCATCATTTTTACTTTTTCTCGGTGTATATTCAGCTCCATCGCTGAATTCACTCTTCTTTTTTAATCAACAAAGCTACTGAAAAAAAATGTTGATAAAATAATAATAAAAAGAAAAAGACATAGTAAAACAAATAGGTACCTACTCGTATCCAAAATCCGGAGGACTTAAGTGTGGCCCCTTGTTTCAGGAGAGTATCCCGCGGCAATGCAGCACGGCGGTCAAGCACATCAACCCAGGCTCTACTCTCTTCTGCTCTGCCTGTGTCTGTTGCTCTATTGAACGCAAAGGGAGACATTGTATACGTCGCAGGACGACCGAAGGAGCGATGACGCGAGGTTACAATTTGTCCGTCGCAAACGGATCTGGTCAGAAAAATTCTCGAAATTCTACAAACAACCGAGGTGGCGTTCGACAGACACCAAAAAAAATCGATTTTACTATATCGCTGCAGCATTTCCTTTTTTCGATGCTGCGATTTCTAGCTAGGATTATATTATCGAATAAGAACCGTTTAACTCGTTGACATTTACCTGCAATTAATTTATTTATATTCGATAACTTTTGTACTGTTACGCATTTCGTTGTTATTATTTTTTGGAAGTGTTGGCCAGAAAATCGCTCGATTAAACACATCCTCCATTTGATCATCGTATGTACATTATTTACATTTGATTTATGTACGCGTTCCGAACAAACCGTGATCATCCTTTTTTTTTCGTACAACAAACATTTCGTGCGTTGGGGAAATTAATATAAATATTTATTATCGCGCCGAATAATTTGTATTTTACATGCACCGAACGAAAGATAATTAAATAATTGATATGTACTTTTAGCAGGTATTAATAAATTTTTACATCATACTTGGTATAAATAATGTATTAAATCCGTATTGATTATTTTATTATTTTCGTTCAGTGACTTAAATATATATATATATATTTTTATTAATTAATAATAACACTCTCAACGCGACGATTTTTATTAACATTTTTATTTAGCTCTTTCGTATAAATAGTTTATACAATTTATTTTAAAAATTTTCTGTCACGGGTATTATGTATATGAGAACTCGAGAAAAAGAAAGAGAACTAGAACTGTAATACATATTATTTTTAAGGTTTTATACACGCAATGGGTTCCATTAACATTAATTTACAGTGGACAAAGATGAAAATGGTTCGACTAAATATACATCAAACTCAGATCGATTTATAAAACACTCGATTAATTTCCAATGGAAATATGGTCAGAGTCGAGAACAGAGATTTCAAATCGATCTAAATTTGATACGCGGAACGTACACATCTACTTCCACAAAACTGTGTGTGTGTGACTGTATATAAATATAGGTAAATAACTCGTAAATAACATATGATTTTTTAATGATCAAAGTCATCTCTTGCGAAATCTTTTTATATGACTACTATATAAAGAAAATAGTTAAGGTAAAACTAATAAATAAAATGGTGTCTGACAGATACCACCTCTCGGTAGTTAAATTATATTAAGTTGTATTTCGTTTTAAAAAAACAATAAGAAACCCAGTTAAATATTAGGGCACTAAATGATTATACTTTCGAAAAACAATGACAATTATTTACGAGAACTGCCATTCGAAACACATAAGTTTTTAAGTGTAATTACACGAGCGATTGAAAATTGCTATCACACTAAAAAATACATGTATTTGGTGAATCGGAGAAATTTTACAATTTTCGTCAGTGTAATATGCTTTACATCGATCTTCCAAGCCATTGACTGAAAGTTCTGTTGTGCGATGCAACCTTTTGAGGTTACTTGTTCGAAAAGAATAGATATATATGTATACATATGTATATCAATAAATTTATGAATCGATGGAAATTTAATGATAAACGATACGGTGACGAGTAATTAATCGAATTTTAATTACTTACGTGAGGTGAATTGTGTACATTTTAATAAAGATATTGGATATCGACGGTGATTTTTAGTTTTTAAAAAACGTACGACTGTATTGTTTGAAAAGTAAAGGATAATACCGATATATCAATTGTTAAATGATTATTTTTCGAGGTAAAAGATTATTATACGCTCTTCTGTATATATATATATAAAGCAATTTATTATTAATACAATTTCTGAATGAACATTATACCAGTGCTTCGTAAATTAATTTAAGGTGATTTGTTATATTATATATACAATTTAATAAAATCTATGAGTTTATCAATTGTACCTTTGTATCAAATGTATACCCGAATCAATTGAACGTTTTATGATGTAAATTTTCAGACAGATAGTCCGAATGTTGCGGCACTTATCAGCTCGTTCATATTATTTATAAATTCAACGTCCAAACGCAGTGTCGACGAGCATCCAATATACCAATGATTTAATAATAGTTTTTATATTAAAAATGTTACGTAATATATATATACACGTCACGGAGAAAAAGTAAAAAAATAAAATTGACCGTACATTCGGACTAGCTTATCATGGAATTTCAATCGCAATTCCGTGGCATACCGCGATCGTCTTTAAAATTAAAATACGAGAAGCTTTTATCGCACGACTCAGCGTGGCAATCGGCGCGTAATTTCGATTCGTCACCAGGATTACGTCAAAGTGCCGCAAGCCCCGCAAAAATGTCGACCCCTTCTTCCCTTCCCCCCTCCTTCACCCACCACCTGCCCGATAGCCATTGAATATAAAGATGCCTCGAGTGATTCCCGGTTAAAGAGATGGGGTGGGAGAGGAGAAAGCGTTCGCGTGGAAAAACCGCTGAGAAACGCCGGATGAATCGTAATCGGCGTTTTTCATGGACTAAAAACCACTTTTGTCGAATAAGAATTTGAATTCTATCTCGTCTTATTTTAATCTTCCGCGTAATCTTCTGAAGATGAATTTTCTAGTCTGCTTCGCATTGTACGACGAAATTGTTTTACGGTTATTATTGTTATATATATAGTTCAAAGTGATTCCGATTCTTGTTCTTTTCGAAAGATATTTTGTCGGAAAATATTGTTAAATTATTTAATTTGTGTTACGGTTAGACGGGTTTGCCGGAAAATTCAATCAAACGAACGATTAAAATTCTCAAGAATTTAAAAACCCCTCGAAACGAAAAGGCAAAACAATTTGCATTGACTTAATGGTAACGATTAGTTTATACCGTGTGGTCTCATATTTTTCAACCCTGTCGAGCGTTGCAAATTCTAATAAATTTTTGTTTGGAAAAATAACGGAGTTTAATGAATTCCGGCTCGGCGATTGGCCCGAAAACCGTTTTCGACTGTTAAGCAGGAAATAGCGGGAACCGAGTTATATACCGGGGGACATTCAATATTTCATGGTCGACTATCGATCCAGTGAGAAATCGGATTTTCAGAACCGTAAAATTACCCACCAAGCTTTCTCTGTCTGGCTTCTCGATTTTACCCGGTACTCGAGATATATTTCGTCGTAACAATCCGGATGTGTTATTTTTTTTTCCCCCTCCTTTTCTTTCTCCCTCACCTTTTTACGATTTCAATATGCCATACATTTTTCCTTTGTTTCCTGGTTGAAAAGGGCATAAAGGAAAGTGTTTGTATATATAAAAACGAGCATCGACTATGTTGATTGAGACCATTTTTTCGCGATGATTCCGTGTAACAATACTCGTATACGTATCATTTCGCAACGTGCGTTACTTTTTATCATGGTATAACAATGTTACGTCAAATTTATATAATAATTGTAATTACAATATACGTCAACTACATCGTGTTTCTCAAATTGTCTAACAAGTATATGCATACAAACGCACACGTAATAGTCATAACGTCCGTAAAATTTTAATCTAAAAGCCACATTTTTTACGAGAAAATTTAACGTGTCAATTTTAGAAATCAAAAATGTATACATGATTTTTTTTTAAAACATGATAAAAACAACGTTTAATACCATTTTTAACAACTGAACTTCCAAATATTTTTATTAATTTACGAATACGCTACACAATTTTTAATAACAAAAGCCAACTTGTAAATCGATAAATATTTGTTGCCCGTTACTTTTAAAGTTGATCGCTCTGAATTTCTTTTAAAGTAAATATTCATTTTTTTATACAGTTGCCTTCTATATGCAGTTCATACATTGCTGAACAATAATGAAGAAATAGAAATATAAATTTAATATTTTAATATTTTAATGGCTTAATAATGAAATCCATTAAGCTTTAAGTGAACTTGATATGCATTCAAAGTGATTAATTATTTTAAAATAAATATATTAGCAACATAATGGTTACACTGTTTTTCAGTTACGTTCAATGTGTATATTGATAATTTAAATATTTCTTATATTTTCTATCACTACAAGAAAAAAAATTATGCAGCAAATTTTAAAATACAATCGTCATGTTGAGATATATCTATTTAGATCGAATTCACCAAGAAATTCAGAGCGTCAGAAAACTGAAATTCGATCCACCGACATATCACTAATATTATTTTCGAGAAGAATAAAAAGCACGCCAGAGAGCAAGAAAAAAAGACGCTGCCGTGCACGCGGCTGACAAAAGACGTAACCCTGACAAAACGAGGTAAAAATCTTTAGAAGACGAAAAAAAAGGTGCACTCGCTAATGGCGACGGATCGTTAAGTTCGATACGCGTCAGAAATAGTCAAAAGAAGCGGAACGGTCATGCACGAAGAGGAGTTGACGAGCTTAGTTTAGTCCTGCGCACGAAGAATCATCGATTCCGCTATTTTTATTTTGTTCACGAGATAAAAAAAAACGTATAACTACACATATACATATATACACCGTCAATTTTCCCAACGAAAATTTTGGACGCGAATATACTTTTTTTTTTAATTCGGTTGATCGAATCAAAATATTTGGGCTCGTAGAAGGAAAATATTGGCTCGGTGCTTTCAGCTCCAATAGATTCGCTTTTAATGAGAAAACGTAATTCGTTTTTTCGAAAAAAATAAAATTTTTACTGAGATGGCTTGAAATTAGATAGTTTTATTCGAATTTCATTGTATCATCAGAATACGGCGATGATATGTAAAATTGATAAATATAAGACGAATTAGTACCTTTGCACGAGAAAAAAATTCGCTTGTTTCTCAATAGGTAGTTTCCTTTATTTCGTTTTATTTATGTTTAAAGTTACTTTCGTTTTTAGAATTCAGTGTTTATGCAATATGTTCAAAAAACTTGCTACGTGTATACAATATCTGAATTCCAACGTACATTACTTAATTTCCCTATTGTAATAATTGCAAAATTGACGTTCAATTTACTTGATTAAAATTATTTTTCTTCTATATTTCTCAATGTACACCATAAATATAGAAGAATTTTTTTCTTCGTGCATAATTAATCATAATTAAAAAAAAAAGTTTCTTGACGAATCGAGAATAAAATAAAAAATGTCGACTGCAGAGAAACTTTTCGAGAAGCTTTATCAACCAAGCGCATCGCTTTCTTACGAGGTCAGAGTACGAAAAATCGCTCAATCGGATGAGAAAATAAAACCTAGGAGCTTATAGATCCAAGCTCGCGGCTATGTAAATATGTACTTAAATGAAGTTAAATAGGATGTAAGTCGGTGAGAATGATGAAGTGAACGAGAATTTCGATTACGTTGTTTCTTATGTAGGAATGGCGAGAGCGTAATAAACATCGATACATTTTTTAATTTCGCATTTTAAATATATTTAACGAAAAGAAGAAGAAATGAATAAATATACAATTGTAAATAAACTTTAAAAAAAACGAACTAAACTACTGTAATTGTAATCGTAATATTAAAGAAAAATATTATATAAATAATATAAATAATTATTAAGTTATGTCTTTCAAAATTTAACTATATAAATGTTGAAGAATTCTACGATATAAACGTTAGAACCGTAATGAATAAAAAAAAAGAATAAATCTTATTTTGAATTGATTATCAAAAAAAAAAAAAAAGTTGTACGACGTACATGTTTATTACGCCCTCGTATTTCCTATGGACAATATCGAGTAAACGCTGCTATATCTCATATTAACGTCGTCACACTATTGATTCTTTTCTACGCAAACACCGAACATGTTATGCATATTTTGACCAAACATAATACTACTAAAACAAAAGTGTATGGATCGTAGGTGAATTGCGAGATACAACAAAAAAAAATCGAGACCACTATAAAAAATCAATTTGAAACCAACATTTTTTTTCTATTCAACAACAGGTTTCGTCGAAAGGTCTTGATTTTTTTTTGTATTTTCTGAAAAAAACACAGTTTACGGGCGAATGTAAAAAAGTATTAAAAACAAAGGGAAGATCGCGTAGATAAAAAAAAAAAGAAAAATCCACTGGGATGAAGACCCGTATATAATCGTTAATGTACCAATATCAGTATAAATATTATCGCGTACCGACCGTATTAAAGATAATAACTGTATTCGCATTTATTGTCAACCTACCTACAGCCTAGTCAGTGTGCAACCAAAAAAAAAAAGTTGATGAAACAAAGTAAAGAAACTAACGTAAATCCCTAAAAAACGAAGAATATCGGCAGAGAAAGAGAAACATCGAGTGGGATATTCCTTCAATCGATGAATATACGCTGTTTTTTTATATAAAATTTTTAGGTTTATATAAATATATATATATGTGCGTGTGTGTATACACACAAATCTACACACGTGTGTCTACATATACACATACATATATTCGTATTGTTTGTAAAGGTTCGTTTAACCTGTTTTATGAGTTTCTTTGATACGTGTACAGTTTACGTTTTGTTTTATCAGTGCATATGGTTATCACTTATTTATATATAAACAAATGTACATTTCAATTTGACTATAAAGAAATAAAGAAATGACGGAAATGTAATATAAGATTATTATGATAAACGATAATATGTGCTTAAAAGTATTTGTAAAATTCTATCGACATAGGAAAACGTTTAAATAAAAGATGGATCTCATGAGTTTACCGATTATTTAATTTTCTTTTTGTTTTTACCAAATCAAGACAATCCTTTATCATTTGTTAGAATATTTGTGCAAATTATTTCATTCGATTACAGGGAGTATTTCAATACCTGCTCGGAAAATTATAAAATGACGGAATTGAAGTTGTAAAATTTTTTATTGTAAACTTGGAACACTTCGATAAATATTTAGTGGAGAATAAAAATGTATACATATATATAGAGAGATAAATGTACATTTTCGTAAATGATCTTTCGAAACGTAAAAATAATCAAGTTTTAAAAGTTTATAGTACTATTTAATATGATATGAAAATTTGATAGACTTAAGTTACCTCAACCTTTGTTCTATTTTAAGAGCAATAAAACATTCATAGAAAAAGTACATTTATCAAACGTATGAAAACTTTCTTATCAACTACATTTTCTTTGCAATTTGAAAACCATTTTCTGCGTTTATGCATTCGAATAATTTTTACATCTGCAATTTTAACAGTATACTTTTCTATACACTTCAATGAAAAAGTAGCCCAAGTTTAATTAAGTTTAATGTAGAATTAAATTTAAATTTTGATGATTTATTTTAATACGCACATAATTACTTCTTATTATTTACATATTTATTTATTTAGTCAATATAAACCTGATATGTATCTTTTCATTATATTATTTTCAATGTATTAAGTTAAGGTTACAGATAATGGCAGTTGAAGAAAGAAATAAAGCGGTATCGAGACATCAAACAGTCATTTAAATGGGTCCTTGCAATAAATTTGCTCGAACGAAAGTCGGATTATATGTTTCTTTCCCCTTCGCTTTTATTCGAATGTGCTGCTTCTTTATAAGCGTTTTTCATACACATCGAAACTTTGCTATAAATATACAATAAAGCAACTTTGACGTTGCGAAATGAGCAGACTATTGGAAACATTATTCTGAACTAAACGTCAATTGACTAAAAATGTAAAAAATAAATTTTTAACTTTGTTCATTTCACTATTATTTTTTTTTACAAATTATAATTATTTCTTTCTACGGTATATTGGTCTCTTGTTTTGTCAATCATTTGTTGAGAAACATATAATTAATATATTAGTATGTATTATCTCGTTGCATTACTTCCAAACATATGATAAGTATTTTCTTAATTATAAACAAAATAAACTAAAATTTTAACGTACGCACAATAACTTTCTTATTATTTTCCTAAATTATAATTTCAATGTTAACTTATCTCACTTTCAAATAAGCTTACATAAGAGTAGTTCAACCTTACCAAAACTTTGGTTTGTTTTTACACAAAATATACTCAGGTTTGCGATGTGCACGTCGTAGCCATTTAAATCAAATAAAAAAAGAGTTTGCTACACTCGAATCGTAAATTTTATGACAACAGTTATAAAAAAAAAGGAAACTGGCATAATCAAGCTTTATAATCAAAATCTTGTAAACCATACAATTTTCCTTACAAACTACATTTTAAAGCATGAAATATTCCTTTCGAAACGATTTTTGTTTGAATTTAGTCAAAACATTTTTCAAGAAATTGAATATAGTATTATAATTTATTTTGTATTTCAAAAGTACTTGAACTCTTAACTGTAGAATAATGCGTGAATAGAATAGAAATTTACAGAATATAACATTAACTTTATCTGTTCAGTGAATTTTTATTTTTGTTTAACTTTTCCATCTTAATTCAAATATAAGTTCATAATTCATAATATAATCCTTCAACAAATCAAAATAATTCACTAGAGTTTGTCTTACCAAAAATCATCACGAAACAAAAAAAAAGAAACCAAAATAAAAGAAGGAAAGAGAAATAACTTTAGAAGCGTTTCACTACCAGGACGAATCATCCGAAGAATCTCTGCATTCACAGTAGGTAGGTAGGTATAACGAAAAAGATATCTACCTTAAAAAGAAGCGTCAAAGAGAAGAAGAAAAGGTAAGCGTGAAAATCATCAAACCGGAATAGAAAGCCAAGAAGTACGATATCGTAGACGTGGAAGACGAGATAAGGATGGAGAATCACCGTATGCCATTATTACACGCGTCATGTGCAAAATATACGGAAACTCTCCAAAGCAATATGAGATAGAGTGAAAGAGAAAGAGAGATGGGAGTAAGCATAACGCAAACTTTGCCCACGCACATATAAGCAAACAACCAGCAGAAGATGTCTGGTTGACATTTACATACATACGAAATAAAAGACGTGAGACAAAGACATCAAAGCAAGGAAAAATGTATACGCACTTTTATATATATCTAGTTTTACAAGGTGATTGTTTGGTTTTCATTAGTGTTGAGCGATTGTTAATTGAGGTAGTTAATGGATATATCGTCGTTAAATTTTTCTTCAAAAAGGGTCCAATTCAACTTTTTATTCATAAAGGTTACAATTTAATTTTTTTTCAAGAAGGTATCAATCCAAATATTTTTTTGAAAAAGGTTCTAATCCAATTATTCATTTGTTACTCTAAAAAATTTTTGCACCTCTGCACTTTTTAGGCACGATGTTACACGGACGTGCTTTATATTTTCATCATCGCAAAATATGCGATAACTATACAATAAAGCAACTTTGACGTTGCGAAATGAGCAGACTATTGGAAACATTATTCTGAACTAAACGTCAATTGACTAAAAATGTAAAAAATAAATTTTTAACTTTGTTCATTTCACTATTATTTTTTTTACAAATTATAATTATTTCTTTCTACGGTATATTGGTCTCTTGTTTTGTCAATCATTTGTTGAGAAACATATAATTAATATATTAGTATGTATATCTCGTTGCATTACTTCCAAACATATGATAAGTATTTTCTTAATTATAAACAAAATAAACTAAAATTTTAACGTACGCACAATAACTTTCTTATTATTTTCCTAAATTATAATTTCAATGTTAACTTATCTCACTTTCAAATAAGCTTACATAAGAGTAGTTCAACCTTACCAAAACTTTGGTTTGTTTTTACACAAAATATACTCAGGTTTGCGATGTGCACGTCGTAGCCATTTAAATCAAATAAAAAAAGAGTTTGCTACACTCGAATCGTAAATTTTATGACAACAGTTATAAAAAAAAGGAAACTGGCATAATCAAGCTTTATAATCAAAATCTTGTAAACCATACAATTTTCCTTACAAACTACATTTTAAAGCATGAAATATTCCTTTCGAAACGATTTTTGTTTGAATTTAGTCAAAACATTTTTCAAGAAATTGAATATAGTATTATAATTTATTTTGTATTTCAAAAGTACTTGAACTCTTAACTGTAGAATAATGCGTGAATAAAATAGAAATTTACAGAATATAACATTAACTTTATCTGTTCAGTGAATTTTTATTTTTGTTTAACTTTTCCATCTTAATTCAAATATAAGTTCATAATTCATAATATAATCCTTCAACAAATCAAAATAATTCACTAGAGTTTGTCTTACCAAAAATCATCACGAAACAATAAAAAAAGAAACCAAAAAAAAGGAAAGAGAAATAACTTTAGAAGCGTTTCACTACCAGGACGAATCATCCGAAGAATCTCTGCATTCACAGTAGGTAGGTAGGTATAACGAAAAAGATATCTACCTTAAAAAGAAGCGTCAAAGAGAAGAAGAAAAGGTAAGCGTGAAAATCATCAAACCGGAATAGAAAGCCAAGAAGTACGATATCGTAGACGTGGAAGACGAGATAAGGATGGAGAATCACCGTATGCCATTATTACACGCGTCATGTGCAAAATATACGGAAACTCTCCAAAGCAATATGAGATAGAGTGAAGAGAGAAAGAGAGATGGGAGTAAGCATAACGCAAACTTTGCCCACGCACATATAAGCAAACAACCAGCAGAAGATGTCTGGTTGACATTTACATACATACGAAATAAAAGACGTGAGACAAAGACATCAAAGCAAGGAAAAATGTATACGCACTTTTATATATATCTAGTTTTACAAGGTGATTGTTTGGTTTTCATTAGTGTTGAGCGATTGTTAATTGAGGTAGTTAATGGATATATCGTCGTTAAATTTTTCTTCAAAAAGGGTCCAATTCAACTTTTTATTTCATAAAGGTTACAATTTAATTTTTTTTTCAAGAAGGTATCAATCCAAATATTTTTTTGAAAAAGGTTCTAATCCAATTATTCATTTTGTTACTCTAAAAAATTTTTGCACCTCTGCACTTTTTAGGCACGATCGTTACACGGAAGTGCTTTATATTTTCATCATCGCAAAATATGCGATAACTCAAAAAAGTATATATTTTGACTATAAAAATAAAATTTATGCAACTTACAACTCGTCTAAACCTCTCCCTAAAATGTATGTATGGATGTGTGTATGTATGAAATCCTGTGACCAAAATAACTCTGCTAATTTTTAATCGATTGAGCTAAAATTTACAGGGTATATTTGTCATATTTATAGAAGTGTGTGATTCTATTTTTAGCTGTATCGCTCATAAATTGTTGAAGATGTGGAGCGTTTTACAATTTCGTAAAATTGGTTTATGAACATTATCTCCAAAAATACTATATTCTTACGTACATAATGTATTTAGACAAAATGTTAGTCTTAAAATTATAAAACGTTTTCATAAAAATCTACAAAATTATAAAACGTTTTTATAAAAATCTACAAAAACCACGTTTTTCGTTATAAATTAAAATGTATCATTTTTATATAAAAAGTATACGGGCCTATGATGGCTCGGTCGGTTAGGGCGTCGGGTTCGTAATCTGGAGGTCCCATGTTCGATTTCCAGTACCGGCCGATTGATACAACCACCACTGGGGAATGTATTTTCAACAAGTGCTTTTTTCACCAAGACATCGTATGACCTCCGTCGCTGATTAGCACCGATTTGGGAGCATAAAAAGAGCGACGTTAAAATTATATAACATTTAACGATCGTGCCTGGAATGTAAAAGCTATACGCGTTTACATATTTGGTCGGACCCTCTAGTTGTTTTATTTGTATTCATTACATTTATTATAAAAAAGAATAGTGCAAAATACAATAATTGTTGCTTTTATCCTCCTGACATTATGTCAAAAATCACGGTGCTTTCACAATTTTTTAGAGTAATAAAATGAATAATTTAATTGGAACCTTTATGAAATAAAAAGTTGAATTGGATTTGGACCATTTTTGAAAAAAATTTTGAATTGGAACCTTATTGCACTAAGGCGACGATATACGATTCCCTTGATACAGTCTTTTTCTTGCAGTTCTATTATTTCCATTATACATTAAAAATCAAATTTTTCTCAAATTTTCAATTTATATATCTTTCCATCAGTTAACTTAAAGGAAATGGCATTCTCTCTATAAATATGAGATAATGAAGGTCACTACAAGTGAGTAACTTTTCACTCTTCGATCTAAAAAACGAGCCAATCTCAAAGACCAATTTAAAACTCTTGAAAAGAGTAATAATTTCACTCTTTAAATAGAGACACTAAATCACTCACGTGCTAAATTATTAATATAGTAGCATGGTATAGTTAATAAAAATATGAATAGTCGTAAAAAATTTTATTAATACACTTGAGTGTGAAAATAAATTTCTTTGATAATGCTATATTTTCTACCCGTATGTTTGCTGACAATTAAAAAATATATTCTTAACCTATATTACAAACAATAAATTTCTGTTATTTCTTTAATAATAATTAATCATTATCTTCAAATCTATAAAATAGAATAAAAAGTGTACCTTACCTCTGGTAGGTATGTAACAAAATTACTCATTCTTTCATTTCAAACGTATTGTATGACATATAAATTGTACATGTTGTTACACGTTATATACTCTGTATGAACCGTTAAAAACAAAATACTCACATAAATCGTTCTCTTGTAAAAATACACATTTTACAAAGGGTTCCTATGAGAATGATTCAATTCCATCTAAACAGTGAATCCTTATAAAAGAGTGAAAAAGTTACACACGCGATACAATTATAAAAAATAGTATTATACAATTATTATTTAAGAAAAATTGAATTTTCTTAATGCATATGATGAAAAACATATCGATGTAATTCACCGACAAATCTTTAACGTAGTTCAACTATAACTTCAAGGCTAAAAATTGAAATTCTTTCTTAGGAAATGACGTTATCAGGCACTACATTGGTAACAGTGGGGTGCAGATGGTGCCGGAAGGAGGGGGGATAAATTAAGGGACACCGTAAAAAATAGTAAGAAATTAGTTGCATTTATTTTCATATTTAATATTTTATATTAAATAATATATTTCTATTATTTTCTATTTAAAATAACCGTAATATATCAGTTCTGTGCGTATGTATATGAATAAGCAGTTCTCTGTCAAGTCGAAAAGGAAAAATATTGTTTATCAATAAACTCGAGATAGCTTTCTACACATTTCGATTGTCGGTCTAAATTTTTAGAGACTAACATATATAGTTTGAGAATATTCAGGATTGAAAATGGTAACTATCACATTTTTTCTGTAAATTACATAAAGTTTTCAAAAAAACTATATTATATAATATCATTAGACTTTTTACAAAGCGTAAATTACAAAGTCAAAAATATAGAGTAAATCCGTACTATATACAAATTTACAATTTTTTTACTATATAAGTAAAAAAGAAAAAAATATTAATAATACATATTCGTACAACATTGTTATACTAACGTATTTTTATAATAAAAGTGAATATTCACATAAAATGTAATTTCTCGATTATAATATTTTAATATAAGCATGTGTGAAAATGTAGATTCTTTATAACTCATTACAAGTAAGGTATACCTATAATCTTATTTATAAACTTTAGTATTTTATTGTTACAAAAGTGTAAAGGGTATATATATATATATATAGATTTGACAAAAAATTATTTAAAGAAGATTAGATTGAATGACGATAATTTGCTGTTCAACTACTAAAAAATTGTCCAGTAGACGTAAAAAGTCAATCAGCGAAGAGAAACAATTGTCGTAGGCAATTTTTTTTTTCTTTTGCTCGTACATTCTCTTAGCTCTTCTCTCTTTCTCTTTTGATCCTTTCCTCTTTTTCCCTTTCAAGGGAGTTTCTTGCGCAACGGGGCGAGTCGAGTTTTTTTCATCAATGCTGGAGACGCTTTAGCGAACTCGTGAAAAAATAATGCGGGTGGCTTTCCTTTTACGAGTTTTTATAGGGCATTCTAAATTTAATCGCTTGACGTTAAGTTCGCAATTTGTACCGGGGTGGAGAGGCGGGGGAAGGATTTTACGCTGGTCCCGAGTTCGTTCAAGTTGAATGTTTGAGATTGAATGGACTGAATATCGAATGTACAAGAGGAAGAGTTATTGAATTTAAAATGCCAAGGATTAAATTGTTTACAAGGGGTTAACTTTCGGGGTTCTTTTTTATCCTTCAAACTTATATATATATATATATACCTTACGAATAAGATTAATTTGGTAATTATATAGAGCTTTCCCATTACAACGATGGAGTATTCTTGTAATTATATATCTATATTAAATAATTTTCAATGGATCCTTATAATAAATTTCGTAGGATAAGTAATTTATGTGAGATTTTCTGGAAAGCTCGATTGGTACGCTGTTATCTTGACTAACCTTTAGAAAAATACAAAGGAGGAATATTATTTTTATCATATTGACAGAGAATACAATATTTATAAATATACGTACTGTATGTTACACGTAGCCATATATAAACATAAATGTGGATTATATTTTTTTCCTTAAATTTTATATGTCTACGAGAAGCATAAGGATCCAAAATAATTTTAAAAATTTTACCGTAATAAGGAATACATAATAAATTCAGCTGTAATGAAGTACTGTTCGAATATCAGAGAACTCATTGATTTCCGGTTGATTGACTGGGAAAGTCAGTTACCGTAATAGATAGTGACCTGTTAAGATGCAATTAAGAAAAATTAGTTTTGGATAATCAAGAGAAAATGGAAGGAAATGTACAGGAAATGAAGATCCGAAAGCTCGAGTGTTCGTAGAAGTATCAAGTAAATGTAAACAGGAGTTTATTTTCTTATTTTTTATTTTGTTTCTTCTTAAAACAAACGTTAATGAGTTGGATGAAACAATAGTAAACTATTCAATAAAAAAAAAGTTAAATTAAATAATGAATAAAAGAAGATCGATTTCAAAAGTTTTATTAGAATTTCCTAAGGATTGATAATTAACTTTTATAATTCACTTTCTCTTACAATTAGGATATGCCCGATAAATATAACTTCGCATTCGTCATCTATTACGTTACGCACATCAAACAGGCACTTCTCGCAATGATGAGAAGCAAGATTTCCAGTTCCTATTTTAGATAGATAGCTTAAAAAATAATATATTTTCAATTTATTAAATATTTTTAAATTTCTGTGACTGAAACGCTGGTGAATTCAATATAAGGCTGTACGTGACGAAATTGTATTAGCAAATTAATTATAACTGTGACCGAAAGTTTTTCCTAAAAGTAAAATTTTGAGGGTCAAAAATAGATAGAATAATATTTTGTCCGAATAGGTAAGTAGCATTTAATACATGAAAATTATTAAGTATGTTTTACCAACTATATATAAAGTATTTTAAATAACTGAAAAGGTAATATAATCTTGATTATTTATTTAATTATTGCAAATCTATATCGATGTTACGTGGTTAGGTGATGTAGATCGATAGATTTATCTGAAAACAAAATGGTTTGTTTCATAAAATATTGTGACAAGCGGTGGCATACCCAATAGGTTACCGACCGAGCAATAAAAGACAATTATCACATTTATTTAAAAGAAATACGATTTTATGTAAAACCCGAATACAGAACTGCACTAGATAATGAAATAATGAGTCATTCTACAACGATCCATGTCAATACGATAAAGATACCACAAAAAAAATTTCTGTATTTTTTTTTGTAAATTTCTGTAATTATTTTTTTTTGATCGGTTGGTAACCTATCGAGTATGCCATCCACTTAAGGGGGCTGCAAACTTAATTTTTATCCTACCTAATAGTTAGGCAAAGAATTTAACGGGATGTCGGACCCAAGGTTACAGGGATCTACACCTTTCAACATACGAATTATGTTGGAAATATTGAATTAAAAATATGAAAATGTATATGGGTAGTTTAAAACAAAAGCGAGGGCATGGCGTTTTGATTTTTTAAGAAAAAATAAATTTGTTAATATAATAAATGAAAAAACAATTTTCGGTCGGTAATTATTTATCGAAAAAGGCATGAATTTTCAACGCAAAAATCAGAATTAAATTACAAATTGAAAAATCTGAAAAAATTTCAGTATACTATTTGAAACATGTTTAAGGGCATGGCGTTCAGGATTTTTTCCAAAATTTATTCTTTTGTTTATAAAAAATATTAAAAATGACCATTTTCTGAGTCCGACATCCCCTTAATAATAAATAATAATACATGGTAATACTAAAAAAATAGGAGAAGACGCGCGTTTTTTACAAACAATTAACTTCGGTGAAAATATGTGACTTAAAAATATAATCGGTTTTCCGAGAACCACCCCTTACCAAGAAGTGTTGATTATTGATTTTTTATATTTTTGGTAAAGTATTTCTCAGAAACCCAACTGTATTTTAGTCTAAAATTTTGTAGAGAGGTCCACTGTTTGTAAACAAAGGCGTGTCTTCTCGTACTTTTTCAAATACTATCGTGCTTTTTAATTGATATTTAATATTATTTGCTTAACTCGGTTGATAAGGTAAGGATCATAAAAGTTGATTTTGGTACAATGATATTTTGGTTTGTCTATGATTTATCATATATTTATATAACTAAAATAGTTTTTCTTTAACTTAATTTGATAGCTTTTTGCTACTTACTCGTAAAGTTTTTGTTTCAAAAGTGAAATGTACAATGTCAACTGTTTAAACATTTATCATGGTGTATCAAAGGTAGTTACAAAGCACTATTCTATTGTCTCCATAGACTAAAGACGATCATTGTACTTTACGGAACTCTCTAGATAAAGTTCAGATAAATCTATATATGTCACTTATAATCACGTGACATCGATTCAAACGCAAGTCAGTAAATGTTGTTATAATGTCATAAACTATCATTTTAAAAAATGTTAAAATGTACGACGGTTTCCTATTTGGTATATAAAAAGCTGTGTATCAGCCGAAAAATGGCTATTTCCTAAAAATGATGATTATTTGAAATACATCATATAGCTCTGTTCGATGTTTATTAAATGGAACAAACTAACTTCGAGAAGAGAAATGATATCGAGATGTATAAAGTATCACTATAAGCGTATTTATTTATAAAAAAATAATGAAATTGTAGTCGTTTGAGTTGGCTAAAAATGCAACATATTTTAATAATCGCGTTCTCAGCACTACAAAATAGAATGATAAAAATTATTGTTATATAAAAAATATAAAAAACCAACAAGACAGCGAGAGTTACAAGTATAGCTAGCCTACCACTGAAATTTCAGAAAAAGAAACTTAAAAATGATTTTTTTACTCATTTCCTAAATTTTAAAAATCATTGCTACCTGTGGCGATGTAAGGTTTTCAACTGTGGCACAAGTTTATTAAATTAGAAGTATGTTGGCTGTATACAAAATATAAAGATAATCGGAATCGTGACCGCAAACAAAATTTTCGAAGAGTAACGGAATCGTTCATGTGTATAGGTATATTCCACTTAAAAGTACAAAATTACTTTATACATAACGGTCTTGTTTCTAATAATTAATATCCAATTTATATTGAAACGAATATAAAGTTACCAATGTACACTGATCAATTATTTAGATGCGATAATCTAAGAGAAACGAAGGCGTGAAGTAGGTCAATCGCCGAGTATCATAAGCATTTACGAATTCAAAAGTACCAAATGAGAAATGAAATTACGAGTTGTGCTTTATAGTTGACCGAAAAAAGAGAGCTAGGGAGAGAAGTTGCTAAATTGCAAGCTACGCTCGGGTTCCCAGTCTCTAATTAGCCAATTTTCAGAAATTGTCACTAGGTACGCTGTGAATACCTGGATAAATCCGGCACCTCGATCGTGTTATTGTATTTTTAATTCTATTTTATTTTCCTACATTAGCATATCTCCTTATTTATTAAGCTTTTAAAAGACATTCTTCTTATGAATTAGACCGAATACTTTAAAAAAAAATCATGGTTTAGTGCGACTTGTATACAATATTACTTTATTATTGACGAAAAATTCGAAATGTCTTCCGTAAATGTTGTTGAACGTAATAGAAAATTTCGTGAAAAGGAATGCCGGGTTGACAAAAAAAATACGAAAAGTTCGTATGTGATTCGGAGATACATCGAATAAAATCGTATTTGAAAGTGAGAAAAAATGTAATCCAACTTGAATTATGAAGCTGGGGCCTTGCTCGACAAAGAAAAAGTCCTTTAGAGACTAAAGAAACGATGAATAGAGGCAACACCTGTATACAAGAAGGAGAAAAACGCGGGTCCATTGCAACACGGTAACTCGAAATCAGTGAACCGCGAGATAATATAACCTTCCTATCTCGCATAATGGGCAAGCAAACGCAAGCGTTTCGATCTGTCTTTTGTATCAAGCCCGTAAAGACCCGGGCGCAAAACACGTTTCCGAAAGCCATTAATCTCTCCATCAAGCAGCGAGCCATTTGAATCAAGCTCTGGGCGTAAAAAGGCCTCGCGGCGGCTTCCACCTCGGTAATTAAAGGCCGTATTACCGTTTTACGAGCCACTCGACCAACCTGGCTTCCTTCCGTTTTCCTACGCGCACGCACAAGATTGATGCGACCTCTCCCGCCTCAACCCTACACCCACCCCCTTTTTTCGGGCTCGTGCATCCTTATGGGGAATTTATAGATTACATAAATTTCCCTCTACCTACGTTATGCAGTTTCGCTCTCAGGTACCAACATTTTTGAGATATTGCATCACTTGGCCCTTTAACGGTCCAGGAGTTCCTGTTTACCATCCCTCCGAAGATAATTGAAACTCGAATCTCCCATTTCGACCGGTGAAGAAAAATAATTTTATAATGAATCTAATTACTTAAAAACCGTCGTTAAAAGTAAAAAGACAACGAAACCACCAATGAGAAAAGTTCGTTACCATCAACACGAAAACGAAAATGCCAGGTGATCCGATCGTAAAAGAGCAACGCTTTATTTACGCGGCCTATAAATAAAGAATAAGGATGAAAAGAGGAGTAAAATAAGTATCATACCCTTCGTAGCTCCTCGAAGGCATGAAAACGGAATCTGCGCCGAGTATCATTAAAGGCGCAACGCGAGAGTAATTAAACCCAGGCATCGACGAGGCGCCTCCGGCTCGCCCGTTATTAAAGTGCCCTACATACCCGGGCGCGAGTTTCCGCGATTTTTCTGGTGAATCGTTCGATAGGTACGGGGGATTCGAGTGGAGGGGAAGGAGGGTCGTTGATCGCTTTGTCTTCATCCCCGTACTGGGATTTGGTTTTGGTTGAAAAAAAAATCGGGGTTAAAGTCATTTTAATATCGAGAGCTTTATACAATTCTTTGATGTAAACATTTTTCGTTTAGTTAGATAGAACCAATAAATAAGTATGAGATTCGTATTATATGGTTATTTATAATTAATATGTATATATAAGACATTCTGCGTCAACTTGTGTAATGTAATCATCATTATAAAATACAACAAATTTTAGAAATATTCTGAAAATGTATTCCGGAATGAAGACAATAATTGTTAAGTGATGTAATGAATTAGGTCGAGAGATACACCAATCATAAAAAATTGAATACATCGATTTTTTCAATAGTAATTGAATTTACAATTATTTACCTGAAAACTATTAAATTTTATTATTTTTGTCAAATAAATAAAATTTTTTAGATTTTAGAAATATTAAAATTTTTAGCTATTTATATACATTTCAAATAATCAATTCTGGCATGGTCGCCGTTTTTGATATACAATATTTATATATTTTTAGAATGAATTCTTGCAGAATCCTAACCCAGATAAATGGATTTTGGATATAAAAATTATTTAATTTTATTTTTTATATTTTATTAATTAGTTTATTAAGTTTACTAGAATTTTCAATAAAAATTATTTTTCTATGACGTATAATAAAAATTAATAGAATTTAAATATATAAATGAAATATTTTTTCCTGCATTCTCGAAAACATTTTCAACGTAGATTTAAAATTTGGTACATTTTGAAATTTTGCTCCATATTTACGTAGTTAAACGAAGTAGAATTAATATATTAATTTTGACATAAATAATATTTAACTTAGAATAATCATTTACTCAGCTCTTCGTATTTAAATATATTTCGTTATTAAACACACATTATACTTTAATTTAATATTCATGAGGTAAAGACAATATCATTAAAAGAAATTGAATTAATTTCTCTAAGAGGTTTCAAGTGTTGGCTCTTCTTTTTCATCTCCTGTCTAAATATAATTTTAACTCTTATGTGTGCGTAATGAAATTATTTAAAATACAACTGTACGAATAAAATATGAATTATAAAAAAAATACTCTTTACCCTCGTGCAATCTGCGTTATGAAAAGGTAAAAATTAAGTAGAAATATCAAGATAAAAAATTAAAGGAAAATTTTCCGTAGACGGTATACTAGATACGAATAAAAATGTGTTAATTAATAGTTGAAAACGAAAAAAGCAAGTTCAAAATCTACTTAATTATAGTGGAGTAGCAGGTACAAAGCCACTTAATTGGTAAACTATGTAACGGTTGCAGAAAATTTAATGCTTGCTGAAAATATTGAGAAATAATTAATTATATATACGGTGTGCAAATTAAAAATAGTATGTAATTAATTGTTTTTACAAATCAATCAGAAAAAATTATCCCTCAAAAGAATTTAACAAAAATCTTATAGCCAAAGAAAATTTGATCACACTAATACGATCTTTTAAAAAATTTCCATCTCTGTTACCGACCGAGTAAAGCGATTTCCGGCTACGAGAACCTGACGACAGGCGTCCCGCGAATTTTCAGCTCGTTATTTTCCGGCGCTTTAAGACCAACTGACAGGGCTTTCCAACTCCCAGGGATTTTGCGTCTTCCGAGGTATTAATGTTTCTACTTCGCGTCCGATCCTCGCCCTCTTACAAACCACCCCCTGCCTCTCTCTCTCTCTCTCTCTGCCCTCCTCCCCACGTGAAAATCGTACTCGGGTGTATGTTTGCAGTAAGTATCAGTCTGTATTATTTACGAGTGCGCACGAATCTTTGCCAACATTCGGATTATTCTCCATTTAATTTACGAGATTCTTGCTTAGGGGTTAAATTATTCTTAGATTAAACGTTTCTTTATCTTTTATTGCGAAATCGTGATTAATAAGCAGATCGTTAAATATTTAAAGTTATGTATACCTTTACTTTATTTTCCTAGGTGTAATTATTAAAAGGTTTCGGTAAAAATTAACTTTGAAAAATAATACACACTGTGAAGAAATGTTTATTCGACGATTCGTGTATCATCAGAATTCAAATAAACATCAAGGTTTGACAAAAACCTATATGGAATAAAAATGAAGTATATCTGATGAAAATATTTATGGAACATGCCGTATCGCTGATTGTACGCACAGTCAAGTAATGTGTCCAAAGTAATGATAAATAAAACATCTAAAAATCAATTACAAATATTTTGTTATTTAGCAATTTGACCAATTGCGGATGTTTTTATATTTTAACGATATAATAGAATATTTGTCAGTTTAAACTAACGAAATCATCGAAATACGTGTGCCAAACAAATAGTACCTAATCACCTTCACGTCTGACCAAATCCCAAGTTGTACCACTTAAGAAAACCACCAACCAAGATAATTACGGTCGTGTATATATCCAACCTCAATTTTCGCGCATGTCCATTCACCGTCAGGGCATCTATTTTCGATGCCTCCCTGACAAAAGAACAACGACCCCAGGGTAGAGAAAGAGAAGCAAAAAAATATATATTCTCGCGTTATTTCGGGAGAGGTCGTTATGTGGCAGGTAGGCATGTAGCACGAATAAGAGAGGGCGAGCGAGAGGGAGTGAGGGAGAGAAAGAGAGAGAGAGAGAGAGAGGCGCTGTGTGACGCAGCGCTGCGGTATTGATTACAGCCTCCTATCCAGGTGCACGAGCAGGGTCAAATCTCCCACTACCTTCGCTCCTTCTTTCGTGTTTTCACCGGTGCTTTGTTGCTAACGATTTCCAGGGACGTATACGCATTATACCCGTACATCGTTTCGTCTCTCTATAGAATTATGGAAATTTTCGTTTTACTTTTAATATTAATAAAATTTATACAATTAATTTGAAATAGCTAATTTTGTACGTACAACGCTATTTTTTTTAAATTACTTTTTAGCCATATATATATATATATATATATATACGTTTCATAGGAAATTGCACATTCTAGTTAATCTGATGCTCCAGTTGACTTCAATTTTTTAAATTTCTATATAAGAGGTCGTGTGAGTTACGATCTTATTATAGAATTTTTGGATGGTGCTTGGATCGGTTTTCGAATTTTCAATTTCTTCATTTATCACATCATCAAACCTCACCCTTTTTTATTAACAATAGTCATTCTTATTTGATGTATTGGATATATATATTTGTATATTTTATTCGCTATAATACAATTTTATATTGTTAACAGTTAATTGCATTAAAACGTACAAAATATAATTAAAAGATGAGTTTTACAAAACTTATATTTAACTGATATATATATATATATTAAATTATTTCCATATAATTACTATATTCAATTGTATCTCCCTTTATTGTAAGTAAATCTAAAAATTTGAATTAGCCACCATATAAATTGTTTTATAACAATGGATTGAATACACAGTGCAATAATAATACGTATATCCTTGTCAACAACACAGCTACCAAGTTTGATAAACCTAAACATCAGCAGACGTCATCTGTACTCTAAAAATTTAATAAATATCCTAACAATGAATCTCATACTTTTCGCGTTAACCATCGCTCATCCCAAAAAAATATCCACGAAATTTGACGTGACAGATTCTCTCTATCTCTCTCTTTCTCTATCTCTCTGTCTCTTTATCTCCGAAAAAAATGACGAGACCAACGGGTGAATTGATCGGCCTTTGTTTCGGTATCTTTTTCCTTTTTTTCGAGAAAAAGAGAAAGAGAGAGATGAACGCCTGCTCGATTTCAGAGAATTGAGGAATTCGTTCCTTTCTCGGTTGTTTCTTTTATTTTTCAAATGTGTTTGGCACTTTTTGAGGCCAGTTTCGCTTGCGAGGTGGTCAACAATTTAAACTTCGACAACGTGCGATCGGAGTTCGCACATTGTGTTTAGAACTTGGTTGTTTAACAAATATGGTATAACGTTTAATTGTACGATCGATTTTCTTCCTAGGCTGATTATCTAGATTTACATTTTTATTTACCGTATTCTTATGATACTTATAAAAACGTGGAAGCATCGTGGATTAATCATACAAACGCAAAATCATTTTATAATTTTATGTGTACGCGTGTGAATCTGTGTCAGTATGCCTCCTAAATATTACACGATTCTATTCACGCACATCGATCTGGAATATTTAAATTTGAAAAGCCCCAACTATATATATATGTGTGTATATATATATATATATATATATATATATATATATATATATATATATATATGGGGTATTCCACGTGAAGTGGTCCGATCAAAATTTTAAAATGCACCAAATTTTGGGTATACTTTGCAAATGTTTTTCAGAATACAGAAAAAAATTTTTAGGTACTGGAATCTATTTGCTCAAAAGTTATTCTAACCTCAAAAAGTGAATTTTTCCATATTTTTTTCGACACCAGCTGGGTTTACCGCTATATAACTCAAAATCTATCAACTTTTACTATAGAACATTATATGTAACATTCGTTGCTAATTATATCTAGAATTTATTCTTCTGGGTTAGAATTTCTAATCTCAAGGTCAATGTTACATAAACTACATGTCAATATTCAACTTGAAAAAAGTGCAAGTGCGCCACCTTTGATTTTTTCATCCAAAAGTCTAAAAGAAAGCTTGGAGCAATACCTTTCAAATGGTTTGTAGCATTTTTATGGCCTCCAATTCTGTAAAAAGTTATGACAATTTAAAGAAACACGAAATTTTTTAAAAAATTTAAATGGGAATTACCATGTTAATTTTTGTGAATTTTTTGTCTTTCTTTAAATTGTCATAACTTTTTACAGAATTGGAGGCCATAAAAATGCTACAAACCATTTGAAAGGTATTGCTCCAAGCTTTCTTTTAGACTTTTGGATGAAAAAATCAAAGGTGGCGCACTTGCACTTTTTTCAAGTTGAATATTGACTTGTAGTTTATGTAACATTGATCTTGAGATTAGAAATTCTAACCCAGAAGAATAAATTCTAGATATAATTAGCAACGAATGTTACATATAATGTTCTATAGTAAAAGTTGATAGATTTTGAGTTATATAGCGGTAAACCCAGCTGGTGTTGAAAAAAATATGGAAAAATTCACTTTTTGAGGTTAGAATAACTTTTGAGCAAATAGATTCCAGTACCTAAAAATTTTTTTCTGTATTCTGAAAAACATTTGCAAAGTGTACCCAAAATTTGGTGCATTTTAAAATGTTGATCGGACCACTTCACGTGGAATACCCCATATATATGTATATGTTAAATAGGAGTGTCTCTTGACGAGCCTCATAAATAAATGAGTGAATAACTAAATAACCCAATAAATACATAAATAAACAGAAGACAACTAGTTTGGTTGTACAACAACGAGTCTCCGAAGCAATTATTAATTATCTAACCACTAAGATTGAATCTTAACAATTCATAAAGACTCGACGCGGCAATAAATTTTATTTTAATCCCGGGTAAAACTATAAAGAGGGTAAAATCCCGCAGTAGCGTCAGCGGCGTCAGTTCTTAAAAGTATTATTATGTGTTTTCCAGACTGCTGGGGAGGGGGTGGATGTGGTGGTAGTAGTACTGGACGGGTTGCACCTGCCATGAAAGTTCGTATAACTTTAGAATGGAGCCAAAGTGCTTTAACGTCACTTTAATACGGCGTGTGCATAGTTTGTTTGCGAAACCGATTAAATATTCTCAGGGGCCGTTCGAAAGAATGTTTAACTGGTTAATTTTTCGCGCTAAACGAGTTATATATATATATACATGTATATATGTATATACACTTGCGACGCTTACGGGATATTGTTTTCTTTATAGTATACACGTCCTTCCTCGTTTTGTCGTTAAGATTGATGTTACGATTAAAGCAAGTTTACACAGGTTTATAAAACCTTAGAATTTGGGAATATGTTTATATTTTTGAAGGATTTTTCATGTATTCTTATTTACTTCAATATACGAAGAAAAAATCTGCATTGGTTGCAAGCATTATTGCTTATGATTTGTACGATTGAGCGTAGAGGTGAGAAATTTTACTTCTTGTATAATAGACAATAATTCACATCATTATGGTGTGTTTATAACATTAGATAACCAGTTTTCTAATATTATTAACTGTTATCCTCAGGTTATTGTTTAAAATTCATAGCGCGTACTGAATAACTGTTTTATGTGTAAATAATAAGTAAATTTTCTAAAATACAACAGCTGTTTTAATTTTGTTTATAAATTAGTAGAGGTTTGTATTTATTTACACTCTATATTAATTATTTGTACTCAATACGATATAACATAAGTTTTGCTTGCAAATAATATAACACGTTCAAAAAAATTTCACAAGAAGACCGAGCGAGCAAATATGTTAAAATAATATCTTTTCAGTGCAATCGATATGTACTTGTGTAATTTTTTGACAAAAAATCGTTAAATTGCTATTATTGAGATGAGCAAAAGGTTATAAGACTTAGTCCGCTTGTAATCACTTAATAAGAAATGTCGCGCTTAGCACATATCGAAGGACGACTTACAAACTTTTATGTATCGTCAATATTAATTTGAGTGGCGCAGTATTATAATAGTATAATACTTGTTTCAAATACTATTTTCAAATCGTATGTAATACCTTTCGTGCGAGGATAATACAAAATCTATCGATTCAATTGATCTATGCAGAGTATTAAATGCAATCGTGTGAATAAGGATCATCCATCTGGAAGAAAAAATGAATCCAATGAGAAATTCAAAAATGAAACCAATGAAAAATCTACAGATCAACCCAAAAATCGAGGATAAATCCACGGATGATAATTCTTATTACGTTCTACGATTTTCCAACCGATGGAAAATTTAATAATGAAAATAAAGAATTTCCTATACAAGTTGAATAAATGACTGTTTATCGCAATACTTAAAATTAAAATGATTAAAAATCATATGAATAAACTAAAACTTCTTTTTGATTATTTCAATCTTACGATGTGGTCGATTTAAGAATTTATATCTTGGAAGAAATATATAAGGTTTGAACGAGACGAGAGAAAAAAAGGTGAATTCAATATTAAAAATAACATTGATAAAATTTTGAAAGAAATGCATTAAAATAGTTGCGATTCTCGTAAGACATTTAGTATAGCTAATTGTTCATTTAGGGAAATTTTTACATTGTTAGAATATATTATGCGACATAAATGTTGATGTATCAAAAAGTGGGTTACTTAACGAAATATAATTCAAAATTGTTTTTTTATAGATACTTGTTTGAATCGGATTAAAATCAACGGTAAATGTATACATTCTTTATTAAAATTTGGAGGACACTGCAAATCACATATAGTTTGAATAAAAATCGTGTCAATTGCTATAAATAATAAATTGCTTATCAATTTAAGGATACATTATTAATCAAACCACCTACAAAACAATCATTAAATATTTAGATTAAAATATGCAATTTAATAATGAAACTTAGCCGGATTCATGAAAAAATAATTTTTATCCATAAATATGATTATGAACAGTATGGAAAGTATAAATCGATGACCCGAAGGAAGATTAAAAATCAGCAATTCTAGTCACAAACAGAAACGTTCAGGTATGTGGGTATTATAGATCGATGTTACTGGTCATCCTTTACCATCAGTAGACAATTTTATTTCCATTAAAGTAAAGTTTGATCATCGCATCACGTGCTCTAGTAACTGAATCAATGAATGATTTGATTATTGCTTGCAATCTACAATATTTGATTGTTATGCGGTATGGTATGCGGTGAATTTCAGGCGAATAAATATTGAGAATTCAACGACTGGACACGACGTCTTGGGAGTTAGAGGTAAATATTTACGAATATACTGCAATTGATAATGGCTGCGTTCATAGATTATAAAAGAAAATATAAATTTATGAGTATTTTTGCTATAGAAGTATTATATAAAAATCCAGAAACGAATAAATATTATCAACGATCTGTATCTCTTTTATGACACATGTTATTATTAATAATTACTTCCATCAGTATTTACTTCTCAAACTCATACATTGGTATATAGATATTTTATGAATGTTTATACAAACCTTTTGGAATTTTTATTGAAAAAATTTGTACATAATCATTACAATATTTCAAAAATATATTTAAATAGTAATGAAATCATATAAAATTTATTGAATGGAAATAATGTACAAACTGACTGTTACCAAAGGAACCTTTTTTTTTTTTTTTCATTTATTTATTTAAGGTCGCATCCCCTTTTAGGTATTAGCGACTTATACAATGTTTAACAATGTTTATGGTATAGCTAATTACATTTATAAAATTGTATAATACATATAATACATATATTAAAGATATGGTTACATATTCACAAAAGTATTGAGTAGACAATTGTTAAATTTAGACTTAAATATTTAGATGATTGTCGGTTGTTACAGAAATTCACTATGCTTACAGGTAATTAGATAAGATTAATATATTGGATTTCTTCTAGGAATTTTAATAGTCTTCTACATTGATCAATACTGTTTAATATTTCCTTTAAACTGTTTTTAAGTTTAAACTTTTTCCTGTCGTGAATGAAGATTGGGCAATTTATTAATATATGCTCAATGTTCATTGTTTGATTGCATTGTGTGCAAGATTGTGGAGTTGATTTTTTGAGTAAATATTCGTGAGTAAATTTAGTGTGTCCAATACGTAGTCTGGTTAATATTATCTGTTCTCTTCTATTAAATGTAGTTTTTAAAGTTGGATTATAATCATATATACTCGGTCTAATCGATTTGAGGTGGTGGTTTTTTGGACAATTTTTCCAATAATTATTCCATTCTTCTTTAATTATTTTGTCGGCGATGTTGTTAATTTCTTCTTTATAGAATTTTATGTGTGTATAATTTTGTAGTTGTGTTGTAAGAAGTGCATATTCTTTGGTTTGATTTATTATGTTGATCGGTAATAAGGATTGGCAGAGTATGATTTTGTTTCTGGAGTTGCAGAGATTCGATATAATTGTATAGTTAATCCGTGATTTTGTTGGATTAGTATTTTGTATAGATTTAAATAGAGGGGGGCAGTGGAAATGTATTATAAATTGTTCAGGTATGTAATAGATGCTGTTTATTGTTTCTAATATTAGTCTTGCCATTGCTCCAGTGTTTGTCATCCAATTTGGTAGTTTTAAGAGAATTTTTTCGTCGTTTGGTAATATTGCTATTGCGCTAATTATGTTTGATATTTGAATCACATTTAGATATATGTGTTCATGGTTGGGGTACAGTTTTAGAGTTTGAGATAATGGAGACTTTGTTTTATCTATAGTATGTTGTTGTACATCGTAGTTCTCATCGGATATATTACTATTTGGATCTATTTGTAGATTGTCGAATTCTATTTGATTTTTATGTAATATTGTTATAGCCTTGTGGTAAAAGGGTATTATAGTTTTCATACATATATTATTGTTTAATGGTTTATTTATATTTTCTAGTATAGTATTATGGTTTTGGTTTTTTTTGCAAAATAGTGCTTTTAGTGTATATTTAATTGCCAGTTTATCTCTTCTTAGGTTTAAAGGTAGTACATTACTTTCGTTTATTAAACTAATTACAGGGCTCGTTCTGTAAGCTCCTGAAGTTATACGTAGACATGTATTAAGTATTGGATCCAGTATTTTAATAATATTATTTTTGGCTGTGCCGTAGATTATACTACCGTAATCGATTTTAGTTTGGATAATTGCTTTGAATGTATTAACTAGGACTTGTTGATTTGCACCCCAATTTTTTGCCGATAAGGTTTTTAGTATATTAAGTCTAAGTAGACATTGTCTTTTTAAATTTTCTATGTGTGGTTTCCATGTGAGTCGAGAGTCAAATATAAGTCCTAATATTTTAGTTTCTTGTACTGTTTGTACTATATTGCCAGCGATCTTTAAATTTAAGTTAAAGTCTAGATATTTTTGTTTAGAGAAAATTATGGCTTGCGTTTTATTTTTAGAGAACTTGAAACCAGAGGTATTTGCAAATTCAGTGATTTTATTTAGAGTTTCTTGGATTAATCTTTCACTAGATTTGATGTTTTTACCTTGTACGAATAATGTGACGTCGTCTGCGAAAATAGTGCATTTAACAGGGGGTGTTATGCAGTTTATTATGTCATTGATGGCTAGTAGAAAGAGGGTGACACTAATCACTGAGAAAGGAACCTTTATTCCAGCATAGATTATATTTCTTTTCATTTTAATCATATTTTATTTATACAATAGGAATTTGATTAACCTATTATTGAAAATAGTGATTAAATTAGATATTGATAATCAATATACGTTTAACAGCTCTACTTTATCTCGTAGTTTTATAAAATAATGTTCTTTTATTTCTTGCACTTCAAATTACATCCCATTAATAATCCATATTAAAATGAAAAAGTGGTAAGTAAACGATTTACGGTAAGAAAAATCAATTCTTTTTATATAAATAAATAAATAAATAATTTCGATTCAATGCCAACCAAGTAAATCTATACTTATAGAATCTCGCAACGCATTGTTCGCGTATTTCAAATTAAATAATAGAATTTGACATTTCCTTAAAAAAAAAAAATATTCTTCCATTATGTGTATTTATATTTACACTATTTAATATTTTTTGTCCATTTTTCTCTTAGCTTTCAATTTTTTCACGAACACATAATTTACAAATTCCCTGTATCCCTTTTTCTTCGCGCGCTTGCCCGTTGCTTCTTCACCAAGCCCATTTTCTTTTTTCTTGAATGTCATTTGCACACTTGCCTCACCTCTCTCTCTCTCTCCCGCTCTCTTTATCCATCCATTCAAGTATACATGTATATTCCACCTCTAGCTTCTTCCCATCTACTTTTAAAATAATGCGAACCGAAAAACGAGTATACGGCAAAAGGTAGGAAAGTTGAAAAGAATAATTTGGATTATTGAAAAAGGAATACACAAAAAAAGATGCGTTATATTTTTCTTTTTTTTATATTAAATATAAAGAAATACAGGAAAATAAAGGATATCGCGAGTACTGATAAATAATATATATGGGGTATTCCACGTGAAGTGGTCCGATCAAAATTTTAAAATGCCCCAAATTTTGGGTACACATTGCAAATGTTTTTCAGAATACAGAAAAAAATTTTTAGGTACTGGAATTTATTAGTTCAAAAGTTATTCTAACCTCAAAAAGTGAACTTTTTCCAGTTTTTTTCAACACCAGCTGGGTTCATCGCTATTTAACTCAAAATCTATCAACGTTTACTATAGAACATTATATGTAACATTCGTTGCTAATTATGTCTAGAATTTATCCTTCTGGGTTAGAATTTCTAATTTCAAGGTAAATGTTAGATAAACTACATGTCAATATTCAACTTGAAAAAAAACTAACTTCGCCACAATTGATTTTTTATCCAAAAGTCCAAAAGAAAGCTTGGAGCAATACCTTTCAAATGGTCTGTAGCATTTTTATGGCCTTCAATTCTGCAAAAAGTTATGATAATTTAAAGAAAGACAAAAATTTCACAAAAATTAACATGGTATTTCCCATTTAAATTTTTAAAAAAATTTCGTCTTTCTTTAAATTATCATAACTTTTTACAGAATTGAAGGCCATAAAAATGCTACAGATCATTTGAAAGGTATTGTTCCAAGCTTTCTTTTGGACTTTTGGATAAAAAAATCAATTGTGGCGAAGTTAGATTTTTTCAAGTTGAATATTGACATGTAGTTTATATAACATTGACCTTGGGATTAGAAATTCTAACCCAGAAGATTAAATTCTAGATATAATTAGCAACGTATGTTACATATAATGTTCTATAGTAAAAGTTGATAGATTTTGAGTTAAATAGCGATGAACCCAGCTGGTGTTGAAAAAAACTGGAAAAAGTTCACTTTTTGAGGTTAGAATAACTTTTGAACTAATAAATTCCAGTACCTAAAAATTTTTTTCTGTATTCTGAAAAACATTTGCAATGTGTACCCAAAATTTGGGGCATTTTAAAATTTTGATCGGACCACTTCACGTGGAATACCCCGTATATATATATACATGTCAATTAAATATTTTAATTAAATCATCGCAAAATATTTATTTAATTCGAAAACTACTATACTTTCTCATAACTGGTCCAACAAACACAAAATTCAAAAATTTGTAAAAGGTTTCATTTATTTAAAAAAGTATTTGATTTATATTTTTATAGAAAATACGACCATGATCTCTCAACGTTGTGTTACAAAGTTACTATTTCATTTTAAAAAGTTTGCTTTTATCTTTGTTTTAATCCCTTTTTTTTAAACTCCCAGAAAATATTCTTTAAAATATTTAAGATAATATACTTCAGTTTGTCGGCAATTTGAATATTTAATATCTTAAAATGATGTAAGCATTCATTAGTAATATGAATATGTATATATTTTCTAGGCAAATGATGAAAGCATATAAGGCATACTGTATAGCGCTAATTTTGGCCTGATCGGAAATAATCGAAAGTTAAAACAGCGTGAAAAACAATGCAAAGATTATAACAAGTTACAATCTCAATTTCAGAAACTTGCATAATATAAAAAAAATATGTAACATAGCGACTCCGCTAAAAAAAGAAAATGTAACCATCAGAAATCAGTCGGAAGATGTTAATAAATAACAAATAAGCGTAGATAAAAAAAGTCACGAATTCGTGGAAATCCGTATCCTTTCGAGTCGATTCCCGCCTATTTTTTGATTAGTTCAATAACCGGGGTATCTATGCCTTTGCGCATGCAAAATTCCGGTGCAATGTGCTATAGAGTCTCAAAACCATTTCGCATCCGGCACGGTAACTAAAATATTCACCGGCTTTCCCCGATACCGAGTCGAACTCTTTTTCTTTTCTTCTTCTTCTTCTTCTTCTTCTTCTTCTTCTTCTTTTCACGTATCAGCGTGACGGCGCGCGTATTTTCCCTCGAGCCTTAACCAAATCCTTTTTCTTCTATGTACCATTCGTTGCTAATTATGTCTAGAATTTATCCTTCTGGGTTAGAATTTCTAATTTCAAGGTAAATGTTAGATAAACTACATGTCAATATTCAACTTGAAAAAAAACTAACTTCGCCACAATTGATTTTTTTATCCAAAAGTCCAAAAGAAAGCTTGGAGCAATACCTTTCAAATGGTCTGTAGCATTTTTATGGCCTTCAATTCTGCAAAAAGTTATGATAATTTAAAGAAAGACAAAAATTTCACAAAAATTAACATGGTATTTCCCATTTAAATTTTTAAAAAAATTTCGTCTTTCTTTAAATTATCATAACTTTTTACAGAATTGAAGGCCATAAAAATGCTACAGATCATTTGAAAGGTATTGTTCCAAGCTTTCTTTTGGACTTTTGGATAAAAAAATCAATTGTGGCGAAGTTAGATTTTTCAAGTTGAATATTGACATGTAGTTTATATAACATTGACCTTGGGATTAGAAATTCTAACCCAGAAGATTAAATTCTAGATATAATTAGCAACGTATGTTACATATAATGTTCTATAGTAAAAGTTGATAGATTTTGAGGTTAAATAGCGATGAACCCAGCTGGTGTTGAAAAAACTGGAAAAAGTTCACTTTTTGAGGTTAGAATAACTTTTGAACTAATAAATTCCAGTACCTAAAAATTTTTTTCTGTATTCTGAAAAACATTTGCAATGTGTACCCAAAATTTGGGGCATTTTAAAATTTTGATCGGACCACTTCACGTGGAATACCCCGTATATATATATACATGTCAATTAAATATTTTAATTAAATCATCGCAAAATATTTATTTAATTCGAAAACTACTATACTTTCTCACAACTGGTCCAACAAACACAAAATTCAAAAATTTGTAAAAGGTTTCATTTATTTAAAAAAGTATTTGATTTATATTTTTATAGAAAACACGACCATGATCTCTCAACGTTGTGTTACAAAGTTACTATTTCATTTTAAAAAGTTTGCTTTTATCTTTGTTTTAATCCCTTTTTTTTAAACTCCCAGAAAATATTCTTTAAAATATTTAAGATAATATACTTCACTTTGTCGGCAATTTGAATATTTAATATCTTAAAATGCTGTAAGCATTCATTAGTAATATGAATATGTATATATTTTACTAGGCAAATGATGAAAACATATAAGGCATACTGTATAACGCTAATATGTTGGTTCCCCTGATCGGAAATAATCGAAAGTTAAAACAGCGTGAAAAACAATGCAAAGATTATAACAAGTTACAATCTCAATTACAGAAACTTGCATAATATAAAAAAAATATGTAACATAGCGACTCCGCTAAAAAAAGAAAATGTAACCATCAGAAATCAGTCGGAAGATGTTAATAAATAACAAATAAGCGTAGATAAAAAAAGTCACGAATTCGTGGAAATCCGTATCCTTTTCGAGTCGATTCCCGCCTATTTTTTGATTAGTTCAATAACCGGGGTATCTATGCCTTTGCGCATGCAAAATTCCGGTGCAATGTGCTATAGAGTCTCAAAACCATTTCGCATCCGGCACGGTAACTAAAATATTCACCGGCTTTCCCCGATACCGAGTCGAACTCTTTTTCTTTTCTTCTTCTTCTTCTTCTTCTTCTTCTTCTTCTTCTTTTCACGTATCAGCGTGACGGCGCGCGTATTTTCCCTCGAGCCTTAACCAAATCCTTTTTCTTCTATGTACCAGTATCGTCTATATCCTTAAAATATGTAGATTCATGTGCGATGACATAATAACGGGATAATCAAGTGTTTCCTTTTTTTTAAGTACAAAAATATATGTGTGAGCTGCCTATCATTTTTCTGATCGATGCTTTTTTTTCTTTATACGAATATGTATATATATATAAAGAATCCGAGATGTTTGACTGGCGAGAGTAAGGAGATAAAATTGAATCTTATTTAATATAAGATTGAATAACATGACTATTTTTCTGTAATTATTATTATCTTTTATTATATTTAAACGTATATTACACACATAGTGTACAGTGCATTACGAAACTATCATTAAATTGATATTTTCTGCATCAGTTCATTAATAAATATATATCGGAAGAATCAAAAAGTGAAGTTTCCTCCACTCACTTTCTTTAATCATACTTTCCAAAACTATTAAGTACCGTACCTTTTCCCTAATTTGGAAATTTAACAAATTTTTCCCAAACTAATTTGAAGTTCTAACAACCAAAACTTGACATTATATACGCCTTTGAAAGGAAAAAAAGAAAAGAGAAGAGAAGAGAAGAGAAGAGAAGGAGAGAGAAGGTTCTCGAGTCAGCGAAAAGTCAAGTGACGTAGAGCCATTACGCAAATTGGCCCGGTCCCCTCGGATTATCCCTGGGAAGTTCGTCAGTGACGAGCTGACGTTGACCGAGCAGTTTATGCCTTTGCGGTCGGATCTGATCCGCGTCGCCACGAGGCCGCGACGATTGCCAGGACGACCGCAATGCTAGCCCCGCTTTCGACGCGTTTCGACTTTAACCTCGCTCTGCGATCGCTATGTGTGTACGTGTGGATATACACATGCGTATGTGTGTGTGTGTGTGTGTGTGTATACGTATACAATACACCCACACCCACACGCACGCACACACGTATACTTATACACATACATATCCTCGAGTCTGTCTCGTAAAGGATACGCTCACTGCGTTTCGAGGTTTGGATTGTTTGGTTATATGGACGATTATTCAATATTATATGATATTAATAGTATGTGGTTTATAGCTGTGTACACGTTTGCTCGATTAACAGTAAATAGTTGCTGTCGATTTGAGTGCGGGTTGCAAATATTTTTTTCGTATATGAAAATCTTCTTTCTTTAGAATTGCGAGTTATAAATTTCGAATATTTTTTTCATATGATAAGTGTTTTTTTTTAAATTACTTTCACTATAACGTTTTGCGAAAAAAAAGGTCTAAAATTCATTAAACACCTTTAGCGTAGTAAAATTTTTAAACGCGCATCATTGTATTCTACAAACGAATTTTAAAAAATATTCCTTATATGTCCGGATTGTTGCAAGAAAAATGAAGGTGAAACTTAAATTTGGGATTTTACACGTAAAGTTCATAAGATTCGCATGAAATATTCTAAGAAACACGCGGATATCAGTGGAAATACGTGACTATGATTACGAATACAAAGATTTATTTTACAATAGCTCGTATACATACGTTAAAATGCATTTGCATAATAATATTTTACGCTTAGTTCTTTTAATCCATATTTTAGTAATATAGAGAAATATATACGAATCTAATAATTTTTTTTTGAATAAAATAAAATTTATATAAAGAAAATAAATAAATGTTTATTTGCGAAATGTGGATTGTGTAAAAAAATTATTTTTATGTAAGATTATATAATGATTTTCAATAATAACAACGATAACATAGTAACTATACATTAATGTAATACAGAATAAATTAAAAATTGATATAAGTTTAATTATACGAAGGAATAGGATATCGAATATTATAGATAATATTATAAATGTACTGAACTTTATAATTATTAATAGCAAGGAAACTACAGATAATAGTTGTAGATATTGACGTTTTTCAAGCATACATATTTAAAGTCAATTACTTCGACTATCTTAATTGAGCACGCAAATAACGTGGTACGTCTCCCAATTATCAATAGTATAAAATTTGCCTAATATAAAATTAAAATAACTGTCTTTATACCTATAAAAATACATTTCGCTATCACATTTGAAATACTGGAGTTAAAATAGGATTGTTATTTATTATTGAACAATGATACGTGTAATACGGAAAAAGAAAAAAATAAAGCCCATATGTGAATTAAATATCCAAGGTATAAGCTGGACCACTCAACGAGAAATTCTCATATATACGAAAGGCCTGAGCGCATTACACAGGTACGTGTCGCGAATTCCTGTACGTCTTCCTTCCGGTCTTGGGAATACGACCGCCTTGGGAAGCATGTTATCAAATATGCGCCCGTTTCCCTCCCCTTGGGCCTTCTTAATCTTTCCAACGAGGCCGCAGGATTACCTTACACCGCAGGGCTGCTCCTTTTTTGTCTCTCGTGCAACAGCTAATCTTCGTTACTACTAAATGGTTATGCGCGCCTCCGAGATCTAACCTGTGGTTTTCTATTTCAATTTTTATTTACTTTTTTTTCTGTTTTATACGTAGGCGTTTCAATCGGATTTGAAATTAGCTTTACAAAACTCTCTACTTTTGTTAAACGCCTTTCTTCGAGGAGAGGTGTACACGATCTATTCTATAAAGTGAAGATTATTCCAAGATTTAACTTTAGGGTGTACCTATTTCCTATATTTGAAAAATCGATTTTGACGACACCTACTTCGAAATCTATGTACGTACAAATGAATTTATCTTCAGCAGGACGCATTAAAAGAATTTTGACGGATCATAAAAATTTTCTTTTTTCAATATACAATATTAGAGTGGCTGATAAATATCAATATTTGCTACTGTAGCATTATTTAACATTGTGATGCAAGAAACAGTTGGTACCGAATAGTAATTTTGATATATTTTTCTGCATTACTTTGGTTAAAATGATTATATTTTGTTGAACATTTCCAAAAAAATTTATAGTTTTACTACAAATATGCCACAAAAGTTGTAGATCTTAAATAGGAAAAAAAAGAAAAAAATTTTTTTTTCTGACTACTCTTAAGTGGATGCTGCACTTTTATTTAATATTCATATCTTACCAACATTAACTAATTTTTCCAAGTTATCTTTCAATTTGCATATTTTCTCTAATGTACGAGTTAAGGCACATTATGCGATGTGCAACAATTGTGCGTGTGCTAATAAAATATAAAAATATAAAAATTAAAAACTATGTTTCAAAAATGAAATGCAGAAATCTCTATACTTGGTGTATTATCGACAATATAATTTTTCGTTTTCTTAGATAATTACGTGAAATTCTTAAATTTTGATAACGTGCAACAATCTATATGTATTACATATAACGTAGGTATGTTAATAAAATTGCGGCTAAACAAAAATTGACTGCACAAAACGAAAAATCGATAATGTCGGTATATGGGATATAATGTTTGAAGACTATATACGGCATCCCCTTAAATGCTTTCATTACTAAATAAATCTATATCTCTCCGAATTATTCTCCAAATTTCGAATAGTCAAAAATTACTATAATGCAGTAACTACAATTTTTTTTGTAAAGATATGAAACTGTTTTTCTGTAAAAATTACGGTTTTCGAATACTAAGTTGTCTTGTACTCATTTTCCTTTATACTAGGTTCATTTTTTTTGCGTTTATTGAATTTATTAAATTTACATCACTAGGTTTATTTAATGAAGGAAGCATTTGAGTAATATGCTAAACATGCAAATCCGGTAAATTTTCTTTAATATGAATTTTATATACAAAAATATCAATGCATTGAAAAAAATGCATTGAAAGGAAATTTGACTCTAAAAAATTAAGATTCGAATTGCCTTCCAATGGTATTTTTTAATACATTGATATTTTTATTCGAAATTAGTACAGTGATAGATAATAATAATAAAACGAAGGACAATGATGTCTTATGTTCTTTTTATAATTTACATTATTTATCATATGTATATATTAGAATGTCGTTTTTATTTATTTTCGATTTATAATTACCAATGCATTACCAGTTGCATATGAATGTCCTTCCATTTTAATAAAAATACACAATTTATATTAAAACTTTGTTCCATCAGATTATTATTTAATCCCTATATAATTTCGGTTTAAAATTTCCTCAAAATTTAGTAATACATGCAAAAAATAAGAATTAATAATACGTAAATTATAACAAATATTCTGAAAAAATGGGTAAAGGAAACAATTGGCAGCCCACCAGATACTGAATCTATTAAGGTATACAGCTCGCTTTTATCCAGGAACATGGAAAAGAAAAACTCGCGCCTAAAATAAATTCACTTTTAACGGCTCACCCACACCTCACGATCCTGTTTACCCGGATCGTAAAGCTACCATACATTTCGTTTCAACAAAAAAACATATATATATAAACATATATATATATATAGGGGAACAAATGGAGCTGATTATGTGAAAAGCCTTGAATCAACGAGCGTAGACTCGGCACATTCATCAAAGTCAGAATTCGAGCACCTCATCCGATTTACGCTGGGGAAATATTTGGATACGATTTTATTGAGATGTCGGTACGTTTACAAAAAGATCTTGATATTATCAATGTATAAACAAATTAATGATGTAACGTAATCTTTGTAAATACATAATATAATATTATTCGGTAATGTTGAATTTAATATTGTTTAAATAATTGAATAATCCGGTGTAATGTTTAAATATCATTATTGAGAAGGTTTATTAATTTTACAAATGTAACTTTTCTGTTGCCTTCGTGCGATTCGCATAGTATGTAGCATAAAAACACGTGCTCTTTTGATTTTATACCATATATGCTCTTTTTCAATTGCATATTATACAAACTAAAGGCGATTAAACGTAAAAAGCTGTACACTAACAATCAAGCATAATTACAATGCGATCACCCTTAAAGCAAATGTTTATTAATTTAATAACGTTACGTCAAAAATGACTCGTGAATAATTAATGTCAAGACAAAAAAAATTTGAAATACAATTAAATGACGCCTCGGTAAATGTGTTTACAATCGACCTCTACGTGGTATCCGATCTAACGTTTTTGTTCGTATACGAAAAAAGAGAGGATATTCTATCCTCGATTGCAACTCGAAACGAATTTCGCTCTCACCTCTTTGTCCACGTTTTCCCATCTTCTCACCCTTGGTTGTATTTTTTTTTCTTCCAACTGGACCTTGCGATCGATACTGACCCGTCTGTCCTTTTTTTCTCTTCTACTCGAAGAACTAAGAAATATAAATTCTTGAGAGCTTGCGAACTTTGAACTGTATATATGATGTTGAAAGGGCATGGAATTTAATCAATGTTCGTATTACTATAGTCATGTCAAAGGATAGTTACTCGAACTTTAATTGTATTTTAAGAGGATAATACTGTTACTATAATTTTACTCTAAATTTCGTTGAAATAATTTGCTGAATAAAAAAAAACTTGTCTAAACAATCTAATAGTTACCAAATTAATAATTTATAATATTGCGTTTTGGTTATATTATTATGGCATTCGACGAAAAGCCTACTCGCTTTTAAATAATTGTTTAGTCGCTAGAGAACAAAAAATATAATTTTTAATTATGCTGAGTGATTCCTGTAAAATAAAAAAAAATAGTGTACAATTTTACAATCGGTGCTTTTCGTTTTTTATATTGATCTTTTAGACAATATGCCTAATCAGTCAATATTATTCTATGCTGACGATACGGTTCTACTAGCGGATGGAAATACATAAGACTATTAACACAGAAAAAAAGACTGCTTATTTAAACAATATATCAAACTGGCTATCTGTACATAAATTATCATTAAATATTCAAAAAACGATATTTATGATCGACGTTTGAAAATTTATCGCGATAGTGTTCCAGGAACTATTAACGGGCATTTTTCACATGGCATTTTTCACTTTGAGGACTCAAAATGATAAACTATATATATACTAAGTTTCATCAAAACCCGTTGAGAAACAAGAAAGTTATACAATTTGATGATATATGCACAATTTGTAGCCCTTTTGAGCCAATCATTTTGGATCTACCGTAAAGTATTTTGCGATTCTATTGACAAGTTCGAATTCGGAGACCTAAAAAACTAAAGTGTACCAGGTTTCATTCAAATCGATTGGAAAACCAGAAAATTATTTGATTTGATCATAAATCATACAAAGACAGAATGAACCCGACTTTTTTTTCTCATATATGATACAGTACCACTTGACAGGTTAATGTCAAAATTAACAATGAAAGCTTAAAAATGATGGTCAATTGCAAATATCTGGCCATTATTTTTAACTGTAATATAAAATTCGAAAGACATATTGAGATTATAGGTAAACAGTATACACAATATCTTGATTTTGTATTCTCAAAAAAAGCTAAATTTATGCAAACCAAAACATTAATGTCAATTTATCATGCATTTTTTCACTCATTTCTTAATTACGAATAAATAGCTTGGGACATGGCCACTTAAGAAAAACCAATATAGATTACTGAAATTAATGAACATAAATTTTATGTGCGAACCATATCCTTTGAATGTATATCAAAACTTTTGTGTAAACACCTTACTAGATCACTATCTAGAATTAAAAAATAAGTTTCTACTTATTAACACGAAAACTAGAAATAAAACGATTCCACTAGAAAGAAAGTGGTTTGCGGTAAGAGTACAACTGTATTCTCACAATAAAATTGTTCAATCAATTACCCTAAAATCTAAAATGCCTGACATTAACTAAACAAAGTATTAGCAATAAATTAAAAAATGAACTCAATTAATCTTTTATATATCAGTTGAATAGAATTTATCGATCTTCCCAAGTCAGAGGTGAAGGTAAAAAAAGAAAATTTTAACACATTTTTCTTTTTTTGTAACGTTTCGGTAGACAATGCTACCCTCTTCAGACTTCTAATATCAATATCGTACAATGTTTACAATATTATTTAATAATCTATTAAAAAATGAAATAACATATTATGTTATCATTTTAAAATGTAAATTAATGTATACCAGATCCATGTACAAACAATGCTGTTTGCCTCTACAAAATTTACCATTGTAAATATTCCTGGTTAAATAAATAAATTCCTCTAAATATTCTTCGATACTCGATATTGACAAAAATTTTACACTGTTGTAGTTGCATGTACGTATTAAATTACTTAAAATACACTAATACTTATACTTCTCGAATTTAATCAAAATTACAATAAAATGCTCAATATTCAATATTGAATACTAACTCATTCAAGTTAAAATAAACTGGAATAAAATACCGTTCGAATTTCCCACTTGACTTCCCACTCGTATCTAAAAATTTTAGCCCTCCTTCGTGCATTTCAGCTGCTACATACATCCTAACCGGACACTCCAATTTCGCAGGCTCGCAGAAAAAGACGAAAGTAGAAAAACCAAAAGCTAGTATCGCGATGATGGTAAATGAGCATTTTAGATGTACTTGAAAAAAAGGAATACTACGATAACACTGAGACAACTTTCGAATCGTATTTATATACGTATTTATATATGTATATTCATACATGATTTACATGTATAAGTGTGATAAATGTTGATGTAGCGTATTAATTTATATAAAACGTTGAAAGTTTATTTCCATTAAAAGAGATTTTTAATAAATAACAAATAAGGTAAATATAATATAAAATCTGTTTAATATGTTATATCTGTAAAATGAATGCGAATGTCAATTTGTTTGTCGATCAAAACATTAAAAACTAATATGCGTAAATCTGAAGGAATAGAGTGAGGTAATCGTGCTAAGGTAAATTAATAAATAATACACAGTGATTAAAATTAATATTAAATAAAGTAGAATATTTATTAAAACAAATACCAGCGTTAAAAACCCCAGTTTAAGTGAAGAAAAAGCTTTGGTATAAAGGAAAAATTACAATATTTATACATGTAATATTACTAAAATTAACATACAAATGTTGATAAAACTTGATAAATAAATTCAGTAATTAAAGAAGTAATTATTAGAAATAAATAACCTATAATATGATTCTAACGCGAATGATCATTCGGCTTAATCTATATATTTCCGAATTGAATGTTCACGTCTTGTACTGGTGCGTCGTGGTCCTTCATCCAGTAACTTCAAATTTCCCTTTGATCGCCCAGTCGATCAGTAATAACAGGAAGCACGTTAAGAAACTAGCGGTTAACAGTGGTCGCACTATCGCCGAACTTCACAACAACGATTAGCAGTGGATTCTCTCTCGCCGAACCTTACAACCATGGTTGGTAGTGAATCTTATCACCGAACCATAAACCAATAAACACCTTATGCTTCACTAATAAAATAGTCTTCATAGGACCACGCACGCACAGTTTCGAATACAGTTCAAAGTTAAATCCGCATGACTATATATATACACACCGAAAAAGAACACGGACGATTTCCTATATACAATGCGTTTGACTGCTTGAGACGAAATGTCAATGTTGTCTAGTCAACAACTGCTCGCAACGTATTGCCTATCCGAAGGAGGGGACACTCACTGCCTCGTACCTAACCCTTTCAGGTAGCGTTACCCAAACGTACCGCGACTATACTTTGTGTATCGGAGGACGATCATATTTTCATCATATGTTCCAAGGTATGCTCGGCGTCGCTTCGTCTTCCTTATTTCCTGGAGTATGCACGTGCTAAGATTTGTCCGTTGTCTCACATATGTTGGGGATTTCCCTACACTCGGGTTTTTCTTTATTATTCTACTGTACCGTACAATTCAATTTTTGGTTTCTATTTTCCGTATTATTTCAAGCTAGACTACATATTTTCGAAGATACTATTCAATAAACCGATAAAATTTGTCTAATTTTATTATGCAAGAATTTAAAACTCTACTATTTAAAAATAAACATTTTAATATATGTATAAAAAGCGCTAATAAGCGCGAACACCATTTTGAATGTACACTCTTCAATTAAGGAAAGTTCAGTAAACTCATACAGTAGTATAAATTTAAAAAAATTTATATAAATGTTATAAACATTATGTAAAATTTAAAAACAGCAATTCAATATTCAAAAATGTACATTTCCATTTTTTCAACTTATATTTCTCTTATATTTTATAATTTACATTATTAATTATTGTATTTGTTTTAAAACAGAAATGAATAATTTGGTTTAAACAAAATTTTGTTGAATTTAAATATTTATGGATTTTTCAACTTGAACTAGCGCCTAATCACCAAACGCTCTGAAATTATCAAAGTCGCATTACATCAAATAAATTGTACGAACATTTTTCATCAAGCTGCAATAAATTCTGCATAAATTTGAATTTCAAAATACTTTATATAATTCAAAGTCGGATACAAAATTCATCAGATAAATCAATGGCAAAATAAAAAAGAGGCACGATCGATTATCACTTCTATATATCTATATATTCTATATAAAACTCTGATGATAATAAGAGTTCGTTGCAGGAAAATGAAAAGAAGGGGAGAAAGAATAAGTCACGGATCTTCGGTGTTAATTGATGTCGCATCGCGCGGGTTCGCAGATAGAAGACGAAACATCGATCAAAATGTGGGGATTAAGGAGTCGATATCAACGAGAAAAGTTAAAAAGAATATTTCGTTAAATAAGAAATAGAAGTATATTAAATATAAAAATAATTATTATTTTGATTGATACTAAATATTTAATATTTAAGTTTAACAATATTATGTATTAAATATAACTCGATAAATAAACATCATTATTTTATTATATATAAATTTATTCGAAAGAAAATTACACCAATTGCGAAACAATACAAGTAATTCGTAAACACAAATAATTTGTGTATTTTTATTTAAATAATTTTGAATTTAACACTTAATTATTACGAAATTACTTAGAGCAATAATTGGATTTACTCGAGTTCGGTAATATAAAATTAAGTATAACTGAAGACAAACTTTAATAAGCTAAGATTAAATCGGGAATAAAAAATAAATTATTAGATTAGGATAAAGTATATTTTAAAAGTAAATTTTCATTAAAATGAATTCTACACAAAAATTAAATCGTGATTTTTTTTCGCGGAGACGAGATAGTGTTAATTATATTATAACATAATATATAACTTTATTAACAATTAAATTAAATTCTACTTGCGGTACTGTTATTTTCCCCACTCTCTATCCGTTTTCTTTATTTTTCCTCTCGGAAAGAACTTTTTCTTAAGAGACTCGAAGATAACAAAGTATAAGAAGGTAAGAAAAAAAAAAGTCAAAACGACATTTTCGCAGATAAGCGACTTATTTGAATTCCGGTAAAAAAAAGAAAAGGTTATATACGCTGTTATTATAATTATATTTTTTTTAAGGCTAAATTATAATTATACTACGAAAAAACTAATACAACTTTATCGTACAGAAACTCGTTAACACACTTTGATGTATCTGGAGAAAAAGAAGACAGAAGTAAAAAAATTACCACCGTTGGATATACACACGTATATGTATACACACACACACACATATATACAAATAATTAAAAAATTGCGTTTTATTATTCTGATTTGTTTATCGAGCGTGTGATTAACGTCACGCTGAATTAGCTCGTTGGATTTTTATATCCGACGTGTCTGTGTCTGTGCGTGTGTGTGCGTGTGTGTGTCTGTGTGTGTGTGTGTACATCGAGGTAGAAAGGCAAAAAAACAAAGCGTAACAAAAAGCTGTGTAAAAGAGGACGCAGAGCCAAAAATCATGTGTGACTGGAAGGAAAAAAAAATTAATGTCCCAGGGTACACGAATCAATCGTTTCTTTGTGTGAGCAAAAAATATTAAAAAGAATCACGTATACATATATATCCCGGAGTTTAGTAGTTTGACATTAAATATCAAAAGTGAGTGTACAGTAAAACCGAGGATATCGTGATAAATTGTTCTGCACTTGTACATTTGTATAAAAAACGTAAATGTTTATTCAGATTGAAAAACAATTTATCGGTACTAATCATTATTGTATTTATTATGAATTAAATAAAAAAAATCGTTAAGATCCGATGTACTAATATATATATATATATTTTGATTATAATATTTTTGCTAAAGTTTTACATCTCTATAATATTTTGCGTATAAATATTTGTCTCGTACAACTATTGAATTTTATATTCTACGCATGATAAATTTTTAAATTGATTTCTCAGATAAAATTATGAGGATAATTATGTTACACGGACTTTAGCGATCACTTAATAATAAACCTGCACGTACGTGGTAAACTATATTAAAACGAACGAAATTATCTCAATTGAGTACTAATAAGGTAGCGTATCGTTACCTTTTTTTTGTAACACGAATACGAGCATATACATCTAACTCGACTTCTCGTCTTAAAGAGATTAACCAAAATCACTTACCTTCGCATACAGACCCTGGTTCCCGAAACAAATCGAGTATTCGGAACCAAAAAGAAGACAATGCCAATTCAATTAATTTGACCCTTACCAATAATAGGTTAGCGGTAGAAGCTAATCCCTCTTTCCACGATCACGCAACTTTTTGTGTGTCTGTGTGTGTGTGTGTGTGTATCCTAAAGTTGATTCCTCACTGGGTTTTGACCAGTGATAAGTTTCAATTATACCACCGGCCATTGCTCCCGAAACAAATGAAAAAATTGTATATATATATACGGTAGAATCAGGAAGATTATAGGATAAACCACTTGGAGGAATGTTGGTACTTAACAAACTTAATGACTTTTTTGTTCAATACACATATACAGTCATTTTTAATTACGCATAAATTCTCATTGATTAAACATTGTTATTTTGTAAGCATTGCTGCGTATACGTCACTACCTTTACAAAATTATAAACGTACATAGAGTATAGATAATGGATGAACAATTTAAAATGTGAATGAAATAAATAAAGGGAATGATAAAATAAAATAAAAGTAGTAAAGTGTGATATGAAGAGAAGGTCGATAGTACGAGTACCCTAGATCGAATTCCAGGACGCTACCAAAGACGAGTTTCCACGAGGACTCAGGAACGGGATCGGGAAATAGCTTGGTCTGTCCGGCGAAGTTCGACTGTAGAGAGAGAGAGCATAGTTAGCAAGTAATCGGCGTCAATTCAATCACACGCTTTCAGCGCAGTGAACCGGGCCACAGTGGTAACTGAGAGCCTTCCGGACCTCGAAATTCCAAATGGTTAAGTCCAGACAAGACGGCTGGTCGAACGCGTACATGGCTAGAGTATCCCTTTGTGTTCAAATGGAAATTAACTTTTTATCTCGATAAAGAGGTGACACTTTCAACGTATTCACCCTCTAACTCTTTTAAAAGTACCATTCGATATTTACAAATATTTATTTAATATATTCGAATTATTACGTTACGATACGTTTAATCGCAATGTATGTAGAAATGTGAGTGTATAATAGGTATGGAAAGTTTTACTACGGTTTACGAACTGGAACTAAATGTTATATAATTAAATATAGTATTGTGAACAAATTTTGTAAAATTAATTTGTGTAAAGAAAAAACGCTAAATATTAACTAATTAATACACAATTTAATCAAATGCTAAAAATTACTAAACCAACTGTATGAAATCGATTCTTAAACTTTTTTATTCTCTATATTCAAATTTATAAATAAAGAAAAAAAAACATTTTTTATATTATATGCAATGTTTTGTTGATAAAATTCACCCACATATTCAGACTAGACAAATAATGTTTATCAATTAACTACGAAAATAAAACGATTAATTCGATGTATGTGTAAATATATACACAAAAACAATATTTTACCTTTACTTATCCAGAAAATAATTTCATCGTAGTAAATGTATACATTTCATTTGCCTATTTACATGCGGAACGATATTAAACAGGTACATTTAGTATGATGAAATTATTTTCAGATATAAGTAAGGTAAAATATTATTTTGTGTATATATTTACACATACATCGAATTAGTCGTTTTATTTTCGTAGTTAATTAATAAAATTAATATTTATCTAGCCTGAAGATATCGGTGAATTTCACCAACGAAACGTTACATGTTTATTTAAAAAAAGGTTTTTTTTCTTTATTATTTAATTAAAAAATTTAAGTACATCTCAAGATATTGATACATCATCTTTAATAGTTTTCAAATTAACAATATCGAAGGTGAAAAACAAGATTTACCATTCATTTCCATTTATCATTCTTTATTTTCTCCTTCTTTATTGATTAAACTCTGATTAATTGCGATAAACTAAAAACTTTATCATACGATTTTTTTTCAATTTTTACAAATTCTCGTATATCCGTTTAATTTGAAAATTCATAATAAATATTAAAACCTCATTACTACCGCACACAATATTCAAATTTGTTTTAAGAAAAAAATCTTATATATGTATATATATATTGCGTAGGGTAATTACAAACTAATACGAATTTAGTCGGTATGTATGGTTAAAAAGAAGTGAAGTGTAAACGACGTATATTAATATCATCCCGTTATTTCACTGTCCTCTCGGGCAAGTATTTTCCTCTATAGAGTCCATGCTGATCGAGACTCTCCTAAATCAATTCAAAAAAATGATTGACGTAAGACAGACAACCTATCACCATGATATAATCGAAGAATACTCTTCGCTCTCTATATAGCGCAAGAGAATACGATATCAAGTTTTGTAATATAGAAGAAACCTTATATTAGCGACTAGAAAAAAAAACGATATAACAATAGCTATATAGTGTGTACGAATAAAAGCTTTTCATAATTATAAGAGGAAGAGAACGTTAAGGTATTCATTCACCGTTAATATAAATATAATATATACATGTGATATCTAAAGAAAATGTAACGTTGTAAATGTATTAAACCTTTATTGTATATAAATTACAACAAACAAGTAAAAGAAAAACGTTATTTTAAAAAGGATCAACAAGGCATTAATTTGGTTCTGTACTCGAAAATGAAAATACGAACGAGACACAAATCTTGAAATATATATTTCTCATTCAAGATGATAGAACGAACATAATGGAAGAGGAGGATGAGGAGTTTTCGTTTAATTATATAAGACTCGTTAATAACGAGTAGTAGCCAACTGTTTAGCTGGACTTCTACGTCAGAAAATCTCATTATTCATCGAGGTTGTGTCTTTGTGACATCGGTCTATATACATATATACGTTACATTACAGACACTCCAATGAAACTAATAGCTTTTAAATTTGCAAGCCCATAGGATCGCGGCGACATAAAGATCGAGCGGAAAGAGAAGCGTTGAAAAGAGCCCTATATAGAGTACGTTATTCGACTTGAAACGACTACGCTAAAAGACGATAAAGAGGAGGGCACTCCCTTCACCTTTTTTTTACGTTTAAGTGAACCGACTATGCTTTACAAAGGTATAAAATGATTGGAGAAAAAAATGTATTTTTAGACAAAGGAAATTTGGAAAAGATTAAATAAATGAATTTCCTTACTTTTCCTCCTAGGATAAAACACGCACGGTTTTCCTTAAATCCACCGTGGATGCGCGATGAGCTTTAAACTGGCTATTCTTGGATAGCCTGGAATTTCGAAAAGAGGATTCGAAAAGATGTTCTCCTCGGAATCCTACGTTTTAAGGAAGTTGAAATTTTCTGAAAAAGGGATCGTTTCATAGATGCGAGTTTGATCTGTTATACGTTTAGGGTGTCTGCATATATATGTATTTATACTTACTTACATCTTTCAGTATTTGAAAAGTGCTAATAGGAATTTAGTTGATCGTTCATTCATTAAAAGATAGAGATTTGTATTTTATTCCTTTAAAATTGAAATTGAATTATAAATTAATTATTCGACAAGTCACAGTTGAATACAAATAAAATGTTATTACGAAATATCAAAAATTTCATTACTAAATTACTCCGTATGTTATAAATAAAGTAAAAAAAAAATGAACGAAAACTGCATATCATACGAGAAAAAATAAACTGTAATTTAAAGACACATGAATAAAAGTACCTATAAACATAAACAATTCATTTCCAAGATAATGAAAATGCTGACTCATGAATATCCCTTGTCCCTCGATTGATTACACGCCTGAAACATTTGTAAAATGCACCAGCAGGTCAAAAAGGAGAAAAAAAGCGAAGGTACTGACCAACATGAAACTTTTTGTGTCTGGCTCTCTGATGAAAATTGAGATTGACGCGGATATGCTAAACAGAGATGTCGAGCGGAAACTCAAGGCACCGTTGAAACTGGACCTCACTCCACTTACTTGCTCGAGGCAACTTCCTTTTTTATCTTTTTGACAAATATGGCTTTTCGTACTGAATTATACGGTAAACATTTTTTTTTAATTAAAGAATAATGTAATTTTACTTTGTTTATTGAAATACAACAGCTGTAATGTATTGTTATAACATTAACAATTCTTTTTACAAATTGATGTACCGTACATATTTATTGCATAGAGTATATTCTAACATAGTTTATAACGAACTTCAGTACAACAATATTACTGGTATACGTTATGCTATATATATATATCTTAACACAATTCACATTATGATGTCAATGCCACGATATTACTGTATAGTGTGTAATCTGCAGTAATACTGTATTTTATATTAAAATATAAATTATTAAAATTTTTTTATTAACTTTCCCTTACGCATTTAATTTACCTAAATTAAAAATTTCATTTTAATAAAAAAAAAATGAGTAAATATTCAGAGACGAGTTTAAAATAAATATTATATTGAAAGGATTTCCCTTTGATTAACAAAGCGCATTCCATTGTTATATACCATGAATTACGCAGTTGAGTTTTCGAAAAGGTATCGAGTTACTTATTCTACCTTTCAGTACCCCAGACAAGGCTAATTTCCGGTCTTTATTAGATTAACGGTGCTTATGCATATTCGCTTTGGGTTTATTGCAGCGCGCGTCATTGATTGCCAAAACCAATGTAATACGTTTCACAGTGTAATACGTTTCCCATTCCAATGGGTTATGGTAATGGTAGAAATTACCGTTTGACCCTCTGTCGATGTTAAATTATTTATTTATTTACTTTTAAATTGTTCTATTTTGTTGTTTGATTTTAATCCAAGTAGTCAAGCTCAATGTACAGTCAGACGGATTTATTATTTATAACGTGGTAACGTGGTAACGTGGTAGTAGTAAAATACTCGCCTCAGTTCGAATCGCGATTTGACAGAGAGTAGACGGGTTTGTGAATGCTCTGTGAATACTTAATTGATCGAAAAAATAGTTCTATAACGATGTTGTGTTTCCTTTCAAGATAATCTGTGATTGTTTTCAAATTCTTCTTAAAGAAAAATGGTTATTTACATATAATTGATATAAATAATTTACTATTTCGTAAAAATGTCGCTGTCACAAGCTGGCATCTTCCCTCGGTTACTTTATATGCAATATGTACCTGAGTAATAGGTACAAAATACTTTATGGGGATCGAAACATATAGATATCAAAGGGAATAAATAATACAGAAATCTATATACTATCTATTATACTATATTTATTGTATCTGAAGATTATTTACATACGTTGAACAGTAAAAAAAAATTAATAATTCGTCAGGTTAAATTTATATACAAAAGATTAGTTAACAAACAAAAAAATACATTCCTATTATCACAAAATTTGAAATATATAAAATACAATAACAAAATCTATACTCATTCTATCATTTGAATTGATCATTATTTTATCCACGGTTATGCCATAGGCGGTCGCAGTGTAAAAATTATTTAAATATTAGATAAAGGTAACATACTTTTTACACAACACTAACATACTTTTGGTAATAACAGTGGAATATATAATTCTGGTTCTGACTGCTTTTCCTTATCTATTTGTGTTAATTTATTGTATGTTGTGCTTCTACTTATTGTTGGTTAATTTATTTATTTATTAACAATTATTAATATTGATTTTTTTATTTTTAATAATAAAATATAGGATGAATATTGTGATTTATAAATTTCTAAACTCAGTGCGCGAAAAGTTTGTTATTTCTTATACCTTTATCCAATTATTTAATAATTTTAAATTGCGACTGCTTAAGCATAACCCTAAATAAAATAATGATTATTTGACGTATTTTATATATTACAAATTTTATGATAATAGTACTGTATAATTTTGCTAATTATCTAATTTTTTGTACAAAGTTAAATAAAGGTGTACAGTCAGATGACGAAGGTGAAACAGCATCGGAACGTTGCCAACTAATTTTTTTGGTTATATTCGCTTAACATATGTCAATAATCTTCAGACTTAATAAATATTATGCATTTCTGGTTAATATTTAATTTTAATATCATAATTCTCAGAACATTATACGTAATTTAACATTTAAAATGAATATAGATTGATCGTATTTAATTCCAAATTCACAGAATTCCGATACAATCTACCAAATATTTAATTAACTTATTTAATTAGAGTAGTTTTTAATCAAATCTTAAATATTTACAATAGATAATTAATAACAAATATGAATAACATGGTTTGTCAATACAAATTGTCTTTAAAAAACCTACCCACGTTTACAAATGTATATGCGACGAAATAGACAACCTCCACAATGAAGTAGCAAAGAAAAACATTTTTATTTCCATAGAATTGGCGGTATATGAAGTTAGAAAAAATTTTTCTCATTAAAATGCATCGCACACATTCGCCGTATATTTATATGCCACAGTGGAACATTAATTAGTAATAATGTAACAGTTTATTTACTGCATTGAGCCCTCATTATTACTTAATTAACTTTGAAATAAAACGGTATAATAATGATATCCGTTTGGTAAAATACTTTTAAACAATAATTCGTGACAACAATTACAAAGGTAAGCTTTGCACGCGATTGCATGTCGTGAGGATACGTTATACGGTCGCTATTCCTACCAGAAATCGAATATCTCGCGTCCCCTTCATTAGCCACCCCCGACTTTTGATTAGTTTCGCTAATATTTGATAATATCCGTTATGGTGTCTTGATTACAATTTCTTTATCCGTGACAATACACGAAGCAATCGAGAGAATTAACTAAACTTAAAAATGAATTTACGCGTAGAAATAACAGTTGTATCATCGTTAAAATTAAGAATAAATTTACTCGCTATTTTCACACTTACAGCAATACTCTAATTTCTACGTCTTGTCCTATAAAGCAATATGCGTATTAACTATTTTAAAATTTTATGTTACTTAATTATTTAAAATCACGAGTAACTTAATTTAAAAAGCTATAACATAATTCTATGAGATTACGCATTCAAAATTAAAGCATATCAAATTCAAATTTCTCTTAAAATCTCCCTCCACTCCGTTCTCTAAAAACTATATCCATGATGCGGGCAAAAAAAATATTAAAAAAAGAATGGGGAGGAGAAAAAACATTCCGACGTTTATATCGCTCAGCCGAAAATGTCTCTCATCGGCTCGTAATGAGAGAGAAAGCGCGAGCGCACGCGCGCAGATGAACAATCGCCTCGGTTGGAAAACCGCGAAATTGCATGCGAAACCCTCGTAAAATACACGCTGAGGGAGAAAACAAAGGGTCTCGTAAATGTAACCGGCTTGGTTGACAGAGTTTCGTAAAAAAGCGAAAATCGAGGATCGATCGTACTTGATGAAATTCTTCACGGGGAAGGTGTCCTATAAATATGCACGATTAACATTTTATATATATACGTATATATACATAGATCGTGAGTGTGCAAGTGTTTGTTTTGCAATTTACGAGGTAGCTGGGATTTCTCGGTCACTTGACCAATCCACGTGTTTCGCTTTTTGGTAACTTTTTATTTATCTTACCTATCACGAAAACGTAAACCAATATAGATGATGATATTGACATTTATTATTATTAATTAAAATCAATAATATTTATAACATTTGACTACAACTTGAATGGAGCTATATTTTACCAATATTATTATAAAAGTATATATACTTTTTTAACTATATACTCTTTTTAACGTACAATTGTTATAAATTAAAAAAAAGTATTTATGATTCCTGTAATTTGAATTCTTTGTACATAACTTTGCACAATAAACCTCTTTTTAATAATGTTCTATTGACTCGACCTTCCAGTGTCAAGGTGATTTTTCCATTGAATTTTCGTGACCGATGATCTATTACCTAACGCGAAAGGTATCAGCAGTGTTTGTATTATGGTTGTTTACTGAGACGCGTTCACCCTATTCGATCGCGTTTACGGAAACGTGAAGAAAACGTTGATCTTAATTAAACGCTAATGACTCGTCGACGTTTAAAAAAAAATGCGGTCTAATGTCGAGAACAATATCCAACTCATCAATCCATCAAAACTCAATATCGAATGGGGAAAAAAAATATTCTTCTCCCTTGCCCGCCCTCCGTAAAAAAAGGAAAGAAATTCCTAATGAAAGGTGAAGGACGCGTGGAAAACGAAGCCAATTCAACACCATGGGCACGAAAATGCCATCATCTGCAGTCGCGAGGTTCAATCGCTCGAGGAATGCGATTATTACATAACTCGCCCAGTGGACATATTGCTTGGTAGCAATCGGAATGCCTCTTCGATTTCAACGGGGTTATTAGACGCGGGGCGGCCCTGCCAGAGACGTTCGAGCCTCATCGCTTGCGTCCTGTAGCTGCCGAGGTGCCGCGCGTGCTTCGACTCTCTAATTATAGTTGTGAAATAATGGCCGTCTCTCTCTCTCGTCTTCTCTCTGCTCTCTCTCCTCTATCACGAAAACGTAAACCAATATAGATGATGATATTGACATTTATTATTATTAATTAAAATCAATAATATTTATAACATTGACTACAACTTGAATGGAACTATATTTTACCAATATTATTATAAAAGTATACTTTTTTAACTATATACTCTTTTAACGTACAATTGTTATAAATTAAAAAAAAGTATTTATGATTCCTATAATTTAATTCTTTGTATATAACTTTGCATAATAAACCTCTTTTTAATAATGTTCTATTGACTCGACCTTCCAGTGTCAAGGTGATTTTTCCATTGAATTTTCGTGACCGATGATCTACTACCTAACGCGAAAGGTATCAGCGTGTTTGTATTATGGTTGTTTACTGAGACGCGTTCACCCTATTCGATCGCGTTTACGGAAACGTGAAGAAAACGTTGATCTTAATTAAACGCTAATGACTCGTCGACGTTTAAAAAAAAATGCGGTCTAATGTCGAGAACAATATCCAACTCATCAATCCATCAAAACTTCAATATCGAATGGGGAAAAAAAATATTCTTCTCCCTTGCCCGCCCCTCCGTAAAAAAAGGAAAGAAATTCCTAATGAAAGGTGAAGGACGCGTGGAAAACGAAGCCAATTCAACACCATGGGCACGAAAATGCCATCATCTGCAGTCGCGAGGTTCAATCGCTCGAGGAATGCGATTATTACATAACTCGCCCAGTGGACATATTGCTTGGTAGCAATCGGAATGCCTCTTCGATTTCAACGGGGTTATTAGACGCGGCGGCCCTGCCAGAGACGTTCGAGCCTCATCGCTTGCGTCCTTTAGCTGCCGAGGTGCCGCGCGTGCTTCGACTCTCTAATTATAGTTGTGAAATAATGCCGTCTCTCTCTCTCTCTCTCTCTCTCTCTCTCTCTCTCTCACCCTCTCTCTTTAGGTCTCTATTATCTATTATATATATATTATATACCCACACCTACGCACGCCGCGCGTACACATGCATATATATATATATATATGTAAGACTGAGTGTGTTTGATTGTTTGTTTGTTCGTTTGTTTCTTTGTTTCTTTGTTTATTTGTATGTGCGCGTCTATGCATGTGTATGTATGTATGTGTGTGAGTGTGCGTGTGCGCATGTGTTCGGGCGTGCGTGCGTGCGTGTGTATACATGCCAAAGCGTTTTACCGTATGGGATTGACGTGGAATGATATGCGAGTGCGAGCTTTGCATTACTTTGGGTCAAAGGTGAATGACACTAGTGCTTTATCAAATTTTTATGGGGATTCATTCCATATGACGAAATGCAAAACGTACCTTGTGAACATACGTTTCATTAATTTTTTTTTAAATGATATGTTTTTCTGATAACGTTGCGTTAATTGTTCCAACAACCAATAATTTTCATCACTTAAAGAGCTACATTGAATAATCCACGTACCATCTGACCTCAATTTTAGCTAATGAAAAAAATAAATGTTCAATTTTAAATAAAATCAACTAGTTGAAGAATATTAAAATTTAATATACATTTTTAACAGTGTAAATATATAATTGTAGTTGAAAAAAAAAGGAAATAAATTATTCAATCAAAATATGAGAGCTTAGCTTAATAACTAATTCACTCGATGAAAACGAAATCGAAGCAATCGATGTACGAAACAAAAAAAAAAGCTTCATCCATCTACGAATATACAACTTTTACTTCATTTTCACCCGCCCTTCGAAATCTTTTTTTTCCAAATCCCATCAAACTCTTTTTCACAAAATCTCACCCAGCACCGAGTGACAATTTGTATTTTCTAATTTGTCACGTCGATCGTCATCCTCCGATGATTAAAGTCCGGTGTTCGGAGAAAATGAAACGATGAAAATGTAATTTGGAAAGTAAAAAAAAGGAGGGGGGGGGGAAGGTGAAAAAGATTACGAGTTCGAGGCTTAGAAGCCTTTATAGGAAGTTCTCATTATATTCCCTATCACCGCAATTTTTCCTTTATTAAAAGGTCGTTTCCTCCGGCACACGTATTATTTCATTTATGAAGTACCGAACGATCGATGAAGTTAACGATTTTCCAATGTTCTAAGATAATCAACGGTTACATAAGAAAAAAATATTTCCTTCGATATGTATATGGAAATTAAATATATTACTATAAATATACACTTATGAGAGAAATATTTATATAAAATATATATAAATACACTCAAATGAAATTGTATATTTTTTAAAATGTTCTTCTCTTGATTGGAAAAAATGTAATTATAACATATGTTTGCAGATAAATTTGATGCATTCATCCGTTCGGAAGTAAATTATGATTCCCATCGCCGCCGGGTTAAAAATGAATATTTGTCTCCCAAATTGTATTAATAATATGAATCGTGTATTGCACATCGATTACACCAGCAGCCTGTATAACTTTTATACAATGACAATTCACTTTTCGTAAAATTAATTTTTGTTTACGAACTTCATAATTCATTCGTTATTTTTCACGTACATTTATTATTTATCTCCGTATAATTACAATAATTTATATTTATTGTTGTTACAATAATTTATTATTACAATCCGCGTTATAAATCGTACATTTTAAATATATCGTCTACAAATGTACGTATCCTAATTATACAACAAAAATATTGTACAAAATTAAACATTTAAATCTTCAGATTTACAATTGCATTCGACAATTGATTAAACGTGTAATATAAGTAAGAGGCTCGGTGAAATAAATGAAAATATAAAAATTAAACTGTAAGTATTAAAAAAAATAAAATATGAACGCTCCGAATATTTCACCGTAGTAGCGAGACGAAGAATGTAAGTATATATGGAAAATCACGGAAAGGAATTTGTAATAAAGTGAAAAGTCATAATGACGTGACCCGCCACTCATCTTACCGGCGATATTTTCCAGCTGAGCTGTGAAATATAAACTTGTGTTTCCGCGCAGGCGCTCACCAGTCAGATTTCCGGCGGATTCGCCTGTCTTACTTCATTTCATGGGAATCGCTCGACTTTGTTTGGGCCACGGCCATTTTTCCCTTTGACTTAGCATTTTCACGCGTTTTCGCATCGCTACCTTTTTGACACTCTTCCAAAAACGGGCGCGCGCGCGCGCGCATCTCCGTCATCCTGGTTCTCGTTGAAAGTGAAATTTCACGGGTTCTTTTGTATAAAGATGAAAGGATAATTTTCCATCAACCGAATGTTGATTAAAATTTTCCACATTTTTTTCAAGTGTATATCTTGGGATTATTGATAAGATTGGAATACTTGATATTGAGTAGTTTGAGGTTAATCGAAACAATTTTTGGTCAAATACGAGTTATTTATAGCTATAAATAAACGCGTTTCGTAAAAGCTTTGATTTCTATTACGATTTATCTAGTATATATTTACAATGTCGATAAGCATAAATCTTTTATTAATTTAATATCTTAAAATCTTATTTACAACTTGAATCGCCAAAAAACACCAAACATATCACATCCCTAATTTTTGGCTCGACCCGTTTTACCGGGGGAAAAGAAAATAATTAGCCCCTTCTTCTCGACATTTTTCCAAGAGATAGTTTTACGAGTGTCATAAATAAAAGTGGTACTTCTCAGCCTACTTGAGCTTGGCACTCGAGACGCCCGTTTTTTATTTCTTTTTTTTTCGTGGGTGCGTGCAAAAAAAATATGCAAGCTCGGAGGTAGTCCATTAGATTCGTCAACGTCGCCGAGGTTGAACGAGATAGACAGCGAGACGAAGAATTAAGCGGCTCGAAAGGGAATGAGTGAAAGAAGATGTAGAAAAATTAACGCCTCGGGTATCCTATTAGATCCTACTTCTGATTCTTGAAAACTTTTTAATATTCTAGGTTAATAAATGCCTAATTGCAACCCCGTATTTAAATTAAAAATTTATAGATACGGTCCGTATAATGTACTACGCATGTATACGTAATATAAAAAGTATTTACGTTCTCTTGGAAATATATAATTTTTTTTTCTGTAAAAAAGGGTGCGCGGCAACGTTACAATTTCGGGTTTTGTTTGCAGTTCTGTTGGTAAAACTAGGTATGTGAACGTTTAAACGAAATCGCAAAGAAGCTTAACAATGCCAAGTTCTAGAATACAGTTTTATAAAAATATTTAATAAAAATAAGAATACAAGTTTTATTGTCCATACTTAGAACAAAACTTAAATCAATAAAATATACATTTTATATACATAATTGCATTTTTACAATATTATATGATATTCAAATTTCTCCATTGGCGAAACTAGTAGAGAAGCTTAAAAAAAAACTCGATAGAGTTATATAGATATAACGTTAATTAAAAAGAAAATTTATTTTTGTTGCAAAAGTAGAATAACTAAAATTTGTAAATTTTGTATTAATAAAAAAGTAATTAAACTAAGAAATAAATATTTTTATATTTCATAAGATATATTACTATACTTTATTATTGAACAATAAAAAAAATTTCCTGTTATTTAAAAAAAGGTGAAGTATATACATAGAGATAGTTCAGTTTATAAAAGCTTATAGTCAAAGTAGGTGCAAATCGGAACAAAAGAGATCATCTCTACATTACTCGTTCATATACGTTCGGTTTATTTTCGGCTAGACGCGCCATCGATAATCGAAACACGAGCGTCAAAGCAAACATAACATTTCTAAATGAATATCTCCGACAGCTCGTGTCAGTCGTTTTAAACTTACTGTGCATGATGGGACAATACGAGAATTTATGGAAATGTACACATTCAGGATATTCAAATAATATACTTAAGAACGCTGAATATTTAGTAAATAAATATATGTCGCACTATTAAAAATGATCATCAAGAAACAAAAAAAATATTAAATTACATTCTGATACTTAAAACAAGTAATAGAGGTACGTAAAGATTTTCTATATTATTTAATTTAGCACTTTTTCTAACAAAAAATTGATAAATATTAGCAATTTTTGGTTTGAATATATATAATTTTAAATTATAATTAAATTTTATAAAAAAATTATCTCGACGATCTCCTGGTCTCTTCAACCCCCTCCGAATACGTTGCGACGTTCTTCATTTGTACAAACGGATGAGTAGGGTCTCTTTGAATGGACGCGTCATTCTGCTTCGTTGTTATCGCACACATTTGGGCTTTCTGTGAACTTGTGCGTACATCTCACTCTTGTGTCGAACTCTCGACGAATTTTTTTTTCGGAGACGGATTTTAAGGGTTCCAAGAGATGTACTGGATGTTAATGAGAGATAAGCCTCTTTCTCCTTTATTATATCCACTTTATTTAAATTTTACTCCTAGTATTTTAACGGTTTAAAGTATAATCAAGTATACTTATTTATTTAGTTGAAAACAAAATTTTGTAATTAAATGTTTGTATCTATTCATAATTTAAATGACGATGTTTGTTAGAAACTATAAAAGGGGTCGAAATATGTAAAAGCACGAACGTTATATTTAATTAAAAAGAAACGACAAATTATTTACAAGTTATACCATATGTAAAGCAGTTAAAAATAGGTAAACATTTTTCAATTGACTTGTTTTCTATTAATATTTTCTTATATGTTACGTATTATAAAACTTGTCTGATTGGTCCTTACTAAAAAATCATTGTTCGAAAAAATGTAAAAAATTATCTGCAGACATAAATTATATTTTAGACCCCCAAAAAATAGTATTTTTCAGGAGCTTTAAACTGGCTTCTGTCACATCAATGGACCACATCAAGTATAGAAATCGTAGCTTCTGAAAATGCACTTAAAAAATTGCATCCATGACTCAAATTTGATGTACATAAGGTCAGCAAACATGGAAGTATAAAGTATTTTAAAATTTAAAACAATGTTGATTGCTGTATTTATTTGTTTTTATTTTAAAGAGGCGTAACTATTTTAAGAAATGAATATAGGCTTATTTAGTTTACCCGAACCACAGTATAATATTGGAAAGACGAGAAGAAGTTCGTGAATAAAAGGTGCATATACGATGATATTTTAACAAATGCAATATCTAATCTGAAATATCGTATTTTTTTTGTTACGGGTTATATGAGTATGCACTGTAGAAAAAAGATGTTCATTTGTACAGCATTTAGATGCCAAAAGTGTAAAACGACATTTTATTTCAGTAAACCTTTATCAAATCCACTTTATTTAAATTTTACTCCTAGTATTTTAACGGTTTAAAGTATAATCAAGTATACTTATTATTTAGTTGAAACAAAATTTTGTAATTAAATGTTTGTATCTATTCATAATTTAATGACGATGTTTGTTAGAAACTATAAAAGGGGTCGAAATATGTAAAAGCACGAACGTTATATTTAATTAAAAAGAAACGACAAATTATTTACAAGTTATACCATATGTAAAGCAGTTAAAAATAGGTAAACATTTTTCATTTGACTTGTTTTCTATTAATATTTTCTTATATGTTACGTATTATAAAACTTGTTTGATTGGTCCGTATAAAATCATTGTTCGAAAAAATGTAAAAAAATATCTGCAGACATAAATTATATTTTAGACCCCCAAAAATAGTATTTTTCAGGAGCTTTAAACTGGCTTCTGTCACATCAATGGATCACATCAAGTATAGAAATCATAGCTTCTGAAAATGCACTTAAAAAATTGCATCCATGACTCAAATTTGATGTACATAAGGTCAGCAAACATGGAAGTATAAAGTATTTTAAAATTTAAAACAATGTTGATTGCTGTATTTATTTGTTTTTATTTTAAAGAGGCGTAACTATTTTAAGAAATGAATGTAGGCTTATATTAGTTTACCCGAACCACAGTATAATATTGGAAAGACGAGAAGAAGTTCGTGAATAAACGGTGCATATACGCGATGATATTTTAACAAATGCAATATCTAATCTGAAATATCGTCATTTTTATTTTGTATACGGGTTATATGAGTATGCACTGTAGAATAAAAAGATGTTCATTTCGTACAGCATTTAGATGCCAAAAGTGTAAAACGACATTTTATTTCAGTAAACCTTTATCAAATCCATGATTCGTCTAGTTATAAATTTGAATGTATTTAATTCGTAAGTTTACTAAATTATATATGACTTGGTATTAGTTACAATTTTGTTTATATACAATGTTTAATAAGGGGAGTCAGTGCTGATAGCTTCACAAATCCACCACCCAAGAATTTGGGAGCAGAAATGGCGCTGCCGTCAGATAGGCCGAGTTCATATTCGACAATAATTATGGACATTTAAAGAAAATAAAGTTTTTACCACATAAAATCAGAGTTGAACGCCATAGCTATTGATGTAATGATTAATTACATATTGCTTACTTGATCGAAAAGTCAGTACGACGAAAAGTGATAACTATCAGTACGGACTCCCCTTTATTTTACTATATGAGTGCATGTATAAATATTTTGTTATTTTTCTTTTTCTTCGTCTAGTTAATAGACTTTTTCAAATTATACAAAATTCTAATTATTGTTGTACTTTCGTCATGATTATATTTATATACATTCATGTTTTTTTTGGTTAACCGAATCTAATGCTTGCGTACCTATATTACATCTAACACTAATGATCTACCAAAGATGCACGAATGAATCAACGAAGCAATTGTTGCTGATCAAGTTACCTTAATTAGCAAGATTGGAGCAATTGAAAGGACTCCAAAATTAAATTCTAATAATTTATTATTTAAATATTTAAATACTAAACTTGGAAAAGTTGATACTATTCAGTAATTTGACTTTAAATATATATACTATATGTATAGTATATTACATATACTTAACCAAGCTTTATTTTGCTTCCTGATAGAGGAAACTCTGTAATAGTAAAATTTTTCGACTCGCTAAAAACATGTTATAAGCGTGTTTTAACTGTCAGGAGTCGAAGTCACGTGTTTTTAGAAAATGTGCTGAAAAAATTTATGATGAAAGAACCATCTATTGGTCATAAACTGTAAAAATTTCAAATAATTATATCAATTAGTTTTGACTAAAACAATTAAAATGTGAACAAATTAATGTTTTTATGTCGAATGTTTTCAGAAAGAAAAAGCATTTAATCCACCTGTAATTTTGGGAAAGAATAGTCATTCTGGTAGTTTCGATCCCTATTGTTTTTCAGCTCAAAATATCTCTAATTACATAAGTTATGAAGCAATATATATTTTTGTACAAAATGTTTGATTGCTATTATATCTTTGAAAATAATTAATCACATATGTTGCAAAAAAAATTTTCTATGCTTGTCGATGAAAAATTAAATCTTTGAAAAACGTTTTAATAAAAAATAATAATGTTTTTAGAAATTTTATAAAATTTTAGTTTATATAATTAAATAATGCTATATTTGAGTAATATATTACATATAGGATCAATATGTTTATTTGAGGAAGGTACGTGCTAATTAAATGTCACGGTTTTTTATTACTTGCAATTCGTTAAATCTATACAAAGGTACATGGAGTTTCTATGAAACTGAGTTAAGAAACGAAACTCATATAATGCCTGTGAGTGGTATATATTATAATTACCATTAATATCCAACGAAGACCAACAGTTTGATAGAATACAAAAATTTTTAAGTGCTTGTTGGAAGATGAATCAAAGGTTCTGTTCCTTTAATATTTTATAGAACGGTGAAACAGAAAGAATTAATTATCATATGGAAAAACGTTGCAAATATTTAAATAACATTATAGATGATCATAGTGAAACCATATATTAAAAGATTCAAATATCAAATAAGGTCTCAAAAGTGTTCTTTTTATTTGTAAAACGCCGGGTTTTGAAGGTTTTTATATATCTATAACTTTAAAAATATCAATGCAAGTAAAAAGTGTTTTTTTTTTTAAATTTTTTTTGTTCTAATCAACATAACTTACATTCAAGATTAATACGTAAGATCAATAGTTACTGTGATAAGGTTCAAAAAGCGTCTTTTTTTGTATACATTTTACGTTTTTTAACCGTTTTTCCGCACATATCTCTAAAAATATTCGTCTAGGTAAAAAGTGTTGCATACAAAACAGTTTTCGTCTAGATAAATGTTTTATATATAAACTGTTATAATAAAATTAATATTTGTTTTTATGGAGCACAAGAAACCGTTTTTTACACTTTTTTAACACTTAAAAGCATTTAACTTACCAGTATTTAGTTGTACGTGAAAGTTACGATACAAAAAATGTCAAATATATTATATTTAAACATTTTCTGTATAGGTTATAGACTATTTAAATTTTTTATAATAATGCAAAAAAATGTATTGGTAAATTATAATAATAATTAATATGGTGTTACATTATTCGAACATGTTAAAAAGTTATCCCTTGCGTTTTTCAAATGTGTCAATCTATGAATTTTTTAAATGATTGATTTGCAAGTATATATAATATTAAATTGATATTTTAACAAACCCGTGTCCTTCAGATTCCCGTACTGTTTTATGGTTAAATGAAGCTATATTTTAGCTTTTAATTACGAATTCATTGGCTATTTTTAGTTAGATCGCTACATTTTGGGCAATAAAAGTTTCACATTTGCTTTTATTTCCACTAGCACAGATAATAATTTCAAAATTTTAAAATATAAATTTTCTTTAAATTTCATTTTAGTCAAAAATAACCAATGATGTGTTGTTTAATTAAATATTCATTTAATTAAACAACACATCAGTTTCACAACTGCTTTTATTTCCACTAGCACAGATAATAATTTCAAAATTTAAAATATAAATTTTCTTTAAATTTCATTTTAGTCAAAAATAACCAATGATGTGTTGTTTAATTAAATATTCATTAAATATATTACTTTCTCTTAAAAACTCGTGTTATCGAGTATTTTAAGACGTTCTGAACCATATCTTACAAATATTTTCATATTTCTAATTATAGATACTTAAAACACAATTTTCAGTTTAAAAATGTTTAGATTTTCGTAGTAATTTTCGATATTCCGGTAAATCGTTTAAATGAATAAACAGTTGTCTATATAATTAATTATATAAAAAATGAAAATAGTTTTAAAATAATGAATATTTGTAATAGGTATGTGTCTGCAGGTAAGTATGTCTTGATTATCCCCCTTGAAACATAGTTAATTCAAAAAGATTTCCAGGTTACGAAGGAGCGTCTATTATATTACAAACAAACGATTTGCATTTCGTAAGGCAAGGAGAAAAAGACGCCGAGACAAAGAGGTAGGGCATATTATTCGGCAAGCGATTATAGAAAGGCCCCTAGCATTAATTTGCAACTTCGCATCGCTATATATATGTACGCATATACACGGATGTACACATATACATGTAGATATAGATATAGATGTAGATATAGATATAGATATAGATATACGTAGGTATGCATGGAAGAACAAAGGAATAGTAGAGCGCGTCAACTATGCACGAAACTTGAGTTTAAACGTACGTACGTATACGGTTCTCTTTCATTCCTAAGCTGCTTTCTCGTATATACGTATAGGTACTTTACGGTAAATTTTCGAGACGCCCTATAACCACAAATTAGCCGAGAGTACTTGTATAATGAAATAATGTAGAATCCGATTTATGCACTTACTTATGGAAAATGGATCCTCGATGTTTCAAATGCACGAATTTTGAGATAAGATGTTTTATATCTATATATATATCTATATATAACGTCTTGTTCTTGGATTTTATACGAAAGGCTAAACATTCGAGAGTGTAGGTATACTTGTAGAAAGTCGATATTTTGTTATGTTATTAAGTACATATAGATGGAATTTACAATAAATATATGAGGGTAATGATAATTTACTTGCTTTACATATAAAATACCATTACTAACTATATTTATACCAATATTATTTATTAAGATAAATTTATTATAATGCATTAGAATTAATAAAATAGCATAAGAAACAAAAAAATGTAACAAAATTTTTGTACTCTCGATACATAATAAGTACCTATACACGCATGATACTATCTAAAACTGAGAATTAAAAAAAGAAAAAGAAGAAGAAGAAGATGAGTAAGAAAATGAATTCGGTTAAAATTGCTCCGAAAGTCTTAGATTGAGAAATCGTAAGCCGATATCCTGATGAAAATTACAGTAGCGTCTTCCTCTCTCGAGTAAGGAATTGAATCCGAGAGAAAAATAGAAGAAGAGCCAGGCAAACAACTCACATAATATTCTCGTAGCGTCGGTGCAATATGATTTCTTCCATGGAGAGGAAGATGTGTGTGGGTGGGTGGGTGGGTGGTTGTGTATACACGTATACATCCACGACGATAGTAAACATCAAATCCATCACGCCCGCGAAATTTCTTCCCTCGCGCACATCCGGTACTTGAATGCACAGAGGAGTTATACATGCACCGCGCCCTCGACAAGTAAATTCTTCCCTCTTATCAACGATAATCCGTTGGGTGTATTATACAGCGCTGTGCAGGGTGCCTCTATCGCGGCTATTCGCATATGTACTTGTATTACAAAAAATTTATATATATGGGTGGTTCTCTGTGACATCGAAGATGAAAAAAATAAATATTGCTATAACTGTGGAATATGTTTTAGAGATATTCAGTAGTTCCCTGAATTTTTTCAGATTTTTTTCTGGGCCATTATTTTAAGTTACAGAGAGTCAAAGTTGACATTTTAGCACTTTTTTGCATTATATGCCCATTTTCATGAATTTTTAGCTCCCAGGGGATGCATTTTTCACTAAAAACATAAGTATGACTTTTTTGTAAAATTTTCCGAACTTTTCATTAAAATTCATTTTAGTCAAAAATAACCAATGATGTGTTGTTTAATTAAATATTCATTTAATTAAACAACACATCAGTTTACAACTGCTTTTATTTCCACTAGCACAGATAATAATTTCAAAATTTTAAAATATAAATTTTCTTTAAATTTCATTTTAGTCAAAAATAACCAATGATGTGTTGTTTAATTAAATATTCATTAAATATATTACTTTCTCTTAAAAACTCGTGTTATCGAGTATTTTAAGACGTTCTGAACCATATCTTACAAATATTTTCATATTTCTAATTATAGATACTTAAAACACAATTTTCAGTTTAAAAATGTTTAGATTTTCGTAGTAATTTTCGATATTCCGGTAAATCGTTTAAATGAATAAACAGTTGTCTATATAATTAATTATATAAAAATGAAAATAGTTTTAAAATAATGAATATTTGTATATAGGTATGTGTCTGCAGGTAAGTATGTCTTGATTATCCCCCTTGAAACATAGTTAATTCAAAAAGATTTCCAGGTTACGAAGGAGCGTCTATTATATTACAAACAAACGATTTGCATTTCGTAAGGCAAGGAGAAAAAGACGCCGAGACAAAGAGGTAGGGCATATTATTCGGCAAGCGATTATAGAAAGGCCCCTAGCATTAATTTGCAACTTCGCATCGCTATATATATGTACGCATATACACGGATGTACACATATACACTGCAGATATAGATATAGATGTAGATATAGATATAGATATAGATATACGTAGGTATGCATGGAAGAACAAAGGAATAGTAGAGCGCGTCAACTATGCACGAAACTTGAGTTTAAACGTACGTACGTATACGGTTCTCTTTCATTCCTAAGCTGCTTTCTCGTATATACGTATAGGTACTTTACGGTAAATTTTCGAGACGCCCTATAACCACAAATTAGCCGAGAGTACTTGTATAATGAAATAATGTAGAATCCGATTTATGCACTTACTTATGGAAAATGGATCCTCGATGTTTCAAATGCACGAATTTTGAGATAAGATGTTTATATCTATATATAATATCTATATATAACGTCTTGTTCTTGGATTTTATACGAAAGGCTAAACATTCGAGAGTGTAGGTATACTTGTAGAGAGTCGATATTTTGTTATGTTATTAAGTAGATATAGATGGAATTTACAATAAATATATCAGGGTAATGATAATTTACTTGCTTTACATATAAAATACCATTACTAACTATATTTATACCAATATTATTTATTAAGATAAATTTATTATAATGCATTAGAATTAATAAAATAGCATAAGAAACAAAAAATGTAACAAAATTTTTGTACTCTCGATACACAATACCTATACACGCATGATACTATCTAAAACTGAGAATTAAAAAAAGAAAAAGAAGAAGAAGAAGATGAGTAAGAAAATGAATTCGGTTAAAATTGCTCCGAAAGTCTTAGATTGAGAAATCGTAAGCCGATATCCTGATGAAAATTACAGTAGCGTCTTCCTCTCTCGAGTAAGGAATTGAATCCGAGAGAAAAATAGAAGAAGAGCCAGGCAAACAACTCACATAATATTCTCGTAGCGTCGGTGCAATATGATTTCTTCCATGGAGAGGAAGATGTGTGTGGGTGGGTGGGGTGGTTGTGTATACACGTATACATCCACGACGATAGTAAACATCAAATCCATCACGCCCGCGAAATTTCTTCCCTCGCGCACATCCGGTACTTGAATGCACAGAGGAGTTATACATGCACCGCGCCCTCGACAAGTAAATTCTTCCCTCTTATCAACGATAATCCGTTGGGTGTATTATACAGCGCTGTGCAGGGTGCCTCTATCGCGGCTATTCGCATATGTACTTGTATTACAAAAAATTTATATATATATATATATATATATATACGCGTTATTATTGTACACTAATAATCTATATTATATATCTAATTTCTTTCATTTATTTATTTTACATCACATCCTCCTTAATTGGGTATTAATGACTTACGGTTTCTTGGATTTTTTAAAAATAGTATATATTTACAATAGTTACGAATAAATATTGATTACGTGAACATCAGTAACGTTTATAATTATTACGTGTTACATTAAACGGCTGATTTTTAATTTATTGAAATATTTGGTTGTTATTGTACATTGATTGTAGTCACTTAATATTCGTATTTCTGAATTTACCTTCAGTTGAATATTTTGGGCATTCGACTAGAATGTGATTTACACTAAATGGTATTTTGCATATTTTCCATTGTTCATTCTCTTCTTTTGTTAATATATGTTGTTGGGGTGTCAGTTTTATATGTCCGATTCGTAACCTTGTAATAAATATTTGGCCTATATTTTGTTGAAATTTAATGTTTCGGTCAAATATTGTTGGTGTAATTAATTTTAGTTTCCAATTTTTTGAGTTGTTATTCCATATTCTGTTCATATTAATTATAGTTCATAAAAATCTTTTAGGCACATTTTGATATTGTTGAATATCAGTGCAATATTTTTGTGCATGATGAAGTGCTGCAGTGGTCCTTCTTGTTTAATATGCGACGGATCCAATCTTATTTTTATATTTGTTCGCATAATGTGCAATAACGTGGTTGTATTCTAATTAGAAATTCTTGTTCTTTATACTTACTAAGCTTTCTTTAGATTCAGGTAGTATGATACAGTTTATTTCGTTGTTTAACCAATAATTGTGTTCAGCTTCTAGATTCGTGAAAAATTTGTTTTTTAATTTTATTTTTATTTAGATAGAATTGTGTGTAAAACAATGCATATCGAGAGTAAAACGAAGGTATCTTGAGTTTGTAGGTATCTGCTTTGCGTGTAAAATTTTTTTAACTATATAAGTTTCCTAACTGCGTATTCTAGGCTATTTATTTGATGTCTAAGATGTAATGGTACCATGTTATTTACATTTAATATACTGAAAACTGAACTGAAGGTTACAGAAGCTCCTGTTGAGATTTTAAAATTTAATATTAGTTCAAGTTTTTGAAGAAGATTATGTTTTGCAGGGTCATAGATTACAGAATCATAATCAATTTTTGATTGAATTATTGTTTTGTAGGTGTTGCAGAAAACTTTTTGTTTTGAGTCCCAGCTTTTTCCGGATAATGATTTTAATAGATTTTTCTGAGGTAACATTGTTCTTCAAGATATTCGATATGGGGTTTCCAATGGAAACTTTCCATGTTAGTTTATTATCAAAAATATAAGACCTAACATTTTCATTTCTTGTACTAATTTTGTTTTATTATTTGCTATGATTAGTTTATTTTTTTTATTCTTGGATTTGGTTCTACTTAAATTTATTTTTTGAGACTTTATTTTTAGAAAACTTGAATCCTTTTTAATCTGCAACGTTTGTTAGTTTGTCTAGCGTTTGTAGTTTATAGTTTGGTTGGTATTTTAATTTTTTTTAAATAAAAAATTATAGAAATTTAGGCCAAAAAATCAATAAACATTTCATACTAAATTTTGTTTAAATTTCTTCAATTTCTTATTTTCTCCATAATTTTTTTTAAATTGATCGATTTGAGCTTTTTTGTCAAATTGCATCTACTTGAACGCAGCTTTCTTTTGCATTTTACTTGTAGTGTATATCTCTATTGGTTTCCGAGTTATAAATGTCCAAAGTCAAGGGCTTTTTTGGCGAGATTTTTTGTTACTTACTCTTATATGTCGTAAAATAGAGTATTAGTATCTCTAACTCCGGGTTTTCTCATATTTTTATAGAAGAAAAATCGTATCCTAGAGTTTGGTAGAGACCCGTTTCCCAAACATATGATGGTCTCCTCGTAAGTTTTTGTTTGCAAAGATGTGTTGGACGATGTCACCATATTGCTCATGTGTGATTCTTCGATACAATCAATAATTATACATTGGTCACTCTTTACTGTCAAACCTTTTACTGCAACTGAAAAATAACTAGAACTTTCACGGTTTTTTGACTTAAAAATTGGGTTGTTGTGTAATGGTTCTCTTCCACTAGATGAAGTCATGGCTTCAAATATACTCGTCTTAACGCGGTTAGATTGGACTATTGCCTGTGTATTTGATACTAATATACTAATTGACTTCGAGTTAAGTAATTACAGAGCGTTTACAAACACGTCTACTCTCTGTGAAATTTCGATTTGAAATGGAACGTTCTTTATGGACCTTTTAAACAGACATTTTCTTAGTTTTTTTCACAAGAATTTGAAAATTTGCTAAACCAACAAAAAATTTTACCTACATTTTACTTTTTACCAATTTTTAAGAGAGATGTTTTTCAGACTTTATTCATTTTAACAAACAAAAAATTCTCCCAGGAACAACTAAAATAACGATAGATAATTACGAAATAATATCAAGTGAATACGCTCGATTTTTAGGTCTAACATTCGATTATCAAATGTCATTTGTACCTCATATGAACAAAATTCTTGAAAAATGTAACTCGCGACTCAATATCATAAAGTATCTCTGTGGCAAGTGGTGGGGAGCAGATCCCGAGACATTGCTCACATTGTATAAAAGCTATGTTCGCTCTTCAATGGAATATGCTAGCTTCATTTACTTCCCTAATAAAAATAAAAAATACACGCAAAAATTCTTACAAATGCAATATGAGGCGATTAGGAAAGCCTTAGGATATAGGAGAAGTACTCCAACAAACATTTTATTAGCTGAAACTAAGTTACCGCTAATAGAAGAGCGAGCAAATAGAAGAGCTGTTCCTTTTAGGGAACAGGTATGCGCTAAAAGTGCTATCTAACAAAAGCAACCCAATGTTTAAATTTATGATTTATCATACTCAAAATCTGAATAAGAAAAATAGAATGTTATAAGACTGTATAGTCAATATGTCTAAAATAACTGAATCTATCGAGCTCTGCGAATCTTCTTACTATAAAAATGATTATTATGCACACATTATTGAAATTCCAATTAATTTTAGTTTGGGTAATAAAATTAAAAATAGCAATAAACCAAACCAAGTTCTCAATTCTTTCTTAAAAGATAAGAACGGAATCGATATTTATACTGATGGGAGTAAATTCGGAGATAATAAACATGTTGGTGCAGCCTGTACAGCACCAAAATTAAATATTGTTAAAACCAAATGTATAGATAAAAATGCTTCAATATTTACGGCCGAAGCTATCGCCATAAATTATGCAATGGACATCGCTCTTGACTGCATTGACTCCAACGTTTTCATATTCTCCGACTACCAAAGTGTACTTATGAAACTTGCCAACCATGATTATTCTATGAGTAACAATTATATACTAAGTATTAAATATAAATATAATGAATTTAAAAAATTAAATCCACTATCTAATATTGAATTTTACTGGATTCCGTCACATATGGGAGTCCTAGAAAATGAAAATGTAGACACTCTCGCTAAAAAAGCCACTGAAAAAAAATATGTAGAAATCGAGAATTATTGATACTGCTTTATGTAAATGTGGTCAATTTAATGAAAATATAAATCATATATTATGGCAATGTAATTTATTAAATAAGGAAAGGAAGTATCTATTAAGAAAATTAAGTAAGCTTGATTTTTATCTGCCATTATGCGTAGAGATGTTTATAAACGGCCCAAATATTGCAATTTGTAAACACATTGTCAATTTCTTAAGCGAATGTAACTATAGAATTTAAGTAAATATATACAAACAAATATTTTTTCTACCTCTATCAACTGGCGTTATGGATTTGTCTATAATCTATGAATTTTGTTTTCAAAATTTTAACAAAGATATTAAAGTTTAAAGATATTAAGTTCAAGTCTATACACTGAGAAAAATCGCTTTAGGAATAATAACCATATTAGCTAGTAAACTGTCATATAGTTATAACAAGCTAATTTTCTTGCAGGTATGACTAAATTATAGTAAACATAGTCTTATTTGTAATGTAAAAATTACTATTTGATGTATAGATATTAAATTAAGATGAACATTAGTAAATATTATAGTGATTTGTAATATATATTTTTTAGTTAATCTACCTATTATACAATGTTACTGGTATTTTGTTCAACTATTGTTTCTATATTGTTTTAGTTAGTTTAAACATACTTCAATGGCTTAATTCAATATATTTTTTAGCTACAGATACTAAATTTTTATTGTCAAGTATAAATGTAATTTTTATGTATTTTTATTGCTTTTAAATTAATAAATAATAAATATCGTTGTGTATTTAAATCATCTTTTAAACTGTGAGAAATTGTACAATATTCCAAAACGTAAGAACTTTTTAAAATAAACAAAAAATAAAAAAATTAAATGTATATGGTGTTAATTACTTTTTTAAAATTATTATCGTTTGTACGGATTTTTAATGAATTGCCAATTTCCCTATTTATAAAATATTTATTTATAGCAAACGTTACCAATTTTCTCAGCTATATTAATTTTATTATACTTATGGCAATATGAACGTTTCGTATTTTGTAATAAAATATTAAGTTGGTCATCATTTTTCTGACAACTAAAACTATATTTTTTTTCGTTATCTCCGCTTGAAAATATAGTTGTATCCATATTGCACTATATTTATTGTTTTCTTCTGGTAATAGTTACTATATATTTCTCTCGGTGTATGTAATATTATAGAGAATTTAACCTTTACGAATTCGCTTATAATTTTAAAAGAAAATTCAAAGCTAGATTAAAAACTCAAAGCCATTTAAATGCGAAGTCATATAAAATATAATTATAAAAACTTAATTTTTTTAAAAATTGGTAAAAAATTAATAATTTGTAGGATTTTTTGTTAATTTTGCAAATCGTCAAGTCCTTCTAAACAAACTAAAAATATTTATTTAAAAATGTAATCAATTCGTTTTTGAAAGGTTTATACCTAAAGAGCTTTAAAGAACCCGAATTCCACTTTCTATATGTTGATTTTTCGCATAGATAAAACTTTAAAGTTTATAAAATTTGTGTCGGAAATAGTAAAATACTCACGAGCGACAATGTAAGTAAATTAAAGAAATTATTTGTTTGTAAAGTTGTTAAATTAAAGGAAACATTTTACGTGAAAGAACAACTTTTATTCCATTAAAACTTCTTCGTCGATATAGACACAACACAATAGAATAAATGAAATGTACATATATATAACTTTATATAAATTAACTCAGCGTGTGTGTATTATACGTATACATATACGAAAAAGGAATAGAAAAAAAAAGGAAGAAGTATTCGCAAGCAACGCACGAAGATTAAAGACTCTGGCGGAAAATCGTATATACGTCGTCGAGAAAGAGAAACTCACGCGAGAGGATATATAAAGGATTTGTCTCCGGGTTTTCGTATCGACAAAGAGCCACTCTAGCAAATTGGCCGATCGCGAATTCCAAGTAGGTTTTACGGGCGTGCACAAGTAAAGAGAGAAAGAGAAAAGAAAAACCGAGGATATCCTGATTACGCATACTTTACATTAGCTAAACGGCTTCGATCCTCTATTATGTCGTTTTTCAGGTTCACGAATATCTTGCCTCTGCCGATTCAGTAGATTTCGAATTTGAATATTGGCGCGGTAAACTAGTTTTAGGATACTTTTTCTTTTATACGTGTCAGTTATTTTTTATCTTTTTAATTAATAAATATTTTTGTGGTGAAAAATGTTTAAAATTCACTATATGTCATATTGAGTAATCAAAAGACACATTTGACTGGAGCGATTATAAAATATAATTTACTACAAATTTATTAGTATTTACTATATGCATCTAAAAAATTTATATTTTATTTTAAATGTAAGAGTTCGATATTTTCGAAGGACAGTATTTTTTGCATTATTAGTCATTTTTATAATTTGTCAAGTTTCTTTGTTAATTATCTCAATGAGATAGTAATTTTTATTAGAATAATTTTCTCTCTGTACTTACAGATACTTTTATCTAAAAATACTTATTATTTTCGTATTCGATAACGTAGTATAAAAATATTCGAAAAAATCTAGGTTTCTCTGATTGGTTTTGCAATATTTTTAAGTATAAGAAAAAGATAAATTATCATTTGCGAGTGAATATTGTTACACGTAATTATTTTCTATACATTTTTTCTATTATTTAAATTTAAATAATAATGAAACTTGAACAATTTAATCTGTTGATTATTCGTTTCACTATCTCCAAAAATTCAGTATCAAAGATATTTATAAAAATGTAAATATCCCAAAGTGTATTAAGCAAAATTTAGCTAATAATTTAATACACGCCTAGAGTGCATAGTCAAACGAAAAAAGTAAATGAGATAGAGAGACAACAGAGCTGTGTATAGGTAGGAAGAGAGTAAAGGCAAGCAATGTCATTGTAGCCTGTGTACACACCGACTCCAAACAAACGAGCTCGGCTTTGTCAGACCGCGTTAACCCATTACTGCAAGAAGATAGAGGCATGCAGATGCCAGTCTTGTGTGAGCCACGAATTGTCTACTCTCGAAAGGCTTTTCCTTCCTTCATATCGTATCCGTTGGTCGAACAAAGTGGAGATTCGAATATGTATATCCTAAAAGACTTTAGTCAAATTCATTCATTATATACCCTGCAGATTTATGTATAAATAAAGCGAATTTACAGGCTCATTTTTTACACAATAATTCCATGTATATATTATTTTAATGAAAAATATGAATCATCAAAGCTAGTCTACTAATTTAATTAACTGAAGCAAGTAAATTTGAATAATCTAATACTGTACCACTCAAAGCAATAGTATAATTTAATAAAGATATATAAGATGTACATATCTACATTTCCCTGGGATACAGTGACATAATTTTATATTGTTAAAAAGGAATAATAAAATATGCACCTATAATTTATGGATAATAAATTAATTTCCACAAGATATTGTGTACATATTTTTTATTGTTTCAGTAAATATAAATCCTTATAAATACAAAAGCAACATTTAATGATGTTGTGCCGCTGCCTTTCTCATTTGTACCAGGATGTTTCCAAGTTCTTCACGCTTCCTCTTGGCACGAATGTGAGTTCCCAACTATAACATTATATTGATTATTGTTCAATTAAGTTGAAATAATAAAATTAAAGAGATATTAAATTCTTAAATTAGTGACTTTATTCATTCGTATATAAGAAAGATTTTGAAATCATGAATTAAAATACAATTTTTGGGTGGCTGTTAATATTCATTTTTTGACACACAATTACCTACAAAGCATTATTTCACTTTAATTAAAAAAAACTAACTCTTCTTAAAAAACTAATTCTATTAATTTTTTCACATTTTAAAAATTTTTTTGTGTTTGAAAAAATAGATCGCTATAAATGAAGTCCAACTTTCCTAAATAATTTTTAATACATATTTTAAATACATTAATAATTCATAGTTCTGTTTAACACTCTAAACTTAATTCACAATTCATTTGTTTATTCTTATTATCTATAAAATGAAGTAAAAAACATTTAGTATAATTTTTCAAATGCATACCCTCCTTTTCAAGAATTTAAGGGCACGCTTATCTTTCGAAACCTTCAACAATTCCATGGCTCGCTTTTCATAAGGAGCATGACCAGTAACTTCACGGATCAAGTCACGTACAAATTTGCTGTGTTTAGTTTGTCGCTGAAATTAGAAACATCTTACTTTAACATTTTTATAGTATAACTTCTAGCAAATTGTATACAAATTTATTCATATTATATAATTAATATGCAACTATACTTGTTTACTAATTATATTATTTAAATTGTATTATAATTTAGCTAGGCCATTGAAAGAAGTATGAAATTTACATGACATTTCTATAAAGTAGCTTCACAAATCATCTGTCTATAACATTTACAGTACACTAAGCCTAGCAATTGAAATTTGAAAAAACTACATTTTATGTAAACAAATAATTGTAATTTTATTTATTTAAAAACAAATTAAAAAAATTAATTTAGACATTAAATAATTCCTAACCTATAAATAATCAATAAAAATTTATACTCACTCCCTTTAGCCTCGCAGGTCTAATAGCCACTGTCTTTTCCACCTCCGATTTGTTTTTCGCTACCCGGATTTTCGTCGTTTTGTGACCCTTGTTAAGGCCGACGGCCAATTCGTATCTTGGTGCCATCCTGAACGTAAAAGAAAACAGATATCGGTTAAAGGTTATTGTAATCACACAAATATTGATAAAATAACGTCCAAAATACTAAGGAACAAAAAAAAATTTTAATAAATAAACACTACTGAATAATTTAAGAACACAATTTAATTGAAATAATTATAAACTTATTACGGATTTGTTTGATTATACTGGATTCTTGAATTAAAACGAACCTGTGAAGATGAGAACACGCGAAAAAAGGATGATGGCCGTGTGCTGCTCACTATTTTCCCATATTACGCATGCGCAACTTTAATTCACCAATTTTGAAAAGGCGGTAAATTTAAATTTATATCTGCAATAATTTAACTTTTTAAACTACAAAAGGCCAATGAAAATCAAGAAGAAGAAGAAGAAGAAGAATTTAACTTTTGTTCAATGGTAAAAGAAAAAAACATATTTTCAACATATTTTTTTTAATAAATGTAAAAATTGTATAAAATTGTTTATTTGCCAATACAAAAGTTTTTGAATATTGTATCTAATATTTCTTCTGTGCTAATGTGGCCCGTAATTTTTCCAAGCTCACGAGCTGCTTTCCGAATTTCTTGAGAAGCTAAGACAATATCATAATTCTGACTCGATATAATATGAAAATAATTCGAAAGACTTTCATAACAGTTTTGTACATGATTTCTGTGCCTGTCTTGACTTATTGTTGGATTCTCTGCTGTAGGTTTTCCACATCTATTAAAAAAAAAAAATTAACAAATTACTATTTTATTTACGTAAGAGATAAGTCATTTATATAAATAAATACTAACATTTTTTCAAAGTGATTCCTCATGCAATCCATCATATCTTGAAAACCTTCTTCATTAATACATGAAATAGTAATTAAATTATCATTTTCAAGTTGATTTTTATGATCTTGATTAAGTAAATCAGTTTTATTTATAACTACTATACAATTTGATGTTAATTGTCCATTATTTAAAAGTAAATCTTCTATTTCAAGTCGTCTAATGTAACTTATAAGATAATTATTAAAAGATTGTTTACTTTTGATATATTCCTCTGCATTAATAACTAATATAATAAAATCTGCTTTACTGGCTTGAGCTCGAGCTCTTTTTATGCCTTCTATTTCAACAATATCTTTTGAAAATTTAGTAAGTCCAGCTGTATCAGCCAATAAAATGGGATAACCACATATATTTGCTGTTAATTCAACTACATCTCTGGTTGTACCAGGAATTGATGTAACTATAGCTGCATTTCTTTGAACTAGACGATTCAAAAGACTACTTTTTCCAACATTAGGTTCTCCTAGAATTACAGTTCTTATACCATTTCTTAAAATTTCTCCTTTTCGTCCATCTGCCAAATGCATTTCAATTTTCTTGACTAGATTTTTTAAATCAATATTACACTGTTCAAATACATCAACTTCAATGTTATCTTCTTCTCCAAAATCTATATAAGCTTCAATATTTGCTAAGCATTTTAATATAATTGTCCTCCAATTATTGTACAATACACGAAGATTTCCAGTAGCTTGTAGTAAAGCTTGTTTTCTTTGCTGTTCTGTTTCTGCATGGATTAAATCTGCTAAACCTTCAATTTCTGTTAAATCTAATTTATTATTAAAAAATGCTCTCTTTGTAAATTCTCCAGGTAAAGCTGGACGAAACTTAAGACTAGATAATGCCGACATTAAGGATGCAAGTACCGCAACTCCACCATGAACTTGAAACTCGACGCTATCTTCTCCAGTAAATGAATTTGGCCCTACAGGAAATTATAATCATAGTTGAGTCTAAATATCATTGACTCGATTAAAATTTTTAGTACAAGTACCTGCAAACCAAAGGCATAAACCTTTATCTATGATTTCCCCTGTTTCAGGATTTTTAATATTTCTAAGGTAAGCTCGTCTAGGTTCAAGTTTAGATATACTTGTCATTTTATCTATAGCTAACTTAGCATTGCTACCTGAAATTCTCACAACAGCGACTCCACATACTCCTTGACCTAAAATTATGCAACAAATTTTGTAAATACATAATTAATACAACAAAACTGATCTCAAATTTAAAATTATTTACCAGAAGAAAGAGCATATATTGTTGAGCCATAATTAGATTCATTTAAAAAAGTCCTTTTGATAAATTTTTGTAAAGTATTTTTACTTTTAAAACATTGTCGTATAAACCACATCTTTGAGGCATACTATTATTTATTTATTTAAAACTAACACAAATATATACACTTATATGTTATTTAAGAAAATAACTAATATTGTTTCAATTTATTAATTTAGATTTTCTTAGTGACCATTGTAAAATAATAAATTATTATTAAAGAGCATTAATTGTTGGTTTAAATAAATATAAAAACATAACTGTGATTTACGTACTAACATACGAATGTTATATTTTATTTTTTACATGTTATAAATGTAAGTAACAAGCATCATTAACAAACGCGTTGCACTATATTTACATAAACATATCTTTGGTCTTTGGTTATATTGTTATATAGATAAATATAAAAATTGGAAAATGACAGTCAGTTTCAATTCATATTCGTCTTGAATTATATCATAATCGTCACAATACAATAAAATTCACGTATGCGCGCGCAGTAATGTCAAGTGCAATTTCCAATTTCCGTAAAAAAAAATTAAAGTTTATATATACACGGAGCGGGTATTTTATGCGGGTCAGCGTAAACAAAAATTTAAAAGTCTGATATATAAATACCGGTCGTTTGGAATTTAAACATTATCGATGTCCAAATCCCGTAATTTGAAAGCCGCTCCTGGGCCTACGTTGCAAGACAATAATTATAGGTTACTTACCTGGTACTAAAATATAACCCCCAGAACAGAATTGTTTATGTTTTATTACAATTAGCGTGTTATTAATGAGAATTAGTGGCTTAAAAGAATAAAGAAAATTTATCATTAAAAACAGTGAAAAACATACAACGAATTAATTTGAATACTAAAAATGTGGAGTTGGATAGAAATAGTAGTGACAAGTATTCAACTATGGCTCTATTTGCAAACTGCTTTTATTGTGATTATTAATTTATTTTGCTTATCATTGCCATGGTTGGTATGGGGTTCAATTGCTACTTATCTATTGATAAGGTTTGGTATAAGAGTATTGCCACCTAGTGAAATTACTGTTAAAAAAGTGTTAGGTAGCAATCCTTTTTGTATAGCTGTAACCGAAAAATGTTCATTCGATAGAAATAGAGATGAAACTGTTTGCGATGAATTTTGTATGAGAGTTGTAGCTCACAGGGGTGCAGCGTTTGATTACCCTGAAAATAGCATGACTGGTTTAAAAAAGGTAAATTCAAATATATTATATTTATTAAAATTAAAGATGCAAATATAGTGATTTTTATTATTTTATTTAATAACTATATATATAATAGTTCTTAAAGAAATTTTACATTAACTTATCATCAAACCTTTATTCCATTATTTTTAAGCTGCTGTGCATTAATTATTTAAATTGGATATAATATAATTTTGTTAATATTTTTATTAAGAAGATATTTAATTTATATTATAGGGGAAACCAGGTTAAGTTGAGCCCCTTTAAATTATTTATTGAATATATTTTTGATAATCTAATAGACTTTAAATGTAAGGTATCTTTGGATAGTTGAATACATACAGTAAATTTTACTTTCATAATAATAAGCTTTGCATTTAATAACCAATTTTTTTAATTTCTTTAATTCTGGGGTTTACAAATTACCAATATAAATCAGACCCCCCATCAGGGTAAATCAGATTCCTATTATTTTTGTCTTTTAAGGGGATGTCAGACTCAAAAAATGGCCATTTTTTACTTTTTTTTTATAAACAAAGGAATACATTTTTTAAAAAAAACCCTGAATGTCAGGCCCTTAGGCATGTTTTATTAAGTAATATACCCAAATTTTTCCAGATGTTTAAACCCATACTATGATTACAATGTTTGGGTTGAAAGTTTATACCTTTTTTGACTAATAATTACCGACCAAAAATTGTTTACTTAATTATTATTTAAAAAATTATTATTTCTTAAAAAATCAAAACGTCAACCCCTTTCTTATGTTTTAAGCTATCCGTATTAATTTTTTCAGATTTTTAATTCAATATTTTAAATATAATTTTTGGGTTGAAAGGTGCAGATTCCTGTAATTTGTATCCGACATCCCGTTATGTTGATGTCACCATTATAAGTTAGTAATTGTGGCTAGTTTAGGTAAATTTTTAATAGATTGTGACAACACTGAAAAATTATCATGAATTTATGCACAAACAAAATATGGAATAGATTTTTACAAGAAGTGAAAGCAAAATAAATACAAAATGTAAATACAAAAAATATTGCTAAAATGATAACAAACTTATGAATAAATACAATAATAATCAGTTTCCATAATCTTCAATAAGCTTAAAAAATAATTTTAATTAATATAGGGTGTCCAGTGTACCCCAGCTTTGAGTCTAATTTGTCCTAGTATATGCCTGCCACTTAAAAAATCAGTTGTAAAATTGTTATACATGCGATATAAGCCTAGTATTATTCGAATGTTGTATTAAAGCACTACCTGAAAATGCTTACTTTTCTTTAATGTTAGTAAATTTAATAAGATTTCAGATTTTTTGGAGAAAAGAATTAAATTAAAAGTTTAAATAATTGTACACTGGCTATAGATTCTTTATTTTATCACTAACATTTTCATTTTATCATACCAAATTACAGTCTTTTATTAATATTTCTTCTGGCTATTTTAGTTTTGGGAAACACACTATATTCTTTTTTATATATTAGCGAGGATGCGATTTATTCAAGGGTTTGGTTTCTCCTGGTCTCCCCTATACAATTGAATGCTGATTTGATTATTAAAATGCACCACAAAATTTATACTCAATTATTATTTAATCTATAGAATAATAAAATTGCAAAATTAATTATGACTTTAAAAATTTTTATTTTTTATAATTGTTTTTTTTAGTGTCATGAAAAAGGCTGTGATGCAGTTGAATTTGATGTGTCTCTTACAAAAGACAATATTCCAATTCTTTTCCACGATCTCACTACTGATCGAATTACTGGTACTACGGGCACTGTTAAAGAAATGACATGGAATGAACTGAAGGACTTGGATATTTCAATAAATCATCCACTTAGGTAAACTGAAATGACATCATTTTAATGCATTTTCAATTGAGTCTAAAAGGATAACTTAGATACTTATGAATATTATCATACAGAATCAAATTTAATCCAAATGGTGAAAGAATAGCTTTATTTGAAGAAGTGATAGAAGAAATGTTACAAAAGGAGCAACGTATGTTTATTGATATAAAAGCAACAGGCAACGAAATAGTCAAAGTGATTGTGGGTACTTTTAAAAAGTATCCTCAACTTTATGAAAAAGCAGCAATTACTAGTTTAAATCCTCTTACTATCTACATGGTAAACATTTTTATCTTAAATTGTTTTATTTAAATTTTTGAACTTTCTTTTTGATGCAAATATACTTAACAGATAAGGAGAAAAGATCCTCGTATTGTAGCAGGCATAGCATGGAGGTCTCAATTTTTTTCAACACTTAATTATAATGGTTTTAAAGGACCACACGAAGCTCGATATAGCAATTTATTCAAACATATTTTAGCAGTATTATGTGATGTTGTTCATGATTGGGCCTTCCAAAACCTTACTTATTACATTCTTGGACTGTCTTTTATACTACTTCACAAAGATACCACTAGTCCGTATGTATATTTTTTACTAGTTAATTTTTTTTCAGATTAATGAAGTATAAAGAATCACAATATATTTTTTAATTTAATTTAGAGTAAATAAATATTTTAATATAATTTATAATGTTATAAAATATATTAAATGCACATAAAATATAATATATTAATTATGCATATATAATTTCAGTGATGTTATTAGACAATGGTACAGTCGAGGTGTTCGTGTGTTTGCTTGGACAGTGAATTTACCAACCGAAAAGATTCATTATACGAAAAATCTAAAGATCGCATATCTCACAGACACGTTACTTTCGTAAAAAGATCAATAATTGTAAGATGCACTGTAAAAAATGGAGCTACCGAACAATTTTTGTATACATAGTGACATATATTTTTTAAAAAAAGTTATTTATTTATAATTTAATGTTTTATGAAGATTTTAGTCTAAATATTTTCATCAAAATGTAATAATTTCAGCACAATGCAAACTTAAACTGTCTACCAACTAAAAAAATATTTATATATCTTTTGCATAAAAGAAGAAAATGAAGTCGAAAATTTGAAAAATAAAATGGTATTTGTACATGCATGTTTAAATTTCTAAAATATTGGATCTCTAAAAAGTATTATTACTCTCTTAATGATAAAAAAATAAATATTCGTACAAGGGTATATTTAATAATTTTTATTATAACTTTTTTTGTATTGTCTGCAAAATATGTATATATATATATATATATAGTTTTTTACAAAAAATAGACACATAATACCTTGTTATTATTATTTGTATATCAAATTTGTTTACACAATTGTTGTAAGTTTACCCTTACGAGATTCCATGCCTTCTATAAGACCCGTTAATAAATCTTCCATTTCTGTTGCTGCACGTTTTAATTCACAATTATTGTCTGTGCTAAATGTGTCTGTAATTATAAAAACAATAACAAATAATTATTAATTTTAATAAAGATATTTAAATTGTATATATTTAATAGATTTAATAATTATTAATGAAGTGAAACTTACCTTCAAGTAAACAGTCGTTTGCAACCATATTTTGCAATCTGTCTAAAATATCATTGAGATCACCTTGAATATTTTGTAAACTACTGTGTTCTGAATGCTTATCAGTACGCAATGAAGGCAATGCATTATCTCTACTAATGCCTGATGAATACGTAGAAGTATCTACCTCTATATTTTCATTGTCATTTGATTTTTTCTTACTTTCTCTTGAGTTTAGCCACTGAGAGAAACCACTGTCATGAGATGAAAAAGTTGTTCGATGCCCTAAAAATAAATTTGTATACAATAAATTTTATTTTATTTAATACAATGCTTCTTTCTTCTTTTTTACCTCCTATCCATGTACTTGGTTCAATATGTGTTTCTGTTGCATTAAAACTATCACTAAAACATAATCTTTCACCACTCATTTTATTCGCTGCATTATTTATAATAGTGGTATCCAAACTTTTTGAATTTTCATAATCTGGACTATTGTGATGAATTATTGGACTTAACTGAAATGCCAGTGGTAAAGCCGATATCCTAGATATAGCAGGATTGACCATAGGTGTACTTTGTAATAAATTTATATCCCTAGTTCCTTGTGTGAATAAATAATTCTGAAAGAATATCAATAACTTATACATTGCAGACTAAACTTAATTAAATTTGAAATAATAAATATAGATACTTTTAAAATTTTAAGACGTTCTAATTGTGATTCTATAGCAACTCTGTGATGCTGTATTTTTTCAACTCTAGTGTCACTAATTTCTTTTAATTCAATTTGTAACTGTTTATTTTCCTCTTCAAGATGGCTTATAATACTTTGCAATTCCTTTTGTGGATCATTAAGAATTCGCCTTTTTATTGTACTTCTAACTGACATAGTATCAAAATTTTTAGATTGTTCCCTAAAAAATATGATATATTTTTATATTTTTAAAAAATGTTATACAAAATACAGAATATAAAGGTTTAGGATGAAGATAAAATCTTACAAATTAGCTCCTGATGAAGTGTCATCTAATGTACTATTTGTATCTCTTGTTGGGCATAATCTAAGTTTATTACGAATAAGTTCAATCAGCAGTTTTGTAATTTCTTTGTTATTTGTCTAAAATATAATAATCACATTTAAAATATATTTTTGTATGATTAACAATACTTACAAAATATATAATTTTAAACGAAACCTTAATACAATATTCACGAACAGGATGTTTTAATTTATGTTTCCCTGATGTCTTTCCATAAAGAAAACATGTTTGACATTGATTATAATTTGTACATTTTAAACAAGAATATCTTGGTCCCTTTATAGGCATCATTTTGCATGATGAACATTTAATATTGTGAATAACTGCAATAATTGATGTAAGTTGTTATTTAAAAAATCTTATAACATACATATTATTTATTATTTAAAAAAAAATTTTACTCTGTTCAGCAGATTTTATTCGGTTCAATGTGGTAATCCACATTAACAGTGGTGGTTCTTGCATTAACCAGGCAGCAAATTCTGCTTCTGTTACTCCAAGACATCCCTGAGACTTGAACAATTCAAATTTCTATGTTAATATTTTATATTTTTATAAAAAAATATATAAGATTTAAAATTACCACACTAAAACAATTATCAATGCTTGCTCGAATCAGATGTTTTCCATATGCAACATTTTCACCTAACATTTCTGTTACTTTGCATATATTAGTTAAAAGTATATTTAATGATGCTCTTGATAAACATGCATTGTGATCAGCTAATTGATGAAATAAATAACCATATTTTTCTTCTAATCTACCACAGCTAATTAATGTTAAAGCTACTTTTACTGAAAGTACTGAAATATTATCATCTTTTTCCCTAAAAAGAAAAATTTCAAAAATTAAAATAAAAAATTATTTTATGTGTATTTAAATTTTAAAATTATGCATGTACAAACTTACTTATTGAAAGTTTTAAAAATGTAATTAATAGCTAATTTTGTAAAATGTTCAATATCAAATTTAAGATTATTTTCTTTTTGAGCTGCAAAATAAATATCTGATAATACATCTTCTACTTCATGTATATCTAAGCTAACTGAATTTTCTGTAACTGACAACCTGTGTCTTTCAAAAATTGCTGCAACTAATTCTACATGAACGTAATGCACTAAAAATTAAAATAGTATTTGATTACACTATATAATATAAATCCAATTATATTAATTTAAATAGGTATTATGAAACTTACTATTTAAAGCTTTGTGAAAAACTTGCATTTTGGACGCAGTTCTGTATGAAGCATATCTGATTGTATTACACTCACTAATGGATTTCATTATTTCTTCCATTGTTGTAACAATAGAAGTATCACTAAAAATGATAAATTATTTACATAAAAATAATTTTTTATCAAACAGTACATTGACCAATAAAAAGTTAACAAATTTGCCAAATTTATATTTTTAAAAGTTATTAAGTCATTGCCTATCTAAAAGAAAATTGTGTAATTTTATTGAGAAGAAAAATGTCTAATAATAAAAAAACTAAAATAGTAAATATTTATTACAAATGTAAAACCAAAAAAAAAATTAACGTACTACCACATAAATAAAAAATCAAATATAAATTCAAATGGTACTTACTTTAACAATGTAGTTCTATTGTTACTTTGATTGAAATCATTAGTTGTATCTGTAATATTAAACAATAAAAACAATTAATTAAAAAATTAACCAACTCTTAAAGCGTAAATTAAGCAACAATCAATGAAAGGATAAAAAATTCATAATTCAACAAATTCATAATATTTTAATATTTAAAACGTACCTTCAGCCATATCGCTGATAAATGAATATTTTAGAAATTCTTATAGGGAACATGTACACTGTTCACGAAAACTTGCCGAACGAGTCGTCATTTCACACCAAGGAAGACAAATATCTTCCTCTTTCAGCAAGACAAAATAAAAGAAATTTGTTCATTTCTTTTTTTTTTCATCTAAATCGATGCCGCATGTACAGTCGATTAAATTTGTACGTACTATACAAACCAATAAATACAGAATAACTATGAGTAAAAATTCGTTATAAATACATTTTTGTAAACAATAGCAATATGCGGCCGTTTGACAAACGACGTTTTTTAAAAAAGTACAATGGACGCCACTGTGGACGCGCTGTAAACATAACCTATAAATTCATTATTACCTGTTTTAGAGAGAGACACCATCATAGAACTTTTACACATATACATATATTTTGCAGGTGTCGCAGGTGTATATAGCTACCTGTGTATAGTGTATACATAAGGAAACCTCTCGTGTGCGGAAAACTTTAAAATAGTGAATCTAGGACGTATAAAAAGACTGTTAGTAAACTTTTTCTTTACTGCAAAAATTTTTGTGCAATAAACTATATGTATATCGTTTTAAGACATTATTTAATTTACTTCTTATTTTGATTGAAGGCTATACTATATGACTATATGACTAGATTATATAGTTTCCACTGAAAATAGAATAAATTTTATTAAAAAAACATATACATAACCAAATAGATATAAACCATTATTTTTAAGAGATTCATAATAAAATAACCGAACGGTTGTCGTATGTGTCGAGTATTTGAAATAAAAATAAGAAACAAAAACGCATAGATAACGTTCTGCATACCATGACTAACTTTAGCTGTAAAGTTTGTTTAATTAATTAACATTATAAGAGTAGAAGCTAGATACAAAAAATTTACCACATAGTAAATTTACAGAAAATTTCCTTTACTTTTCATTGGCGTTGGAATTTTTAAGTTTCTTTTATTTTTACAAAGGAATTTGTAAAAATTGAAAAATATTTAAACGTGAATTAATCGAGCTAAATAACATAAAATATATTCCACAGATTATGAAAAAATAGTTTTTGATATAATCTTTCAAATGCCGTTGGATTTTTTCAAATATATCGAGGCACTCCTGAAATATAAAAAGATTGAAATTACGCTTATAAAAAAAAATTGTTTACGAATTTGTATAAATGGACATTTTGAAGTATTATTTATTAATTTATTTATTGAAAAATCAACGTTGATGAATAAAAGATAACTATACAATAAGGATAGAGAGTTAATTTAAATTGGAATATTTTTTCAATTTTATTCTGCTACTATTTTTAGAGTCTTTAAATTAAACTCACGTAACAAATAATATTAATATAGAATTTCTTCACTATGAGAGATACAGTACTAATATTAAAGTACAACATTATTTGGGTATTTAATGATTAATTTATCTAATATTCATATTTATAAATACATTTCCTTCATTTATCGCAAATAAATATATATTCATTCTACGCAAATAAATTAAAAAATATACCACAATTAGATTTCAAATGCCAACTATCTAAGTATATCTACATAAATTTTAAAATATTTGTATATATGAACATACATTTTAAAATATTCGTGAGATCACGATAATAGGGCCGCGTTATTTCTTCAATTTTCCTTCCATTTCTCTAATTTTACTTTCGCCTCGCAAATTTTATTATCGCCCCATAAAGCTATTCTCGCCCAGATTTTTGGAATCGAAAAGTGGCCCTTTTAATCGAGTGTGGAATTAATTCCATTATAGTTCCGAAGGTAGACTAAAACAAATATTAAAAGAGAATAACACATAAAATTGATAAACCAAAAATACATAAAATAATATACTATTACGATACTATGACAAGTTTTATTTTTATTTTTCTTCTGTTGATTTTACGATATTTTATTAGTTGTTTTGCAAATATATACTTATCCTCCAATTTGCAAATAAATCGGTTAATATTCAATGGTAAGAAAATTATAACCTACACAATTTAAATAAGGTAAAAGTCCCTGTTATTAAACGATTTTAACATGTTTTTTGTTCCGATCTCAATAAAAAATTGAAATAAGCATCAATGTTGGAAATTTGTATACCATTCGATGCGCGTATTCTTCTGAACAATTACCTGGTTTAACATTTTAATTTAAACGGTTTTAATTAATTATATTATTAAAAACGGAGAGCCTTATGTGCACGTATTATTAAACGCCTTGAAATACATGTCCCGGCTGTTTAATAATCCTGTCCCTATTTATTAAACACTTTTAAAAACTCAAAAATTTAACTATTTTTTAACAATTTAGCTTAGTATTTCGATTGATACTACAAGGATTTATCTTTATTTAGTGTATGAAATCATAAATTCTATAAATAAAACGATGTTTAATAATTTGATCATAATACAAATAAATAATACAAAATTATAAAACGATGTTTAATAATTTTGATCATAATACAAATGCGAGTTACTTTGGTATAAAATGAACCTGTAAGAGTCTTCCGTAAGTCTTGATGCAACTATATTATAAAAAGATTCAATAGCCCTTTTTCGCATACTTTTGAATTTTAATCGGTTACTAATGAATAATGACGAGCATACACATATTAGTGATTCGATAGATATACGTTTCACTAACACACATACTGAAATAATATCAATTTTTTCCGAAAAAAAGCTCAAAAGTAACCTTCAAGTGCGTTTGTAGGTTAACTTTCTAACCAAAAGAAATACATTTAGCGACTTTACTGAAAAGTACTGAAATATTATCATTCTTTTTCCCTAAAACGAAAAATTCAAAAATAAAATAAAATATTTTTGTGTATTTAATTTAAAATTACAAACTACTTTGAAAGTTTTAAAAATTAATAATAGTAATTTGTAAAAATGTTCATATCAATTAAGATTATTTCTTTTGAGCTGCAAAATAAATATGATTAATTCTCTATGTAATCTAAGCTACTGAATTTCTGAATGACACTGGGTCTTCAAAATTGCAACTAATTAATGAACGTAAGCACTAAAATAAAAATATTGATACACTTATATATAAATCCAATTATATAATTTAATAGGATTATGAAACTTACTATTTAAAGCTTTGTGAAAAACTTGCATTTTGGACGCAGTTCTGTATGAAGCATATCTGATTGTATTACACTCACTAATGGATTTATTATTTCTTCCATTGTTGTAACAATAGAAGTATCACTAAAAATGATAAATTATTTACATAAAAATAATTTTTTATCAAACAGTACATTGACCAATAAAAAGTTAACAAATTTGCCAAATTTATATTTTTAAAAGTTATTAAGTCATTGCCTATCTAAAAGAAAATTGTGTAATTTTATTGAGAAGAAAAATGTCTAATAATAAAAAAACTAAAATAGTAAATATTTATTACAAATGTAAAACCAAAAAAAAATTAACGTACTACCACATAAATAAAAAATCAAATATAAATTCAAATGGTACTTACTTTAACAATGTAGTTCTATTGTTACTTTGATTGAAATCATTAGTTGTATCTGTAATATTAAACAATAAAAACAATTAATTAAAAAATTAACCAACTCTTAAAGCGTAAATTAAGCAACAATCAATGAAAGGATAAAAAATTCATAATTCAACAAATTCATAATATTTTAATATTTAAAACGTACCTTCAGCCATATCGCTGATAAATGAATATTTTAGAAATTCTTATAGGGAACATGTACACTGTTCACGAAAACTTGCCGAACGAGTCGTCATTTCACACCAAGGAAGACAAATATCTTCCTCTTTCAGCAAGACAAAATAAAAGAAATTTGTTCATTTCTTTTTTTTTTCATCTAAATCGATGCCGCATGTACAGTCGATTAAATTTGTACGTACTATACAAACCAATAAATACAGAATAACTATGAGTAAAAATTCGTTACAAATACATTTTTGTAAACAATAGCAATATGCGGCCGTTTGACAAACGACGTTTTTTAAAAAGTACAATGGACGCCACTGTGGACGCGCTGTAAACATAACCTATAAATTCATTATTACCTGTTTTAGAGAGAGACACCATCATAGAACTTTTACACATATACATATATTTTGCAGGTGTCGCAGGTGTATATAGCTACCTGTGTATAGTGTATACATAAGGAAACCTCGTGTGCGGAAAACTTTAAAATAGTGAATCTAGGACGTATAAAAAGACTGTTAGTAAACTTTTTCTTTACTGCAAAAATATATGTGCAATAAACTATATGTATATCGTTTTAAGACATTATTTAATTTACTTCTTATTTCGATTGAAGGCTATACTATATGACTATATGACTAGATTATATAGTTTCCACTACTGAAAATAGAATAAATTTTATTAAAAAAACATATACATAACCAAATAGATATAAACCATTATTTTTAAGAGATTCATAATAAAATAACCGAACGGTTGTCGTATGTGTCGAGTATTTGAAATAAAAATAAGAAACAAAAACGCATAGATAACGTTCTGCATACCATGACTAACTTTAGCTGTAAAGTTTGTTTAATTAATTAACATTATAAGAGTAGAAGCTATAGATACAAAAAATTTACCACATAGTAAATTTACAGAAAATTTCCTTTACTTTTCATTGGCGTTGGAATTTTTAAGTTTCTTTTATTTTTACAAAGGAATTTGTAAAAATTGAAAAATATCTAAACGTGAATTAATCGAGCTAAATAACATAAAATATATTCCACAAATTATGAAAAAATAGTTTTTGATATAATATTTCAAATGCCGTTGGATTTTTCAAATATATCGAGGCACTCCTGAAATATAAAAAGATTAAAATTACGCTTATAAAAAGAAAATTGTTTACGAATTTGTATAAATGGACATTTTGAAGTATTATTTATTAATTTATTTATTGAAAAATTAACGTTGATGAATAAAAGATAATACTATACAATAAGGATAGAGAGCTAATTTAAATTGGAATATTTTTTCAATATTCTGCTACTATTTTTAGAGTCTTTAAATTAAACTCACGTAACAAATAGTAATATTAATATAGAATTTCTTCACTATGAAAGATACAGTACTAATTTTAAAGTACAACATTATTTGGGTATTTAATGATTAATCTATCTAATATTCATATTTATAAATACATTTCCTTCATTTATCGCAAATAAATTAAAAAATATAGGTACTTACCACAATTAGATTTCAAATGCCAACTATCTATATCTACATAAATTTTAAAATATTTGTATATGTGTACATAAATTTTAAAATATTCGTGAGATCACGATAATAGGGCCGCGTTATTTCTTCAATTTTCCTTCCATTTCTCTAATTTTACTTTCGCCTCGCAAATTTTATTATCGCCCCATAAAGCTATTCTCGCCCAGATTTATGGAATCGAAAAGTGGCCCTTTTAATCGAGTGTGGAATTAATTCCATTATAGTTCCGAAGGTAGACTAAAACAAATATTAAAAGAGAATAACACATAAAATTGATAAACCAAAAATACATAAAGTAATATATTATTACGATATATGACAAGTTTTATTTTTATTTTTCTTCTGTTGATTTTACGATATTTTATTAGTTGTTTTACATATACTTATCCTGCAATTTGCAATAAATCGGTTAATATTCAATGGTAAGAAAATTATAACCTACACAATTTAAATAAGGTAAAAGTCCCTGTTATTAAACGATTTTTAACATGTTTTTTGTTCCGATCTCAATAAAAATTGAAATAAGCATCAATGTTGGAAATTTGTATACCATTCGATGCGCGTATTCTTTCTGAACAATTACCTGGTTTAACATTTTAATTTAAACGGTTTTAATTAATTATATTATTAAAAACGGAGAGCCTTATGTGCACGTATTATTAAACGCCTTGAAATACATGTCCCGGCTGTTTAATAATCCTGTCCCTATTTATTAAACACTTTTAAAAACTCAAAATTTAACTATTTTTTAACAATTTAGCTTAGTATTTCGATTGATACTACAAGGATTTATCTTTATTTAGTGTATGAAATCATAAAATTCTATAAATAAAACGATGTTTAATAATTTTGATCATAATACAAATAAATAATACAAAATTATAAAACGATGTTTAATAATTTTGATCATAATACAAATGCGAGTTACTTTGGTATAAAATGAACCTGTAAGAGTCTTCCGTAAGTCTTGATGCAACTATATTATAAAAAGATTCAATAGCCCTTTTTCGCATACTTTTGAATTTTAATCGGTTACTAATGAATAATGACGAGCATACACATATTAGTGATTCGATAGATATACGTTTCACTAACACACATACTGAAATAATATCAATTTTTCCGAAAAAAAGCTCAAAAGTAACCTTCAAGTGCGTTTGTAGGTTAACTTTCTAACCAAAAGAAATACATTTAGCCTTTATACAACATGCATATATCATTTAAATCGATTAATAATGCATTTCTAACTATTTTACCAATAAACATCTATAAATAAATCGGTAAATATTGATTTAAAACAGTGTTTATACCGTTTAATAATAGGGACAGGAACAAAATCATATGTACGTAGTATGGAACAGCTAATAATTTAATTAAAATAATATTAAATTTGCAAAAACAGTCTGTAATCGAAATCTACGATATAAAAACTATCCCCTAATGCTTAAACGATCATATATAATCCTCCTATTAATGTATTAGAGTTAGAAAACTTTGTGCGACAATGTCGACTTTTTCCGTCAAAATGTTAATCGATCTATGCAATTTTGCCGATGTGCACAGTTTAATATTTTTTCGTAATTTCCCCAGTGCTTCATTCTAATTTATTTCAATTCGTAAACACAGTTAATAGACTAAATTATTTAATAAAATTTTTCTAATCATTAATATACCTATACTTTTCTTTTAATTCGTATATTACTTTCTCTCTGTTTAGTACGAGGTACACTTTTCTCGAGGTGTTTAATAACAGGGACTTTTACCTTATACGTTATTTTTATGTTTCCTTCAATTAAATCACGACAATTGTATTCTTTTTTTTTTTTTTTTTTTTTTATTCTTGATTTTGCGCACTCTTTTTCCTGGCACTTCCTACCGTTTATCCCCCTGGGGACTTTAACGGTGTCCACCTACCACCTATGTGTGGGTGCTTTTATCCCTCCCTTAAAATCTCCACCATCTCGCATTCGCCCGAGGTTATGCCCGTGGATGAGGGAAACCTGTGAAGCAGGGAAAACCTCACCCGAGATGGCCGGTGTATTCGAAACATTCTTTTTGGGTGTCAAAGTCACATTGCGTAGGCCTTGACACCGAAACCGAGTGTTTCACACCTCCCGCTCACGTTGTGAAGTGTGGAAAAACACCTAACCGATCCCGAAAGCCGCACAAGAATGGTGTCACCCATCCAAGTGCGAACCGCACTCAGTGCTGCTTAACTTTCGTGATCGGCCGAGGTGCGTCTCCGCCACTCCGCCACCGCGTCGGTTACAATTGTATATTCTTTATAAAATTATAATGAAGCTTTCTTTACTAACCAGAACAACTTCGGATTACCAGTTTTGATCGAACTTTCTGGATATGAAATTTTTAATTTATGAAGCATGTTTGTATAGAGCCCAATGAGCTGCAAGTGCAAAGATGAAAATATTTTGACCTTTTACAACAAGCAATAATATACATCTTTATGTACTATAAGCATCAACGAACATTCAAAATACACATTATATCTTCTTGCTATAAAACCTACATCCAAATAATTTATATATAATTATTCACTTATTTATAATATAAGTTATCTAAAAAAATGCTCTAAACTACAAATATCACCCCAGCATATTATTTGATCACGTATATTCAATTGTTGTTTAAAATATAAGTGCATTAATATTATTTTTAAATATCACTTTCTATATACTCATCGGCAATGTTATATCAACCATTAGATAAGACCAATTTAATTTAGGTTTTATTTTACTATAAATAAATATATAAGAATCCGATTCTTTGTTAACGTTTGCTTTTATTTTTTATAATTCCATCGATGACGCAGTTGACTCAAATAGATCCAAGAAAGGCATTTCTAAATAACAAAATCCTCTTATATACAGAAACAAAAAATGTAGACTTACACCAAAGTTATTTTTTCTGGGATTGTACCATTAGCTTTTTTTGAAGTAATACTTACAAGGGGAGTACTTGACCTCCGGGAAACGGATCTTAACCAAACTCTAGGATATGTTTTCTACTATAAAAATATGAAGAAAGCTGAAATTCCGTATGTCAATGCCATGTTTTACGGACTTTATAAGCAACAAACGAAAAATTTCGCAAAAAATAGTCTTAACTTTGGTCGCTTATAACTCAGAAACAAAAAAAGATATGCATTCAAACTTAAGTCCAGAAGAAAGCTGAGATCAAATAGATTGGATTTAAAAAAAGAAGCTCAAATAGTCTGATTGGTTGAAGTTATGGTCAATTGTTGTTTAAAATATGAGTGCGTTAGTATTATTTTTAAATATCAATTTCTATATACTCGTCGGCAATGTTATATCAACCATTAGATAAGTACAAATTTAATTTAGGTTTTATTTTAGTATAAATAAATATATAAGAATCCGATTCTTTGTTAACGTTTGCTTTTATTTTTTATAATTCCATCGATGACGCCGTTGACTCAAATAGATCCAAGAAAGGCATTTCTAAATAACAAAATCCTCTTATAGAAACAAAAAATGTAGACTTACACCAAAGTTATTTTTTCTGAGATTGTACCATTAGCTTTTTTTGAAATAATACTTACAAGGGAAGTACATGACCTCCGGGAAACGGATCTCATCCTAACTTTGGTATGTCTTTTATAATATAAAAATATGGAGAAAGCCAAGTTATCTCTTGCCAATGGCCACTTTTACGGAAGTTATTCGACATCCAATAATAATAGCAGTAAAAATTACTTCCAATTTGGTCACTTAAATCAAAGATTTTTTAATTCAAAATATTCGTCAAAATATCGTTAAATTTTCTATTTCTCTCATAACTTTCGACCAAATCAGATATTGAGCTTCTTTTTTTAATCTAATCTATTTGATCTCAGCTTTCTTCTGGAATTGAGTTTGAATGCATATCTTTTTTTATTTCTGTAGTTATAAGCGACCAAAGTTAAGACTATTTTTTGCGAAATTTTTCCGTTTTTTGCTTATAAAGTCCGTTAAAACATGGCATTGACATTACGAAACTTCAGCTTTCTTCATATTTTTATTAGTAGAAAACATATCCTACAGTTTGTTTTTTTTTTTTTGGTTAAGATACGTTTCCTGGAGGTCAAGACTCCCTTTGTTAGTTAAGTGATCAGTCATGGTAGATTCGCAAAGAACCCACGTACAATTCAATAGCGTGAAGATATCTTGCAACTATGCGAAAATGGTCATTCGGTGATGCACATAAAAAAATCACGCATGCACTAATATATAATTCGCTACTTTTCGCACTTAAATGCGTGCACTTAAATGTTTGCACTTGAATGCGAAAATTTTATTTTACTTATAGAAAAAGTATTAAGTACCAAATTTTTGAACAATATTTCATACTCTGAAATCTTTGAGGCTTTGACGAAAGAGAGTATTATGATTATATCTAATAACAGTATTAAAATCTTCGGGGACCTCGTACCTCATGAACTTCAAATATTTTTACTTCTTAAAAATACCTGTGTGTGTATAATTATTGTACATAAACGCAGTTATCGTACATTTTTAGTATATTTATTTACATTTTCATTACTCAAATATAAGAAATTATCAGTAAAACATATAAAAATTGAAAAATTCTTCGCGAGGTCAAGATGTGGATGAAACTTAAAAACCATAAGTGACCGTTATTATGACAGTTTCTATCTAAATAGATTTATTAATAAGAAGTAATTTAATTATTTGTTATTAAAAACGAGGTTAACGTAGATTTACACGATCGTCGCAACAGAATCCATGGTATATTCGAGCGTGGTTCGCTTGCGTTTCTACAATGTTTTAATATAACACACATTTTTTCCAACATCTTTCTGCTTTAAAGACACTGGATCCATATAAATATTCAATATTTCTATAATTATTTTTTTACGGTATTTTTCAATACTAAAAACGCATTAAAATTTGCAATAAATATTAAAAATGTATGCAGTTTGGGCATCAAAATAATATAAACTGCTTATATTAGCTTATTTAATACATTTCCATAATCATACATTTTTTTCTCTCTGTGTAGGTCAATAACATAGATATACAATAAGTATTATGCAGTTATGCTAAATAAATACTTCAAGGAATGTATAGTAAAAAATATTTTTTCCGTCATCTAATAAGGTATGTATGATAGTATTGCATGCAAAAGGTAAAGTAAGTGGAAATAAACATCGATAATAAATATTACATGGTTGAAAACGACGCAGTAGGGAAACGATAGAGACACACCACGGCATTATTAAAAACTACGACATTAAAAATAAGCAACATTTAACACGGATTAGTATGAACACGGATAGTATTTGGATGATGGGTGACCCATTCTCGTGTGGCTTTCGAGATAGGTTAGGCGTTTTTATACATTGAACAACGTGAGCGGGAGACGTGGAATATTTTGTTTTGATATATTTAGGCCTACGCAATGTGATCTAAAGACCTAAACAGAATTTTTCAATGCACTGGTCTTCTTAATAAAGGATTCCCAATTCTTACCCCACGCAAGTGCGAGACGGTGGGAAACATGGAAAGGAAAAATATATACATCCCTTACACATACGTGGTACAAGTGTTCCGTAAAAATCTGTCAAATGGCGGGTATATGAGCTGAAAGAACAAATAAAAAGAATACATAATTAAATATAATATAATACTAGAAGGCATCTTGCGCGCGAGCGCGCACCTTTCATTTATGTTTAGTTTCTTTATATTTTTAATGTTTTAATTTTAAAGCAGGTTACGTACTTTTCCTAAGCATACATTTTAAAAACTTTTGTTTTACCCGTTTCCATAGATACATGCAATTACGTCATTTTTAATCGACCAATCATATCACGATTTTAAGAGGCTTCACATCATTTTTTTAAAGGGGGAATACGTAATAATTTTTTTCTATAATTGCAGAATTTATTACAAAATTTATATTACATAAGTAAACAGATAATTATCTTATAAATGATGATAAATTTATGGACCAAAATTAAAAATTGAAACCCAATGACTCAATGTACAAACATAAGCACAAACAGTCACACAGCCACATATACATCAATACATACATATACATATATACATATTATATATAGATTCATTAACATTGGACAAAAACGAACTTAAATCCGTTAATAAAGGCGTTCCTCAGGGTGGAGTTCTTAGCCCGTTGCTTTACCTTCCTTACGTCACCAACATTACAAAAAACATCCCCAAATGTGTTAAAGTATTCCAATTTGCGGATGATATTGCTATCTACACTAGATTTTGCTCATCCAGAAAAGCTACTAAACTTATCGAGAACTCCATCAAAATAATCCAATCGTATCTATTTAAGTTAGGGTTGGAACTCTCGCCCTGCAAAACACAACTCTTACATTTTAATAACAAAAAAAATCCGTCCGACTACAAACTAAATTTTAACATTCACGCAAACCATATTATTAAAAAATGTTCCAAAGCTTTGAATATTATAAAATTCTTATGTGGCACATGGTGGGGTTTCAATCTCGTAACTCTACTTACACTGCACAAAAGCTTCATTCGTTCTATTATCGACTACGGTAACTAGAGTAACTTCATCTACCTACCTAACTCATTAACTCGAAGCAAAAAACGCGAAAACATTCAATTTATGACAATTCCCTCAGCGTTAGGCTATAGAATAAGTACCCCCAAATGCATTCTTTTAGCTGAAAGCAACCTCCCCACTATCAAAGAGCGCGCAAAAACTAGGAATTTATGTTTTCTTGAAATGTTTCTGTAATTCAAATTGTTCTACAACAATTTCTACTAATAAAATTTTACATTCATCCAACAAAAAACAAAGTTTTTACTCTAATGAGCCTTATAGTTTACTCTTTAAATGTATCATGTATGCGTATTAAGTTCACATGTAACTTCAATCTTTATCGTTTTGATTACCACACCTTCTTAACTAGCATCACTGCGAACACAAGCGTACTTCAATTATAAAATCGACTAGCTGCAATGATACATTTAACGATTACCTTGCCAAAAGCGACGCACTAGCAATTTTCACAGACGGCAGCAGAACCGCAGAAGGTGGCGGTTCTGCATGTATTTATCCTGAAACCGACTCCTATATCCAACGTAGTATAAATAAAGACGCGTCTGTGTTTACTGCTGAGTGTATCGCTTTAAATGATGCACTCTTGCTTTATAACACAAAGATAAAAATGTTTCAACTTACTCCGATTCTTTAAGCGCTATCTCCGCATTGGAATCCTTGCTACCGTCTATTAAGACTAATCATTACATTTAATTAAACAACATTTTTATGAAAAATAAATATATTTCGAAAATTACTTTTTACCGGATCCATCTCACCGAGGAATTGTAGGTAATGAAGGAGCTGATGCTCTTGCAAGGAAGGTGCACTGTATCATGCTCAATTTAGATGTAGAAAAAGTTCCATTCACTGACCTATTCCAAAATTTCAATCATCAGTGCAAAAGTACCATCACAAACTTTTTGAAAAATGGAAGCCTATTCTCGGGCAAAATTTTTTTTTAATATTTCTATAAAGAAAACAGTCCTCCTTGGTTCTCGAATAAAGACTTATCTGGCTCTGATACTGTCACTATCAATCGACTAAGAGCAAATCACTACAACCTTGCTGACTCTCTTGCGAGTGTTAAAATCATAAGCAACCATCTAAATCACGTATTGTGACAATGCCACTTGTATAATAATCATACATTCACACTCATCGTAAATTTAAAAAATCTGAAACTTCTCCCTCCTCTCAAAGTCGAATCTATAATTGTAGGGTTCAACATTCCAACTTGTATTCAAATCGCTTCTTTCTTAAACAAGTGTAAACTTAAAATATAATTTATTTAACTCGACTACAACTGTCACCGTAATGTACGCCAATTTATGTAATACACCATTGTAATTTTTTGTAAGGCTAAATAGAACCATTAGGTTTCAAACAGCCTCATAAATGAAAAAAACATCTCTGTAAAATCTCTGTGAAATCGAAGATAAAAAAAATGAATATTGCTATAACTGTACACGGAGAGAAAAATCTTGTGTTTATTCTATGACCAACTATCCATGCATTTATTCCATGTTAATTCATGTGATTATCCTGTTTCTTCATATATTAAAAGCATGACAATGCTGCATAGGAATATCGCATCACAATACAGACTTTATTCTATTGCCTTCATGCCTTAAAAGCAACGGGCCACACTTTAATCGCATGAAGGTACGTCATAGTAAATTACAAGCGGCCCATCGGAAAATCCTATGTGCCTCATACGGCAATCCAAAGAGTGCCAGGCGGCTCATAGAAAGATCCCGTGAGCTTTATATAAACTGGAAAAAGTAAAATATGTTTATTGCGGATGCCCACAGTAAATTTTCATCATATAATTAATTAACTAATTAAGTGTTATATATATGGGGTATTCCACGTGAAGTGGTCCGATCAAAATTTTAAAATGCACCAAATTTTGAGTACACATTGCAAATGTTTTTCAGAATGCAGAAAAAAAATTTTAGGTATTGGAATTTATTAGCTCAAAAGTTATTCTAACCTCAAAAAGTGAACTTTTCCCAGTTTTTTTCAACACCAGCTGGGTTCATCGCCTTTTAACTCAAAATCTATCAACTTTTACTATACAACATTATATGTAACATTCGTTGCTAATTATGTGTAGAATTTATCCTTCTGGGTTAGAATTTCTAATCTCAAGGTCAATGTTACTTAAACTACATGTCTATATTCAACTTAAAAAAAGTGTAAGTTCGCCACAATTGATTTTTTATCCAAAAGTCTAAAAGAAAGCTTGGAGCAATACCTTTCAAATGGTCTGTAGCATTTTTATGGTCTTCAATTCTGTAAAAAGTCATGATAATTTAAAGAAACACCAAATTTTTTAAAAAATTTAAATGCAAAATACCATGTTAATTTTTGTGAATTTTTTGCCTTTCTTTAAATTATCATAACTTTTTACAGAATTGAAGGCCATAAAATGCTACAAACCATTTGAAAGGTATTGCTCCAAGCTTTCTTTTAGACTTTTGGATAAAAAAATCAATTGTGGCGAACTTACACTTTTTTAAGTTGAATATAGACATGTAGTCTATGTAACATTGACCTTGAGATTAGAAATTCTAACCCAGAAGGATAAATTCTACACATAATTAGCAACGAATGTTACATATAATGTTGTATAGTAAAAGTTGATAGATTTTGAGTTAAATGGCGATGAACCCAGCTGGTGTTGAAAAAAACTGGAAAAAGTTCACTTTTTGAGGTTAGAATAACTTTTGAGCTAATAAATTCCAATACCTAAAAATTTTTTTCTGCATTCTGAAAAACATTTGCAATGTGTACTCAAAATTTGGGCATTTTAAAATTTTGATCGGACCACTTCACGTGGAATACCCCATATATAACACTTAATAAGTTAATTAATTATATGATGAAAAATTTACTGTGGGCATCCGCAATAAACATATTTTACATTTTCCAGTTTATATTAAGCTCACGGGATCTTTCTATGAGCCGCTTGGCACTTTTTGGATTGCCGTATGAGGCACATAGGATTTTCCGATGGGCCGCTTGCAATTTTACCATGACGTACCTTCAAGCGATTAAAGCGTGGCCCGTTGCTTTTAACGCATGAAGGCAATAGAATAAAGTCTGTATTGTGATGTGATATTTCTATTATGTAAAAAGTCATGATAATTTAAAGAAACACCAAATTTTTTAAAAAATTTAAATGCAAAATACCATGTTAATTTTTGTGAATTTTTTGCCTTTCTTTAAATTATCATAACTTTTTACAGAATTGAAGGCCATAAAATGCTACAAACCATTTGAAAGGTATTGCTCCAAGCTTTCTTTTAGACTTTTGGATAAAAAAATCAATTGTGGCGAACTTACACTTTTTTAAGTTGAATATAGACATGTAGTCTATGTAACATTGACCTTGAGATTAGAAATTCTAACCCAGAAGGATAAATTCTACACATAATTAGCAACGAATGTTACATATAATGTTGTATAGTAAAAGTTGATAGATTTTGAGTTAAATGGCGATGAACCCAGCTGGTGTTGAAAAAAACTGGAAAAAGTTCACTTTTTGAGGTTAGAATAACTTTTGAGCTAATAAATTCCAATACCTAAAAATTTTTTTCTGCATTCTGAAAAACATTTGCAATGTGTACTCAAAATTTGGTGCATTTTAAAATTTTGATCGGACCACTTCACGTGGAATACCCCATATATATAACACTTAATAAGTTAATTAATTATATGATGAAAAATTTACTGTGGGCATCCGCAATAAACATATTTTACATTTTCCAGTTTATTAAGCTCACGGGATCTTTCTATGAGCCGCTTGGCACTTTTTGGATTGCCGTATGAGGCACATAGGATTTTCCGATGGGCCGCTTGCAATTTTACCATGACGTACCTTCAAGCGATTAAAGCGTGGCCCGTTGCTTTTAACGCATGAAGGCAATAGAATAAAGTCTGTATTGTGATGTGATATTTCTATTATGTACTGTCATGGAATTAAAACATGAAAACATAGAATTATTATAACAATTTCATAAGGAATAAGCATGTACAAACTCAGTCTTTTTTTCTATGTCAGTTTCATGGGAAAAACGCAAGATTTTTCTCTCCGTGTAGGAATATGTTTCAGAGGCGTCCAGAAGTTCTCCTAATTTTTTTCAGATTTTCGGGGCCATTTTTTAACTTTAGAGAGAGTCAAAATTGACATTTTAACACATTTTTGCTTAATATTCACATTTTCATTAATTTGTAGCTCCCAGGGGACGCATTTTTCACTATAAACATAACTATGACTTTTTTTTGTAAAATTTTCTGGATTTTTCATTAAAAATACTTTTTAAGTCATAAATGTATGCTGTCACACTCTTGTAAATCATTTAAACTTTAATAGTGAAAACCTGCAATCCTGCTCCGGACTCTGAAAACCAAATACTATCTAAAAGATGTCTTTTTATAGTCAGGAACTGCCTATAAATTTCCAGAGTGCGTCTAAACCATTAAGACCACTTTCGATCAAAATATCTGGGAAAAGTGTCCGAAATATTAATAGAAATGTATATTTGTTGCCTTATAACGATGAATCTGTTAGCATGATCATTGCAAAAAAAATTCATGCAGTTACCGTGGAGTGGTAGAAAAGCATCTCCACTTTTTACAGTATCGAACTAATCTCCTGTAAGCTCTTAAAAATACAAATATTATTATACAATTTAAATGCAAAATACCATGTTAATTTTTGTGAATTTTTTGCCTTTCTTTAAATTATCATAACTTTTTACAGAATTGAAGGCCATAAAATGCTACAAACCATTTGAAAGGTATTGCTCCAAGCTTTCTTTTAGACTTTTGGATAAAAAAATCAATTGTGGCGAACTTACACTTTTTTAAGTTGAATATAGACATGTAGTCTATGTAACATTGACCTTGAGATTAGAAATTCTAACCCAGAAGGATAAATTCTACACATAATTAGCAACGAATGTTACATATAATGTTGTATAGTAAAAGTTGATAGATTTTGAGTTAAATGGCGATGAACCCAGCTGGTGTTGAAAAAAACTGGAAAAAGTTCACTTTTTGAGGTTAGAATAACTTTTGAGCTCATAAATTCCCATACCTAAAATTTTTCTGCATTCTGAAAAACATTTGCAATGTGTACTCAAAATTTGGTGCATTTTAAAATTTTGATCGGACCACTTCACGTGGAATAACCCCATATATATAACACTTAATAGTTAATTAATTATATGATGAAAAAAGTTACTGTGGGCATCCGCAATAAAACATATTTTACATTTTCCAGTTTATATTAAGCTCACGGATCTTTCTATGAGCCGCTTGGCACTTTTTGGATTGCCGTATGAGGCACATAGGATTTTCCGATGGCCGCTTGCAATTTTACCATGACGTAACCTTCAAGCGATTAAAGCGTGGCCCGTTCGCTTAACGCATGGAAGGCAATAGAATAAAGTCTGTATTGTGATGTGATATTTCTATATGTACTGTCATGGAATTAAACATGAAACATAGAATTATTATAACAATTTCATAAGGAATAAGCATGTACAAACTCAGTCTTTTTTCTATGTCAGTTTCATGGGAAAAACGCAAGATTTTTCTCTCCGTGTAGGAATATGTTTCAGAGGCGTCCAGAAGTTCTCCTAATTTTTTCAGATTTTCGGGACCATTTTTTAACTTTAGAGAGAGTCAAAATTGACATTTTAACACATTTTTGCTTAATATTCACATTTTCATTAATTTGTAGCTCCCAGGGGAGCATTTTTCACTATAACATAACTATGACTTTTTTTGTAAAATTTTCTGGATTTTTCATTAAAATACTTTTTAAGTCATAAATGTATGCTGTCACACTCTTGTAAATCATTTAAACTTTAATAGTGAAAACCTGCAATCCTGCTCCGGACTTTGAAAACCAAATACTGTCTAAAAGATGTCTTTTTATAGTCAGGAACTGCCTATAAATTTCCACAGTGCGTCTAAACCTTAAGACCACTCTCGATCAAAATATCTGGGAAAAGTGTCCGAAATATTAATAGAAATGTATATTTGTTGCCTTATAACGATGAATCTGTTAGCATGATCATTGCAAAAAAAATTCATGCAGTTACCGTGGAGTGGTAGAAAAGCATCTCCACTTTTTACAGTATCGAACTAATCTCCTGTAAGCTCTTAAAAATACAAATATTATTATACAATTATAAAAAATTAATTTTTAAACATTTATAATGCTGGATTTTTAATTTTACAAGCGCACTGTAAGAATTATGATACGAATCTGAAGGATTACTATAAATATATCAACATTATTATTATAATAACTAAAGATACGTATTTAATACAAAAAAATATATCAATAAATCAGATCTGAAATTATAATGATTAATATGATTAATTGACAGTGAAGTGACCAGTTCGTGTCGTTCGATCGGTGTACTACCCACCCCCTCGCCAGACTGGACAGCCCTCAAAGTGTGGGACTCAACGGAGTCTGTTTACACCGATGCTAATCTGCAAATGTTATTCACATCATTTCAGATTGACCTATAAAAAGCACGCCTCGAAAACAATCGATCAGTCTAAACATCAATCAACATTTATAGACTCACAACTACTTTGCACCTTCTGCTCATTGGGCTCTATACAAACATGCTTTATAAATTTAAAAAATTTAATTCTGGGAGTTTGATCAAAATTGATGATCCGATGTTCTGATACTTTCCCGGTTAATATTTATAAACTTTTATTTTAAAGTAAAATTTTTTTTAAAGGCTTGTATTAAAGATTTACGTTGGAAGACGATCTTATTTGTGAAAACATAAAGAAGACAAAAATATTAGGTCCAATATAATTATATTTCAATACCATAAAACACATTTTTTAATACAATAACTTGATTTAATCGCTCTCTTAGTTCTTGATATTAGGGATTAAATTGATACTTTTCTAATCACTGAGGCAAAAATCAATTTTACAATTTGCAGAAGTAAAATGTGAAATTTTTTATTTTATAGTAAAAATTATTCTATTTTATAATAAAAATTATTGTTTTTTCTGAATATCGTAAAATTTTTTTATGAAGGGGGGGCGGGGTCGGAGCTGCTTCGCCCCCTGCACCCCAACAGGGCTTGAAGCCATGGACCCACTCCCCGCTGCCCCTTCTTTTGTCTCTCATTGTTACTTAATTCCGGATTTATATTATTAATTTATTCACACTTTCATCAAATTTTCCTCACACTATTGCGAAAAATAATGTATGCAACGTAGGCGTACAATTTTTTCCCTTGTTCTGCTCGGCGAGGCCTTAGGGCCGGCCAGGTCGAGCTCGGCGATGAGCACGCGGGAATACAATTGCGTTCTACGCTTATGTTGCATAATATACTATATTGTTGGCTACCGTTGTATGTCTTGTTATAGAATTCCAGAACTTATTTTTTATTTCTAATATGTATGATTAGTAAATCGGAGAAAATGTAAATGTTACAGTTTGGATTTGTTCAGTAGTATCGTTAAAAACTATGCATTCAGCTGTAAAAATAGATATTTGTTTCCTAAGGCTTTTATTTACGCAGATATTCGTGTTAATATAAATACATGCATGTTTTTTAATTCACAAAAAACAATTATGGTTGTCAAATTTAGTATTTTAGACGACGTGAGACAAAAAATTGGTATCCTTAATTATTTTTTAATTAGCAATGGGTTCATTTTTTTTTTCATAAAATCTCTCTGTAACGCTCTTCTATTTGCTTTGAATAGTATGTTTGTTTTTTTTCAAAATTTTTTATCATTTCATCTAAAATGAATTTTCCCTGATTGTTAGTTCGATAATTGCAGAAAATTTTTGGGTTTTTAAAAGTAGATCCCTGTAATTTGGCTATCACATCTTAATTGTATCCAAATGGAATATAGAAATTCCAATATTTTTGGGCACGTGTAATTTCAAAATAGAATTATTTACAGTCGGTTTTGTACACATAGGGCTCCGACAGTCTGGGTGTATAGGAAACACGAGAATGCATGGTCTATGCGGAACTCAACGTTAGAGCTCTCCACCGTCGTATTCTGTCCAATCTGCAACTCGCAGACATACTGTACCTTAATTTTTGAGCCGAATCATTCCCGAGACCACTTATAATATGAGTAATATATCAGAGGTGGGCAAGTATTCGACCGCAACTTTTCGTCGAATATTTTTAAAAAATTTTATAATAATGATAATAAACGTGCAGAAATGTGCCATCTAGGTGATTAGCAACGTATAAGTGAATTTAAAACATTTTCGAACAGTATTCGAACAAAAGTGTTCGACGAAAACTGTGGTATGAATACTACTATATTTTTCGAATACTTTTTAAAATTGCTTTAAATTCACTTCTATCATTAATTCTATACAATTTTTAAAAAGTATTAAATATTATTAAATAATTTTTGAAATTTTTTTAAATTCATGATTACATGTTCAATTGCTTTTAAATGTTACATTTATTTGTTTTCATCTTCATTTTTGTATTATATTTAATAGTACCTTTTTGAATGATACAATCATGAATTTAATAATTTTTTAAAAATTATTTAACAATACTTAATACCTTTTAAAAATTTTATAGAATAGATGATAGAACCACTGAAATGTGATATTAAGGTGATTGGAAACGTAAAAGTGAATTTAAGACAATTTCAAAAAGTATTCGATGAAAAGTTGCGGTCGAATACTTGCCCACCTCTGATATGTACATATTCTTATAAAAATTGTATGTCTTTATCAAATATGAATTATTTATTGCAAATCTGATAAGAATTGTATCTAAGAAAAATAGGCTGTAAGCCATTTACTCGGTATGTAAAATGGGTAGTTTCTAGTAGGAGGTAAAACGCTTTTTTCACATTATCGTCCATTTAATGGAGTGCCCGTAACCTTCAAATATTTTAAGCAAATCTATCGGTGGCCTATCTATCTATTTTTCTATTGATTAGGCAATTGTTTACTTTCTACGAATCACCGTTCAAAATATATACCGAGATTCACGAATTTTCTTAAAATCGAACCGAATCTATCTTACAAGCCTTTTCTTGGGCTAGAACGAGCCAGGCAACTTATTTCAGATCAAAATGCCGAGGAACCTATCTGTCTGGCTAGGAAATAGACTGATCTTGATAAAATAATGTTGTAAAAAGCGTTTCATCGCTAGAATAAAAATGTTCACATTTTAAGCCCATTTTTTTCGAAACAAGCTTGTTACTACTAAGAAAATGAAGACGATTCCTACCAGATTATATTTATTGATAAAATATTATCTACTTAAATAATCGTTAGTTGAATACAAAAATCAATGTTATATAACTGAAATCTTGAGAAATGATTTGCAAAATGTACGTATAGCTAACCCTTATTAACATAGCTAAATTGAATCTTCGTGAACAAACAATTGAAATGCGGTTGAAACACAAATTTTCAGTACTATAACGTAATATCGGTTGAGTTTCAATCACTTCGTGATGATCTCGGCGGGTTGGGAAGCTATAGATATATTTATCTACATATTTATTCATGTAATTGTTTAGTGATTACTAAAAGAACATTTAAATTATGCTTGTCATTAAAAAGATTACTATATATAATTAATATTTTATACATAATTTATTGTTGTATTAAACATTATTATTATATTACAAATCATTTGAGTATTTAAGTATTGTAATAATTCTGTTCTAAACTGAGGTATTGCGTATATCCATAAATAGCAGATTTGACAGAATACGGCGGTGGATGTCGTGAGAGCTCCAACGTTGAATTCCACCATGACCGCGCTCGTATTTTCTATACACCGGGATTTTCGGAATCTTATATATATGTATATACCAAATGAAAATAATTCTATCTTTAAATAGCACACAACTCAATTTCATATAGATAATACCTTATGTGGAATATATTATGTACCGAGTAGTGTGGTCGTTTTGCTATGCCAAATTTAGGTACTTCAAAGTGATGTCGCGTCTTTAATTTTGATTCCATCTGAAAAGATGGCGCACGTATTTTCAGTTTTTATTATTCGGAAATTTTATTGTGGCCGTCTATGTTTTTTATGTTTTGACCGAAATCAAAGGGCGCTTTCGCGCAAGTATGTCAGTATTAACATCTACATTAATTGTTAACATTAGCTACCATAATTATCTCTAGATAGAATATTTGTAACAATTTGTAACAAGTAATACTCTAACAATTTTATTACTGTCTCGTTTATTACTATTAATTTTCGTAATACATCTCATAATTGTTTCAAGTACTTAATCAAATAAATTTTTGTAAACGTAATTATGGCATAAATATTTAGTACGTTCATCTATTGTTTGCAGCTTAGAATCAGCTAAAAGTATTTTTGTGGGTGTACTTTTCCGGTACCCAAAAGCTAAACATATATTGTACGGCATTTAATTTTTTTCGAAATTATCTAATTGATTTAAATGTTTAGGGAAATATATAAAGGTACCATGATATATAATGGATCTTATGAGATTTTGTACAGTAATGTAATAAAGTTTGAGGATCTGATCCCCACTATATACCTCTCAGAAATTTCATTAGTTAGACATGTTTTTCTTACGGTCTCAATTATTTCTGCACATCACTTGCCGTTTTTTATCAGAAGCGATTAAAATAATACTTATTTATAAATCAAAGTTACAATTTAACCCTTAATCTAAACCTCATAATATCTCTTTGTTAAGTAAACATTGTTAACACGATACGTTTTTGGCTTATTTTTTAACATTTAATGAAATGAAGATAACCGCACAGAAAACATTCAGATTATGTTTCCAGCTTATTATGAGCAATACTTAATACCTTTTAAAAATTTTATAGAATAGATGATAGAACCACTGAAATGTGATATTAAGGTGATTGGAAACGTAAAAGTGAATTTAAGACAATTTCAAAAAGTATTCGATGAAAAGTTGCGGTCGAATACTTGCCCACCTCTGATATGTACATATTCTTATAAAAATTGTATGTCTTTATCAAATATGAATTATTTATTGCAAATCTGATAAGAATTGTATCTAAGAAAAATAGGCTGTAAGCCATTTACTCGGTATGTAAAATGGGTAGTTTCTAGTAGGAGGTAAAACGCTTTTTTCACATTATCGTCCATTTAATGGAGTGCCCGTAACCTTCAAATATTTTAAGCAAATCTATCGGTGGCCTATCTATCTATTTTTCTATTGATTAGGCAATTGTTTACTTTCTACGAATCACCGTTCAAAATATATACCGAGATTCACGAATTTTTCTTAAAATCGAACCGAATCTATCTTACAAGCCTTTTCTTGGGCTAGAACGAGCCAGGAAACTTATTTCAGATCAAAATGCCGAGGAACCTATCTGTCTGGCTAGGAAATAGACTGATCTTGATAAAATAATGTTGTAAAAAGCGTTTCATCGCTAGAATAAAAATGTTCACATTTTAAGCCCATTTTTTTCGAACAAGCTTGTTACTACTAAGAAAATGAAGACGATTCCTACCAGATTATATTTATTGATAAAATATTATCTACTTAAATAATCGTTAGTTGAATAAAAAAATCAATGTTATATAACTGAAATCTTGAGAAATGATTTGCAAAATGTACGTATAGCTAACCCTTATTAACATAGCTAAATTGAATCTTCGTGAACAAACAATTGAAATGCGGTTGAAACACAAATTTTCAGTACTATAACGTAATATCGGTTGAGTTTCAATCACTTCGTGATGATCTCGGCGGGTTGGGAAGCTATAGATATATTTATCTACACATTTATTCATGTAATTGTTTAGTGATTACTAAAAGAACATTTAAATTATGCTTGTCATTAAAAAGATTACTATATATAATTAATATTTTATACATAATTTATTGTTGTATTAAACCATTATTATATTACAAATCATTTGAGTATTTAAGTATTGTAATAATTCTGTTCTAAACTGAGGTATTGCGTATATCCATAAATAGCAGATTTGACAGAATACGGCGGTGGATGTCGTGAGAGCTCCAACGTTGAATTCCACCATGACCGCGCTCGTATTTTCTATACACCGGGATTTTTGGAATCTTATATATATGTATATACCAAATGAAAATAATTCTATCTTTAAATAGCACACAACTCAATTTCATATAGATAATACCTTATGTGGAATATATTATGTACCGAGTAGTGTGGTCGTTTTGCTATGCCAAATTTAGGTACTTCAAAGTGATGTCGCGTCTTTAATTTTGATTCCATCTGAAAAGATGGCGCACGTATTTTCAGTTTTTATTATTCGGAAGTTTTATTGTGGCCGTCTATGTTTTTTATGTTTTGACCGAAATCAAAGGGCGCTGTCGCGCAAGTATGTCATTATTAACATCTACATTAATTGTTAACATTAGCTACCATAATTATCTCTAGATAGAATATTTGTAACAATTTGTAACAAGTAATACTCTGACAATGTTATTACTGTCTCGTTTATTTTACTATTAATTTTCGTAATACATCTCATAATTGTTTCAAGTACTTAATCAAATAAATTTTTGTGAACATAATTACGACATAAATATATAGTACGTTCATCTATTGTTTGCAGCTTAGAATCAGCTAAAAGTATTTTGTGGCAGTACTTTTCCGGTACCCAAAAGCTAACCATATATTGTACGTCATTTAATTTTTTTCGAAATTATCTATTTGCTTTAAATGTTTAGGGAAATATATAAAGATACCATGATATATAATGGATCTTATGAGATTTTGTACAGTAATGTAATAAAGTTTGAGGATCTGATCCCCACTATATACCTCTCAGAAATTTCATTAGTTAGACATGTTTTTCTTACGGTCTCAATTATTTCTGCACATCACTTGCCGTTTTTTATCAGAAGCGATTAAAATAATACTTATTTATAAATCAAAGTTACAATTTAACCCTTAATCTAAACCTCATAATATCTCTTTGTTAAGTAAACATTGTTAACACGATACGTTTTTGGCTTATTTTTTAACATTTAATGAAATGAAGATAACCGCACAGAAAACATTCAGATTATGTTTCCAGCTTATTATGAGCAATAAACTTACAATATCTAAAAAGTGACTTAGAACACGACAACATTTAGATTCCCTAGTAAAAAATCTCACTTAAAATCTCATGCCAAAATCTCATGATAAACTTCTCAAATAATAAGAAATCAGTTTGTCAGTATGGTGAGTTACTTTCTAAGTGATAATACCTCGCAGGTAAGCTTAAAAATCAAGGTATTCAAGCGTTTCAGGCATATTTTCAATTTTTAGAAATATATCTCACGTGAGATTTTTTGATAGGGTTGTACTCCGATACAAGCCATAAAATGTACTAACAAAAGGGATTTGATTTATAAGAAGGAAACCTCATAGAATTACGAGTACTGTTATTGGCTAAGATGATATTGCTTTTTTTGAATTGTATAATTTTAGTTTAACTTTTGATGACATTTAATAAAAGTATTCAAAGGTTCTTGCACATTAGTGCATCGAAATCTATAAAAATCTTAAAACCCGTAATTCTGTTACATTCTTCGTTGGCAAATAATAATAAAACTGCATAGAAGATATAAATGAACGGTATTGGAACGATGAAGTCGTACAAATTTTACAATGCCTGCAGGTGAGGTCGATAAACTTGACGATGCGTCGCAGCTGTTGAAGTTGCAAAAGAAACTGAAAATAAATTGCACGATGAGCTAATTTGTATATTCTCATTACGGACATTTTTTTTCGTGGATTTTTAACTTCTTCTCATCGTGCCCCCCGTTAATCCTTATCCACGTTGCAATAAATATTTATAGTTTTTAATAAATGTTCTAAGAAATTGCGTAAACAACTATTGCTACTGCCATTATTTTTACGTAGTCAATATGATCAGTAATAGATGAAGAAGCTCACCTCAGCATTTCCACTGATATTATATGGAAATATCTGAAATGTGCTTATTTCGTTCGAGGCGTCAATATTATCTCCTTATCACGAATTGATTTTTGGTAACTGCAAGTCAATTCAAGATAGTGTGAAGTTTCAATAAAAATCTTGCAAGAGGTCGTGCCTAAAGACGTTATATAAATTATATATTCAAAAAATAATGTTCATACAATTATTGATTGTATTTAAAATTATATTTTATCTACGTATCATTTTTCAAAAGGAAATAATGGTGGATTATATCATGCTCTTCAGATACAGTGTAAATATATATATAAATATGTACACTTTAACGTGGAGTCCCTCTTATATATCTGAAAGCAAGAGAAAGTATATTTAGGTATCGTATTTCTAAAGAATAAACTTGGCAACGCCGAAACGTGCGTATCATGGATAATGTTGCGCGTCGTGCGACGTTGCCTTATCGTATATATAAATACAGTGTTGCATTACCAGAAAAATATATCAAATATGAGAGATTTCGTTGCCATCTTTTTTAATGTAAATAAAATAAAAATAAGTTTTTAATCTAAAATATCTAGGATACACTAAATAAATAAAACTGCATAGAAGATATAAATGAACGGTATTGGAACGATGAAGTCGTACAAATTTTACAATGCCTGCAGGTGAGGTCGATAAACTTGACGATGCGTCGCAGCTGTTGAAGTTGCAAAAGAAACTGAAAATAAATTGCACGATGAGCTAATTTGTATATTCTCATTACGGACATTTTTTTTCGTGGATTTTTAACTTCTTCTCATCGTGCCCCCCGTTAATCCTTATCCACGTTGCAATAAATATTTATAGTTTTTAATAAATGTTCTAAGAAATTGCGTAAACAACTATTGCTACTGCCATTATTTTGACGTAGTCAATATGATCAGTAATAGATGAAAAGCTCACTTCAGCATTTCCACTGATATATATGGAAATATCTGAATGTGCTTATTTCGTTCGAGGCGTCAATATTATCTCCTTATCACGAATTGATTTTTGGTAACTGCAAGTCAATTCAAGATAGTGTGAAGTTTCAATAAAAATCTTGCAAGAGGTCGTGCCTAAAGACGTTATATAAATTATATATTCAAAAAATAATGTTCATACAATTATTGATTGTATTTAAAATTATATTTTATCTACGTATCATTTTTCAAAAGGAAATAATGGTGGATTATATCATGCTCTTCAGATACAGTGTAAATATATATATAAATATGTACACTTTAACGTGGAGTCCCTCTTATATATCTGAAAGCAAGAGAAAGTATATTTAGGTATCGTATTTCTAAAGAATAAACTTGGCAACGCCGAAACGTGCGTATCATGGATAATGTTGCGCGTCGTGCGACGTTGCCTTATCGTATATATAAATACAGTGTTGCATTACCAGAAAAATATATCAACATATGAGAGATTTCGTTGCCATCTTTTTTAATGTAAATAAAATAAAATAATAAGTTTTTATTCTAAAATATCTAGGATACACTAAAACCAATTTGATCAAAAACTGCATATATAGATGTATTGATTTAAACAAAGTTTTGACAAACATGAAGAATGTATTGTTTAACATTTATAAAGGATGTATATAATAACTTTGATACCATTTTGTAGTTATTTAATGTTTTTCTAATTACTTCAATTTTTCGTTTGTTGTATTACATATATATGTTCGAGGATGTATATAATTTTATATGTACCTATATATGTGTGTGTTTCTAAGGGATATTATATTTCTCTTATTTTACATCAGCTTTTGTATATCACATAACGTCTCCCAAAATAGAAATCTCAAAAACTAAAAAAAACTCCTTGAAAGTCTCTTTCCGTCATATAATAGTTATAATACGTAAAACAAACTTCAAATTTGAAGATCCACACCGTCTTAGGAATTGTAATCCTGGAAATTATAAGGAGCTGAAAGTAATTACCTTCCACCGTGAAATCGATCTGCACGTAGCAACAAGAATTTAATCCTGATCGTATTACCCATTCATGCTATATACGTATTATCACAATATTATACATATATGTATATGCGTTACGATAACATATATCAGCATTTGTCGTAAACATAAGGCAGTTAAAAAAAATTTGAACAATATGTACTTGACATCTCATTTTTCAAGTATTTATTCTGGAACGCTGTGGATTCTGCAACTGCGTACCGTGAAGGTACTATGGCAACATTGCCTTTGCTGAATCCATACTTATACATGAGGAACAATATTAATACTCTTTGCATGGAAATATCGTTTTATAACCAACCTCATTATATAATACTAATTTTAATCGATAAATGTAAAGTTTATTCCATACTGAACATCAACCTCATATATTTCTTATGTATTTTATAACGCATTATACGCACATTTAACTTTGTTTCATTTAACTGACCGTTGAATTGAGTATTGTGTTTTACATATAATTAAAAAAAAGCATTGTTTAAGTCTCTTATTATTGGATTTCACGATAATAACCCTTATAGTCTACGTGACAATTTTCAATATATTATAAGATAATAATTTTTTTTATCCAAATGGTAGTATCATTCCAAATCAATACAGATAAATTTAGAAGTAAGGACAGATTAGAATGGTTATTGTACCAACATCAACTATTCACTAAAACGTATTACGAGTAACCAACAGCGATCCCAATGTATGTTGTATTTAACGGATACAAATTTATGGAATGTATTCAAATTAATTTCAAAAAATACTAAAAAGATAAGAATTGAATTGATTTAGTATCGAATGTCTAATTTGTTGATTAAAGATCGAAATTTCAAAATTCAATCTACTCCACTAAATATGCTACTATACAATACCGCTATGGTACTTCATCCAGAGGATAAAGAATACTTGCAATTACTTCTATATTTTTTATAAACTATGCAAGGCAAAAACGCGTATGAGATTATATCTATAAATGTAGATACTGTTGCAGTTTGTATCACACTGGCTTTTACATTCGAAAATTGTATACATATGTGACGAAATCCATGCAATATCTTACAAATCGCGTTCTCTGAAATCTATTTGAATAAAAAAAAATTAGTCCAAAAATTATTCTTCTAATATAATTGTTGTATGAGTGACGCAAGCTTTTTTTTAAAAAATGTATTTATCGATTTTTTTATTTTAAACTTCAAACTGAAAAAAAGTGTGTCACAAGCCTACTTTTTTCATGTTTAAATTTCGTTTTTAAATAGAGATCCGCAAGGTGTGTCTCAAAAAAATTTTTTCTGGATTTCAGAGAACAGAATTTGGAAGATTTCGCGTGGGTTTCCTCATAAAGTACTTATATACCTATTTCTGTGGAGAGCCACAGAATAGTCGCTGTCGTTTTGTAGGGTTCTGGGTGACTAATCAACAAAGTTTTCTGTAGTCATGAAAATACGAAGTCTATTATGAAAATGTTAAAGATCTAACATCACTCTGCTTATTTTCTTCGTCGAACAATAAATTCGTAAAATAATAAATTTTTAGTGTACTTTTCTTTAGATATTTAGAAGATATTTATATAACATGTATACTTTTTTAATTAATCGTAATATTTAATAAAAAAATCGAAAAAGGCAAAATACGTCGACTAAGTTTGCTGTATAATAAAACTTACGCGCCCACTTGCGTCGGGCGCTGTTGCGCCCTTTGATTATTAGAAAATGTACCTATTACATTAAATAAAAATAATTAACCAATATTTTAGGTTTTTATTTCATAAATGAAGAACCTGATTAAATTATTTTGGAAGATTATTTAAAAAAAAATTTGTGGATCTATTTGAAAGAAATGTAATAAAATAGTTTCAAGTTGAAACATAAGTAAAAATTGAAGTTTCTTGTTAAAAAATTAGTTATAGTTTGACAGAAAGACTTATTTAAGGTTCTATGTGTTAAATAGTTTCCGTCTGTTCCGATGGTTATAGTCAAGTTACAATCGCAATAATATGTTCATGGTTAATTTAAAGAAATACTCTCTTCAATAAAATAATATGTCCGTAGACAATATTTTGTTGTTTATTAACATACTAAAGTATAGGCGTGCAGGATTAAGAAGTAGTGCTTAAATTTTAAAAGGAAAACAGTTTAACGTATTTATTTACTTTTATTTATAATAAACAATTATAAATATTACTTTTTATAAAAAGTTTCGGTATTTTATGTATAACCATACATTATTTCATTAAATTTTATTAAATATGATAATTACATAATATTTGCATTTTTCAATGCATTATTTTTTCTTTGCAATTCTTGTTTTCCGTTTCTTCACGTGCTTTTTTATCTTCGTTTTCCTTCCCTCTGCTTTTTGTTCTTTCAAAGCTTTTTTCCTTAACTAAAATAAATTTTGTTTGAATATGTTTAGTATATTACATTATTTTTTATTCTAACGAAAAATATTATTGTGTATTGTAAAATACCTTTCTTTCTTCACTAGTTTCATTTTTGGGACGTGCAGAATTTACAAATTTCGATTCTTTTTCACTTTCGCTACCCTCTTCGCTTTCATCATCAGTATCATCATAGCTACTTCCATCCGAATCTTCATCGGTATCAATATCTATTTTAATACTTTTAATTTTATCAACTTTTTCGTCTTTCTTTGACAGAATTTCAGGAACTAATGCAGGTTTAGACAAATCTGCTTTTAAACCTACTAAAGTTTTATACACTAGATCACCTTTGCCAGCTTTGGCTGCTCGAATATCTCTTTCTATATCTATTACCTAAGTAAAAGTTTGTTGAAAAATTAATGTAAAATTTAAATGTTAGAAAAATTAACATTCTTTTACCTCTGCCAATCTTTGAGGTATATATGCATTTTTGAAAACTTCCTCTTCTATTTGTTGCTCTGGATCAATTTTATCTGGTTGATCTTCCATCATTTTGGACATTTTGTCTAAATATTCATTGATATTTTTTTCATTAACCGTTGGATCAGTAATAAAATCAAACAAAGCCTTAACGGGCATAACAGCAACTTTGTTTTTCTTAAAGAATTCTTTAAATATATTTTAATATAGTAATGGAAGACACACATGAAATAATATTATAAATAAATAAATAGATAATTATGTAATTTACCTGTGATATTTGTGCAGTCTTTCCTCAAAAATTCAAATGCCATTGGATGATCTTGTTCAACAGATTGAGAGACATCAATTATTACAAGAGATTCTTCATGATAAAGAATATTGTATTCACTTAAATCTGCATGGACTAATTTACATTTATTGTATAATTTCCACATAATTTCGATACATTCTCTGTAAAGTTTCCTAGGTTGTGAAGAGACAAGCACAGCATCTTTTAATTTTGGCGATGGCCAACCTTTTGTACCAATAAAATCCATTAATAAAACGTGACTTTTTAACATTATAGGTTTAGGTGCTTTAATTCCTGCTTGTTGCAAACGATTCAAATTACGCATTTCTTTCTCTGCCCAAGTACGTACCATTTTTCTTGGATTACTACGACAATAACCATGTCTAAATCTGAATTCTCCTGTAACATATTTGTCTCTATCTTTGAAGACTAATATAGAAGTTTTGTAAATTTTAATTGCAAATTCTATACCAGTTTTAGATCTTGCATGATAAACATTAGCTTCTTTACCAGTGGATATACAACCATTAATTTCATCAATAATACCTTTATTTAACATTTTAAATAAAATTATCCTAGTTCTAGGATCCATTACTTGTTCAGCAGTAGCACGATCACTTTTATCTTTTACCCTCATTCTATTATTCTCCATACTTCTCGTTTTTTCATTAAGAATATTTATTGCGCTTTGAACTAACCTTGGACCTTCATAATCTTCAATGTTTATCTTATTTGCGTACCTTCTAAACAACTTATCCGATGGTTGAAAATGAGTAACTTTGGACGAATATCCTTGATAATTAGTAGTCTGCGAGTTTGCCTTAAATCTATGTTTGTGTCCCAAACCCTCATCTTCGCTGTTCCAAATATAATCGTCATAATCATCATCAACATCAACATCATCCTCTAGCTTATCGTTCTCCAAATTAATATCATTTAATTTCTTGCACACAGTGGTATGTAATATTGGTTCACCTTTAAATGTGTTTGGCCTGGATTTAAAAAAAAAAACAAGAAAATATAGGATTATTTACATATTGCACGTGTTTATCCAAAAATTTAAATGCAAGGTCACGTTAAATTTAAATGTCAGATTAAAAAATGTGACATCAAATAATGCAAGTGTAATACTTAATAGTTTAAACTTTTATATTAATCGATAAATCATACCTAAGATCATTCTCATCAGCATCACTAAACTGACCCTCTTCATCACCTTCCATTATCAATTAATAAATACTTAATGCAAATACAAATTTTTATTGTCAACAAAGCTGTTTGAGAGGAAATATCTCTCTCACACACACAGTTCACGTTAAATTTCGAGGTTATAGTTACCGCACGCGACTGCGAGAGAGAGAACGATCACATGTATAAACAACGTCACTCGAACATATGTATATATACTTGTCACGTGGGTTTACAGTACTTATATATACACTGAGCGAAGTTGAACACCTATATCTCAGACTAAAGTATTACTGGCGCAGACATATTCATATATAGTCTCTAATTACATTCTGACGCATAAGATGTATTGCAGATCTGAAACATAATATGTACTATACCTATACCTAACATTTTTTTTTATCAACATCAAGTTGAATTCAAACATGATAAACGTAAATACTTGAGAATGCGGGTGTGATATGTAGATGTATACCTAAAGTTACTGCCTATATTTTAAGGTATAACTTATCGATGTATAAGACAAAATGTTTTTTCTCATATTTTGATGAAAAAGTTAATTAAATAAACCGTACGATCAATAAAATTTGTATTGTAGCGTATTATCTTCAATTTTATTAAGTAAAAAATATTATTTAAAAAATTATTTTTCTTATATTTTATATATTAGAATTTTATGGGCTTTTAAATGTTAACCAATTAATTACATTTAATCGGTTATTAATAGATTCGCATAATTCGTTGAGAAATTATTTTCTTTTTAAAAAGTTTTTTTTTCTCTTAATTAGCGTGACAATGTCAAAAATTGTGAAATATCATTCCCTTTAACGTTGCATTCTTTACAAGTGTTCTTTATAGGCGATGAGCAAAAAGTGATAGAGATAAGAACAAAATATGTTTATTAAGTAAACTGAAGTTATACACGTTATACATTTCCCCAAAAGAATCTATAAACAAATGCCCAAAGTAACGTTTCTGAAGCTATAAGTATAACTTTGGTATTGGTAGACAGTTTCCCTTGTGAATTTTACACTTCCATTTTGTGTAAACCACCGTGTACACCTGGTTAACCATAATATTCCAATCTGTAAACCATAAAATAATACTATACAAAATTGTTGTACTGACAATTATGAATTAAATAAGTCACATTACGCTATTAAAAGACGTTACATTTCTATTATCGTAATAGGTGTGTAATGCGTGAACTTGAAATTATAAAAGGTCAATATGCCCAAGTTTGTCGATCCACCAAATCTCGTAAAAGTAAACCTTTTGGGTCGGGAATTCAACATATATGTATATATATGTATATATATATTTATATATTATATGTATGTGGGTACTGCGCTCCATTCTTCAGACGAAATATTAATTAAACAAAGTGGCGCATGCGCACTGGTTATGTATAAAAATCCTAGTGAACCTATAATTAAAAAAAAATAGAGTCATTTGATAAACCCTTGAAATCTACATATAACATCGAAGGGTCGAATGTAAAGTAGTTTTTCGTTATTAAGGTTCCGCGTTTAGCTGCGGGAACATGGCGTACGCAGTGTTTCACATCGAGACCGCAGCATACCGAGGGAGCCGAAGGTCAACGTGGCAACGCCGCGTGCTTCATTTATCTTGGATCGCGCTTTGTAGTTGTCACTCTACGCTATACTGCACAGAACGGTGAGTGTTTTTCATTGTTATTTAACGTTTTTATCATGGTTTTTATCGTTTTTAGGTTAAATCTTAATGCTTTTCATTTGGATTCAATCGTTTCGCGTAGAATATTGTAATGTTTATTAAGCATTGGACCCCTATAACCCCACTTAACAATAATTTTAACTTTTTTGTCTAATACACTAACATTAGCTGTTATTGAGGTTAGATTAATTAGATATTCAATTGGGGACAGTAAACTTCTCGTTTTTGGGCCTTATTACTATTTTTGGATTTTTAGGTTAGGTTATGTACGTTTGCGTCAATAACATTTGGCGGCCATGTTGTTGAATCCGTTAAGTCAACCTTATGTCCCAAACTTCAAATATGTTGAATATTGTAGTTTTGGCGTTATGTTGACTAATTTTTAGATATTTGTCAATTAACTATGTAAAACATGTTTTTTAACATTACGAATTAGATTTTAAGTTGCAACAACGTATTCTTAAAATCTACGTATTTGTAGTTAATAATACGTTACTCAATTCATTCATAACCTATACGAAACGAATAATTATTTCGCGTACTAGTTTATATATCATTATAGATATATTTGTATAAACGAGTATTTTGTAACTTCTCAAAATTAGCCATCAAATTTAATGAATCACGCATTCCCAACAATACATAAATAAACAATAATAAAAACATGTACTATTTTTCAATTAATTTCAATTTTGGAGGTTAAGTAAGGTACTTGTAAATATACGCGCCAGGGACGAAAATATTGATCAATCATATACCAATCCGTACGTTGTTAAATATTTATTATGGAATGTGTAACCGAATTAAGACGAAATATAACCGCTATACATAATAAATATTATATAAAGTAACGGAAGTGCGTAACGTATGCGCATGTCTATACGTTATAAGTTAATGTTATCCAACATTTATTCTTCGCCGCATAAAAAGGAGCACATCGTTTTAGCTAAAATAATGCATCTGCCGTTGACTTCTCTGCAAGACGCGCTCCCATAATAGTGCGTGCAGACGGTTAATCCTGTTTAGGTGAATTCGACTTCGCGGTTCTAACGTTCGAAACTGCGTTGTTTAATCGTTCGCGTTAATAAAACATTTTTAACGTTATTATACGTTACGAATTTTAACTTCGCGTCGATATAACCTACAGTACATTCGGTTGGACGATACATTCATTATTACTTTTACACCTCGACCGATATATAATTAACAGTTTTTTTTTATTAACGTACTTTTAAACGTGTAAAAGTAAACTTTTTTTTTTATTAAAATCGACATTGTACTTCAAATTTCGGACAGTTGAAGTCAATCAATATAAATCCGTAAAACAAAGAACGGTATATCCTACTGTGTATTTATATTCCTACGATACAGCTGAAACCGTAACCGACGGAGTCCGATATTGTACATAGAAAAAGAAAAAAAAATGAAGTTAAGGATATTTTTATTTTCGACTAGCGCGGTCTATCCGTCTCACCTAGCATCAATACCAGTTGAAACTATTAGCAATCGATACATTGCTAAATATTTAAAATAGTATTAACGTACGTGTCGATAGGCACATGGCCGTAATGATAAAAAAAAATTATCAATATAAAGATATATAGATGAAACGTTAAGATAGATCAGAACGCATCAACTGCCGTTCCGTAAGTGAATTCAAGGGGAATGGCTGCCAGACATCTTGGAACATTCTGCGCTACACACGCAGCTTTTTCTCCTCGGCTGTGTAAGCAGTATATGCGACAGCCGAGGGGGCAAAAGTTGCACAAGTATAGCGTATGATCCAAGATGGCCGACTAACCGCCTACACCATTTTTCCTTAGCGTTCCTCCAATTGTTTATGTTGCTCTCGACTAATTTTTAATTAACCGTATACGTTGTTAATTATTTATTTACGAAATACGCAATTAAAGCCTTTCGATTTGTTGTTATTATTATTGGCACATACGTACACCCGATATATCTTTGTTATATATTTTTGTTGGAATTTTCATAAACCGTTGCATTTTTACGTGGACGATCAATTTGTTAATAATATTTTTACGGGTTTTTCTTTTTCTCCTATTCATTTTATCTTGCGAGATAAAACATGTAAATATACCTTCAGATGTTTTATTTTGGTGCGGTAACGTCATCGCTCGGTTACTATACGCACACATATATATATATCTGGACAAACTATGTATTTTTAATCTGACAAGTAGTAATAGTTTCATTATTACTAATTTAATTATTCAACTGTGCATTCCTATAGCGATGAATATTTTACGTTTATAACTCGGATCTTTGATATTTAGTTAATTGGTTGTTTCCGTGTTAATTCTAATTATTCTACAAATAATTATCGTTTTTTATTATGTACATTTTATTTGTTACATTATTACCGGTGGAGAATCTGCCTTTTCGCTTGTAAAACATTCGTAACGTATGCAAACAGTATGAAGAAAACGGCGCGTTATTGGTAATAATTAATAAATTATATGTATTACTAAAATTGTAAATAATTTATGTAATCGCGAATTAAACGTTAATTACGAATATCGCGAAGGTAAAGTTTCTCTCACCGTATAAAGCGCCCTCTGAAGTTCAACGTCTGCGTACCAAGAAAATATAATCGATTAAAGTTTTATACAATTTTGCAATACACAAATTGGTTATCATTAAAATCTTCGTTACATGCGTGCAATGCATCTCATTGTATTGAACATGCTGCAGGACGCAACTAAATCATTACCATTATAAATAAATATATATCATGTCGATTTGACGGTTCATTTAACTATATTTTGCTATATGCAGAATTTCAAAAATTATTGTTTACTGCAGATTTACATTGGATTTTACGATATACATGTGCACGCGTATTTTTTAATTATTGTAAATACAAATATTACAAGGGAATTATCAGTTTTTTAATCGTGTAGTAAATGTAGTTTATCCCAATTACATTGTTGTAAAATATCATTAAAGATCCTGCACTTGATTGATAATATAATGTCGGTTTTATCTCTGTACTCATTAGCAATGCAGCGTATGCAAATACATAAAATCTTGGTGAAAAAAATAAAGATTAGAAAGTTATTTATTTATTTTTTTTTTAACTGTGAATATGTAGGTTGCGAAGTACGGTCCGTTTCTACAAATGTGGTAGGTCCCCTAAGACATGTTACGTGTACAATAACTTTAGTAACGGGAGTTATTAACTTTTTTTTCTAACTTTATAGTGCATTTAATATTTAAGTAAATAATTAAATTTTATGAAATTAAAAAAATATTGCTTGTATAGAAGTCAAGTTAAACTTTTACGTTTAGTTCAGAATTAACGTGGATACGTGATATTTAATTGAAATGTTGCGCGTCACGATTAAAACAAATTGTCGAAGAATTCATAGTTGATTGTTCAAAAATGTTGATTGACCAGCGCGTAAATTAATTAACCTCGTATTATTCAACGATCGCCAAGTTCCGGGCCTCAGCTTGAGCAGGTTCGTGCAGATCTATGTTTTCATTGGTTGGCTCATTGGATCTGCGTGCGCAGGCATTCGGTACGCGTCAATATCGGAGTTTAACCATCAAGGAGGCTTTCCCAAACCTTGACGTTGTTAGGCCCAAAAGCCCTCCCATAGTCGTAAATTACAAAGTCTTTTCTTTTACATTAACAAGATTATTGCACAATGGCCGAATTACCAAAGTCAAACCCACCTTATTTCGCGGTTTAACCTGAAATTATATTTAATTCAATATGATTTATTCATTCTCATTGGGTTTTCCAAGGGTCGTTCTACGAAAAAATATGGGTTACTATCCATGTTCATTGCAATCGTTTATTTCACTTATACGTTCTCATTCTAATTACGGTTTTATTTTACGTTTCACTTGTATATCCTCGATATAAACATTTGGAATGTTTACAAGATAAGATTATACGTTAATAGTAAATTTAACTATTTTTTTCATTTCATTTGTGATTAACGCTCTTTCGCGATATAAAACATTTTACCAAAAATAAGTTGTAAAAAATATTTGTTACACACGCATTGTTAACATCGCGGTTGTTTAATAACTGAACATTTTCCCTGCACACGTGAATGCAAGCCTTAAAACCGGTTTCACGAAATTAGAGGTATTCAAAAAAAAAATCCGCCCCCCCCCCCTCCCCCGAGAAACAGTGTGAACATTTTCTTATCGCTATTTTAAATTGACTTTTTATTCGTCTGTTTAAAAAATATATATATTAAATATAATGATCGTATATATATATATATATATACGCTAAATTAGTTAGTTTATTTATCTGAAATGTATATGTCATGGTACAAAGATGGAATTTTATCTCGGTAAGAAAACACTACAACTTGTTGAAACTTTGAATTTCATAAATTGTTACGTGGACACTAGCCAACTGTTAATCAATACGGAATATACCATACTTATTATTCGCATATATGCGAATGAACCTAGAACGAAGACGTTATACATGTCATTATCGTTTACCTAAATTTATTGAAATTATTAATTTTTATATGAAAATGCATTAAAAATTTTTTAAAATATTTACCTCGTATTTCCATGAATAGTTTTTTGCAATAACTAATGTTATTGGAATAACGAACAATAAAAAATAAACGATTGTTTGTAACAAACATGACATTGTACTCGATATTACGTTTGTTACTTTTAGTACAACAACACAGCAGTCACACTCACCTGCGACAAACATGTTCAAAACATGTCCGATGTTTACAAACACTACCATTTAAATGCTGGATTAAAAAAAATAAATAAAAACTTTATTTTCGGATATTATTTTGTGTTAATTCATATATTTAAATTTAACTAATACACTTTATTTATTTGAAAATACATTTTTTGTATATTAGTAATAAATTGCGTATTAGTTTATAATTACATTTTTAGGTGTGTTAAATAATTGTATATATAGTTTTATGTTGAAGATAATAGATTTATAGATTAGGTTTTAAAAAATAGTGTATACGAGTACATAAATTTGGAAATGGAGTTACGAAGTATCGTTTTAAACGACGCAGCATTATATAGGGAACGCGACGCTTGACAGTCACAAGATTCATCTTATCTGTTATGTACGTTACATTTTATAAATCGGAACACTTTAGTTTTCGTAAATCAGAACATAATTAATCCAACAGTTTAAGTTGAGGATGTACGTTTTCAACGTTTGAAAAATGTAACAATACAATTAATTAATTGAATGAAAATATAAAATTATCGTTAAAATTTTGTAATATAGAAAACATTGTTTGATCAACCAAAAGTAACGATCGTAATACGTTTTATTTCTATCAATTCTAGATTATAATCATTATCTAATTAAAAGTTAATCGGATTTACAATGGTGCGAGTATTCTGATACTAAAATTTAAAATGTCAAGTAAAAATAATGAAGAGAATATAAGTACTCAAAATGGAAGTGTATACGAGCGATAAGTGAAAATAAAAATAAAAAAAAGGTACAGTCCGCAGAGAAAGGCGTAGAGTATTGTAGACAGCGCAAGTTGTATCGATCGGATCAAGTACTCGCGGAGTACCAAGTTTTCCGGAAAAGTGAAAATATCCCTTCTCTCGTGAAGTTCCATCCGTGTGTGGATCACGAGATCGAAATGGATCTTGGCCATTTTGATTCGAGTTCGTGTAGGTTCGTGACTCGTCGAGTTTACCGAAGGTAGTGCGGGGCCGCATGGCGCAGGCCTCCGGGAAAATCTCTCCCCTCCGATCCCTCGAGCATCGATATATATACGGTGTTCGAGGTGGGAGCGAGAGGATACGAGTTTGCGCCTCCGCCACCGAGAGAGATGGAAGGTATACAGCTCGGCAGTTGCACGGCTTGCGTTGCCTCAGTCCACGCGTTCTCTCCGCTCGGTGCACCTCCGAGCGAGAGACGGAAAAACTAAAGTGAAAATTCATTTGATCGTTCACGGGAGGTTCTTATCCGATCCGACACGAGGCTTCGTTCGTTTATTCCTTCATTTTTTTAGGTATGGTATACTTTACCGTTTTACCCTTTTACCCTTTACTTTATTTGTAGGTTCGTATGGGCCCCCGAAGTTGTTACGCCTTACGTGAGGTCGTTAGACCTAGCGGGTCTAGCGGTTTAGCTTTACGAGTTTACTTCACTGTACCGACATAACCTATATTGCACGATCAGTCTCATTTTCTAAACAATCCATCTACATTACAAACTTTTACACCTGTCAATTATTATTCTTTGCTCATTTGTTGTCACTGACATTGACAATCACTTGAATTATTTAGACCCAATATTTATGTGTGTGTGTGTGGGTATGTGTATATATATATATACACACACACACATGCGTACAGTTGACAAATGGGAATTGGTAATCTACAGCTTCGACTTCAACGACAAAGCGCCCTCTGCGCGATTCTGATCGAAGCACTAGTTGTATTTTTACACTGCCTGTTTTACTTTGGAATAATGTTTATTGCTATTATTATTATTATTATTATTATTATTGAAAAATAAATTAATTTTTTTATTTTTACCATCTTTTCCTGTATTTGAATAAAATCTTATTTGTTGATAAATGTAGTTGTGCATTAGGGTGCTTTTTAGTTGAACATTTGGTTTTTTACCCCAATACCGATGTAGTTGCAAAATTAAGACATGCAATAGTAATTTTAAGACTTTTATCACATTATTATTCTATTTAATTATATATACAGATTTAAACAGTTTATTAACATCATTAACGTTCAATGTAATTTAAATAATTTACACAGTTGGTTTAAAATTTATATTGAAGATTAATAATTAAAAATTCGTAGAATGTTTATATACAAATTACTTTTTATACAAATAATATTAGTTTTTGAAGTACATGATATATAATTGACTGCTTACACTGCGCACATACGCCATCTTTTATCGTCCATGTTTTATTCCAAATAAAAAAGGAATCGTGACCGTAAGTTTTTTACATCAGGTTTCTTTTTTACAAAAATAAAAAAATCGTTAAAAATATTTCGTACCGTACATTGAAAGAATGAACTTGTTACTGATTCGGCTTGTATCAAAGTAAGAATCGATCGAGTACACTATCGTCACAGCATTTGGTACGGATGAAAGTTATATCGCCACTGACCAACTTAAAACTTATTGCTGAACCCTTAAAAAATATAATATAATTTTAATAGTAATGGGTTAAGAATTAACTCGTATAATATTACGTTTAAACATAATTATTAGATATAAATAATATTCTTTATTTTTTGGATCTTGTTGCAATAAAAGCACAACTAATCGATTGTATACCGATTTTGAATTAATTATGCAAGTTAGAAGTCAAATGCGCTTCGATTAATATCTTACGTTGCTTACTCTAAATCTGTATTCGACAGTTTTGCTTTTACTGTTGCCCGTTACGCCCCCACTTTTTATACTTTACTTGACGCGTAGTGACCCCTTATGCAAAGTGATAAAAGTACATACCCAAAACAATTGGTTTTTGGTTATAAATAATTGTTTTGTTAAGTAATATTTGGTTTTTTATAGAGACAGTGAGTTAAATATTATTTAAGATACATTTTTTAAAAGTTGATACACAATTCGGATTAGTTAATTTAAAAGTTAGTTAATTACATTGGTAATTTTGTAATCTCCACAGGATTAAGTAGACATAACCTCACTTCTTGGTCAATTTGTGTAGATCTACTTCCTGTGTCGTTTTAGGGGGACAATGAAGTTTCACGTTACTTTGAACATGTTCAAACAACTAAAAACAGTGTTTTTTCTATACTTTTGGATCGTTGAACGATTTACAATATATTTTTAACATGTGTCTTACGCAATACGGTTTAATATTAGATCATTATTTCAAAAATAGTTATTTTACTCGTGTTAGATAAATACTTCATTAATTACGACGGTAAAGACATTTTATAAAATAACGATTGTTACGCAAAAGCGAATCATGTATGATTATCAACTACTTAACCATTAACATGAATTTTATAAAAAAAAAAAGTGATTGTTACTTAAAAAATGTATCCAAAAGTTTAAAACAGCAAAAAATATTGATCATTATACAAAGATTATTTATAGTTTAAATATAAAATAATTATTATTAATTTGCGCAGTAATTTCAACGAGAAACAACTTATTAAAAAAAATCACGTGACGCGCCATTTTCTTCAATTCAGCATCTGAATCTGATGTGTGACTGCTACCTGTGCCGTTCGTACGATTCTTTTAATAGAAAGTGCATAAATATACGTATACTGGCCTTCGCACAAAAATATTGAAGAAAAAAAACTCGTAATTCAGTTAGTTCTAAATTATGATGCATAATTTGTTAATGTTGTACAATGCATTAAAACAACCAAATGAGAAATACAACTTGTTATTAAGATATAAATCAATTTTTCATTCGTGTCTATTGCAAATGCAAACTCAACATGAAATGCAGCCAAGTCCTCGAATTGTTACGGATAATAAAATTTGCATCTAATTTAAACTATCTAAAAAAAATCTGTATAAATTAAACAATAGACGTTATTAGATGTTGGAATTTGGAAAATCGAAAGATTTTTCAGAGATTTTTGTGCACAAAGAAAAATAATATTGTTTAAATCCAAGTTTGTTAATAAGTGGTAGTATTAGTTAACAATTACGTTGATAAGCGTGAGTCAAAAACTTTAACTCTTTAAGAGCTAGATTTTTTACGTTACATTGTCAATTACTGTTCATTTCGGATACAAAATTGTTTATTAATTTTGACACACATAGTTGTTTATAACAATATATTTTCTGAATTCGCTCCATTATTCTGAAACGTGTAATATAACTCGATAAAGGAAACTTTTGTTTATTAAATATAATTGTTTACAACCACGATTCCTCGACCAAAACCGTCATTAATCTGTAATGTAAATTACATAACCCATCATCGTTGTAAGGGTGAGCAATATGTTTACCAAACGACATAAATGAAAAATTAATTGGATTCACCATGTATTTGTAACAAAATTTAACAAAATGATTCTTCGAAACGCGTACGTATCACCGTGTCCGTGGGACTTAACGGGAACAACATGGCTGCCGTGTCCCGTCTTACCCAGAAATACCTAACTCTCTACCGAAACGTTCGTATATACACACATATATATATACGTATATATACTATAGGTTATGCGTCATACGTGTATTCTTTACCGTTTAATCGTGTAAAACACTGTGAAATAATAAATAAATCCATGAAATCGATCGTTTAACAAGATCCAAATGATCCTATTGTTTAAAAATAAAAATCAATATTTGTAAAGGGCGTTCATATAAAAGAGAGAGGTGATCTATATATATATACATATATACGTAGAGATAATTGTATACGTGTGAGTTGAGTACCGCTGAGGTCTGCGCGCATGCTCGACTTGGTTCGCGATTCCCCCTCCCCACTATGTGCTGACGGTTTTTCGCGCTCCAAAATCACCCATCAGAATTGCATTTTAATATCTATTGGCATTGCTCCTATTATTTCAGTTAACAATCCAATTTCTTGCGTTTTTAGACCGATCTTTCTTTCCTTTGATTTTAGTTCAATGGGGGGAATGATATTTATTAGGAAACTTGATAAGGATCAAGTTTAGATTATGGTGTTGTTTGTATATGCACGTTGAACGTTGCACAATGTTACTATTTGGGAGAACGAACGTTTACATAGGGATATTTTGTTTTCATTGTTTGGTGACTTTTTTTTGCTATTAGTTGGTTTCTGCCACGGTTATTTTGTTTAGTTTATTGTTGTTATCCACGTAATGTCACACATTATTTATTTATCCGAATTGTTATTGTGCAAAAAGTACAGTTGATTTACGGACATTTATTATTACATCGCTTCAAATTGTTCACGTAATACAAATATCAAAACTACTGTTTTTTTTTGTATCGAAAAACGAAGATGAACGACGTCTGTTTGTATAAGTACATATAAAAGAAACATTCAAATTTGCATGTAATTTATTTAATTTAATATAATATTTATGTGGAATTGTGTAGAGTGCCTATACTTCTAAAGCCGAAAAGCAAAAAAAAATTTAATAAACTTATCCGTTGAAAAAGTTTTTTCAAAATAATTTTGTGTACGGTTACACATTTTTGATATATTAATACTTTATTGTTTCATCTTTATTTGTCATTATGGGTTATTACTATTTATTAATACAATTTGTTATTAAACATACATTATGGAATAAAATAAATAAACAATCGTTTTCTACGATGGTAATAAAACATAAAATTACAACAAATTTTTAGAAAAACACATTTTTCTACATAGTACGGTAAAATATTATTTAAATTAAAAAATATTAATTTCGTTAATTATATTTGCTCGAAGAAAAAATTACTTATATTTTTCTTAATTTATCTATAACAACTTTCTTTTTTCATTTGTAATTCCAATAACACAATGCAGTATCATTTGCAAAAGCATCGATTTTTTGTATATCGAAGAAAAAGTTTTTAACGATATATTGACCGTAAACAAGATACGCTCCGGCGGCCATTTTCTGCATATATCCTAGTGTCGTCCCGACCAAAGTTGCCACCGACCGCGACAGCGCGCTAACGATTCTAGTGAAATTTCACAACTTGTTCGTGAAATACAAATATGATTCTCTAATTAAACAGTATCTATCTAACTTACATTGAGATTATACTGTAATTAATGAACATTATTAACGAACAACTTCTTTGTACACTCATAAATGCATATTTTTTATTATTTATAGTTATTCCTGTCTAATGATTTATATAAAAACAACGTTATTCGATACTAAAAAAAAAATTGTACACAGTATAGCGGTAGTTATATACCATCATCACGCGTGGAGGATTTAAGAGCTACTTCGACTAATCTATTTGAAAATTTATTTATTCAATAAAATATGTATATTATTTTCGATTTCCTGTTTTGATTACAACTAGCTTTAATAGTCACTTTTCACATGTATTAACGAATTAATAACTTTTTTTTCATTTGCTTCACATTCCGCAATATTTGGGGTAAACAGCGACTTTAGGTAGCTCTATAGTTACACGAATGTTCTAAAAATTGTTTAATAGTAAATGAAATAGTTATAAATTGAACTTTTTTTAACGTCCCTGCAAAATTTCAATATAAGTTATCGTGTAATTTTTTCCATAAAATTGATTCGAAATTTACTATTTTAACATAAGCTCATATGTCGGTATTCTTTCGATGCCGTTGAAACTAAGTTATTTTAGTTGATAACGATCCACCGTCGGTATAAAAAACAACATTTGATCATATTTTAATATATACTATTAAGAAATACAAAAATATATAAGGGTTATCGTGTAAAATTTTTATATATCCTTAAAAAACCTCGAAAATTTATGGTTAAATGTTCAAAATTAATGATGGTAACGGCAAAGTCGTTAAAATATTTTAAAATAATGTTTAGTTACTAACAATTACATTTAAATGTGTTGAATAAAAAATTTTGGCTAATCTCTCAGTTGACTAGTCGAGTAACTATATAGCTACCTTAAGGTAAAATACCCAATCGCGAGATAAACAAAAAACTAATTTGTAACGTTGGGACAGTTGTATTTACTAAACAAATTGATAAATGTATTAAAAATAACTGTTGATACTAACAATTTATACTCGAATGAGTTTAAATAAGCATTGAGTGCATCGTAAATAGTTTTAAATATTTAAAAATCAATGTTTAAATTTTTGGAGGTTACGCTATAGGGTCTGTCCATTATTACCCGCACCTTCAATTCTCATAACGCATATTGTTGGACACATAATTTTTTATATATCCAACTTCACGTGCATTTTTCTGTCCCGCGAAAGGGGCTATTTTCGCTTACGCTTCTCCAATTTAACCCGTGCTCTGTTTTGTTTAACGTAGTTATATTTTTGAATAAAACGGTAAATATAAATGCCATTTAATAAGCATAATTAAGTAAAACTAATACCAAATTCGCATTTCGACGGGTTATTTGTCAATAGTTTGGAGTAGAGGCATCGAAAACACTGTTTCAATGTATACTTATTTTGTCCCGCGAATGAGTACTTATCACCTTACTTGACCGTTAAAAACTTGTAACACCGCAAACGATGTACTTACTTGCTTCTTGTTGTCTCGTATATAAAAAAAAGCACATTTCGAGTGGCATAGTGTTTTAACCAAAACAACATATTTGGTTATTCACAGAATGCAATATCGATAAATATTGAGCGACGGCACTAATGGGATCGTTGCAACAATTTTGATGAGCCTCTAAAAATAAACAATGGACGCAGTAAGAATTGATTCACTACCGACAACTAAGTCATTGTTAAGTACAAAAATACCAGAGACTAGTGATATTGAAAAGGAAAAGGGGAATGATGACATGTTATATGTTGATGAAATTGATGAAGATGATGAGATACGTTTAAGACTATCCGATGACGAGGAGATTGAACAGGATAATACATCCGGACGTACCGATAGTCAACAATCGTTACAGCTTAAAAATAATGGTAAGATACCAAGTTAATAGTACTGACCAAATTTTAGCTGCAACAATTATATCGTTCAATATTTAAATTAACGGTTCGAGGATACTACATATGCTTTTTTTTTACCATGTATTCTCATCGTGCCCATCCGCAACATTTCGATGCATATATACATGTAGTTTTCGATCTTTAGTGCACAAGTAACATCCTTGTTCAATTCCTTTTCTTTTTAATGCAGTTCAATATTTTGAAGGTTGTACTTCTTTTTCACTTCTAATTGGTTTAAGGGGATATTAATCTATAGGTCACGCCTGATGCAATAACATAACTTACAGTCACAAACATTTTATAATCTTCTAGTAATTTACATTTTGAGCTATATTAACCTTGAATATGTCAATATTTTTGACTACATAGAGTCATTGATATAGCACGTAATCAACGTATTTTTATTAGGACCTGAATCAACCTCCTTGTTTTACTCATAATGTCATTTTTTATGATTTGAGTTTACCCACTACAAATTATCAATTAACTGGCATATTAAGTAAAACAAATGTAAAATAATTTTGGGTACATGATTTATCAGTTAGCATAATAAATATTTAAGTTTAATCTAACTTGAATTCAATCTTAGTGCACCAATAATGAACTGAACGAAAATTTATATTTACATTAAAAGTATAGTAGATTTTTTTTTTAACTTAAATGTAACTCCTAAAGAATATCTTTAAGTGACTTATTAAAAATAAAAAACACTGTTAATGTCTGAAAATAAAGATGTTAATGGTTTCTAAGATTTAGACTGTTAGAACATAACAATGAAAAACAAACATGATGTAAAATAATTCATTCGAAGGACCAGTTTTTCAATAAATATGAAAGTTATTACACTTTTGTCATCGAAGGGGTCCAAATATTTAAAATATGTTTCGATGAAACATGCTATCAACTAAACAGTTGTAGATGTGATCAATAAATTATAAATTCAAATTTTTTTAAAATTTTAGTCCTAATCGATGACCAAAATTATAAAAAGATAATTAAGAGAGAAAAAAGACAAATTGATTTCAGATGTTTTAGACTTATTTACAAATCTACAAAAATTTATATATAATTAATTTTAAACACACTTTTTCTATAAAAAGTTTTAAAGTAAACTAAGATTAAATTATTTCTTTATAATTATACAATTCCCATTGTCTGTCATTTAGAATATAATTTAAAAATTATTTTACACAAACTAATATTTGAGTAAATTGTACATTAAATTGGTTAATTATGGATGAAACCATGATATCATTTATACATAATTTTCTAAAGTTTATGTGCAACTATATTTATGCATTACGTAATTATAGACGGAAGTATGTAGTCAATTACTGTAACACTACATTATTGCAACACAAAAATTTTGAACCTGCATTTAATTTTGCAACTAATTGATATTTATTTTTTTTACCCTCCTAGTGTAAGCTTTTGTGAAAGTATAATTTCTGACTTTGTGTGAATAATATGTGTTGGTAATTATTCACTAAACCTTCTTTTTGTACATATATCTGTAAATATTTGGTCACGCGTATCCCGTCATTTATAATGCATGATAATTATCAGGATGAATGAGTTTGGTGAGGTTATAGATAAATAAATAATTCATAGTCAATGTACTATATTCTAAACAGTTTGAAAATCTAATCTAACTATAATTAATTAGATATAGATACGTAGGATTTGTTAAATGTACTAATTATTATATAAGTGTAGTCATAAGCATATGTAATTTAGTTGTAAAAATTGTTTATTATGTATTAAATAACATTACCATCCAGTAGAAAGTGCATTAAAGTTCATAAGTAAAACGATATTTGTGTCTAATTATTTATCAAATTTTACTAGGAATGTGGTACCTTCTTTAAAAGATTAATAAATATCTGCGAATAGTATGTTTAAAGCGAAAATATTATATCCCGATTTATTTTATGATTGCAGATCTCGAGTTTGACGTTCACATTGCCGTTACCCCTAAGGAAGCGTCCAACTTGCATTCTAAAGAATTTATAATTAATGAAGATTCGTACGAGACAAACGCGACGAGTTTAGTTGAGGAAGACAGCCTAGGCGATACCGTAAACGAGAAACTGGTAAACGGTATTTGTTCAATAAATGACGAAGAGTCTATTATGAGTGGAAGTGAAAAAGTACCACCACTAATGCATAATTCACCGAAATATTGGTCCAACAATTTTGATAAGCGATGGAAGGGTACGAATAATCATCGTAACCGACAAAATTATCGCAATAGTAACGAGTGGTACAATGGCCGTTATTCCGACAAGGATAAATTCAACAATCGAAATAATTATAATAATCACAACAATCATTTTAATAAGTTGAGAAGCAACTCGCGGAATAGTTACAATAGTCCTACCAGAGAAAATAGTCACGAAAATTCTTTTAAAGAAGATACCCCCAAGATTAACGAGTCGCCGAAATTGAAGACGAGTAAATCTGACCTCGAGACTAAAAATGTCAAAGAATCTACGAAGACCGTACAAGAGAATCAAGAAAATGGCATTTCTAAAAAGTCACCCGTTGAAATAAATTGTACAGCTACTACAAATAGTAGTTCCGTGTCCGAAAGTAAAAAATTTGTCAAAGTGGAAGAAAAGAAGGATTTGAACGAAAAAGATGGCATTGATGAACCAAAAGCTCCCAATGACATACCCGTGGAAAGCAGCAACAAATTAGAAGATAGTATATGTGAGAGTGAAATGAAGGATGTTCAATGCAATAATAATGGTGCTTCGTCAGTGATCAAAAACTGTGATTTAACTGAACATAATAAGGATATAAGTGAAGCAGAGATAGATAAACCTAATCATGAAGCAAAAGATACAACCGACTCGGGGGAAGAAAAAATCGATAACGCAGAACCGTCCTCCGAAAATGTAAAATTAAATTCAAGTACTGTTGGCAACGATTCTGCTAGCAGTGAAATGAAAAATAAAACTGCGGAAAATACGCTAAAGGATGATGAAACAAAAGATGACGATCCGAAAACTTCAATTGGCGACCAAGTTACAATTGTACAATCTAAAGATGAAGGTAAGAAAGAAATTATGAACGATGATCCCAACGCGGATGAAACCACGGATTCTGGGATTGATGATGTTTCAAAAGTAGAAAATAGGAAAAAGGAAAGTATCGTTAACCTTGAAAAGGAAGATGATAGTGCTAACGGAATTAATAATGAACAAAACGAAGATGTTGATATGAAAGAAGCTTCAAATGAACTTAATGAAGAAAAAAAGTCAGAACAGGAAAGTTCAGACTCGAAGAAAAAAGTTGATGAATCCATGGATGTTGATAATGAAGCGTCCACTACAAGTGAAACGGTTCAAGCTAAGGAGAATGACACTGACAATTCGAAAGATTCAGCTTTTATAACAGATGAAAAGTTTCCTTCCGATTCATCGCCATTAATTTCCGACGATATCAACAATGATGATGAAGAAAAAGTGACGAATGACGAATTGGAGGAATCTGTTAATTCTATATCGAAAGACAAATCTAATGATAAGCAAGAAAAGATTAATAACATCATTGAAGAAGTGGATCTGGCGGACGATGATTCACAGAATCGAACGATTTCTACGGATACTGAAACAATTAAAGCCGAAGCTGGATCGGCACTCAATACATCACAAACAGTTCCAATTAGTCCTGCTGAAAATGAGAAAGTTGATGAAAGTAATGAAGAGGGTCGTGCGGTCGTTCACAAAAGACGGCGTAGGAAAAGACTGACTGCGATTCAACATGAGCTTGCAGAGCTTCCGATTCAAGGTGAGTCATCGAGAGTTTTCATATTTTTTATTAATATGCATCGTTTATTGTCGAGACCTTTTTGAAACGTTCGTAATATTAAAAATATTTTCGAAGTATGTATTGACCCGTTTTTCCGAAAATGATTGTTTCGTAAATATTGATGACGCACTCAACTTTATTCAAATGACCAAATAATCTTATCAAATCTTCTAGCACTAATAATAAACATTGACACACATATACATGAAAAATATGTTAAATTCATGTTTTAAACCAATTATCAGTATTAATTTGTAAAATGATAAATTAAACTACTATTGCACTGAAACTGATCCAATTCTATGAGGGTTGTCAATTATTTGGATTCTTAACTAAAAGATTAATTCTATTTATGTTTGTTTAAAATAATTTTCTCAAGCCATTTACAATTATTAAAATATAATTTTACTTACATTACGTGCAATATTTATATTCTTGAATCGTGAAATAAGGTTACAATTGCAACTATAAAGAATTTTTTTTAATGTTGTTTTCAAGTACAGATAATCAATCGTAGAATCAAAGTAATTCATTTACTTATTGTTCCAATATCTCCAACCACATACATTTACGAAATGAAATATTAAAATTAATATACGAAACCAAGACATTGTCTTCTCAAAAGACGTCGCAGTTAAATATATTGCGAAATAAACTAACCTTAACATATCCACATTCAAACAAATTGGCATCTGATTATAAAATTTCGTATATTATGTACATAATTACATAGACATATAGACGTGCATTTTTAATTTGAAAACATAAGCATTTTTAATTAAAAAAAATTCATTGAAAAATGTTAATAGATTTCGGAGTTCGACAAAAGCGACGATCAGCCAGAAATGCCGAAGAGATGATCCGTAAAGAGTGTTTGAAAAATGATCAAGAGGATGATTCAAACGATAGCAGTGATAAAATAATTCCTGTAAATTATAGAAAGTCAAGTTCAACGTTACAAGCGCAACCTTTGTCACCGCCCTCGTTAAAACGGACCCTCGACGAGATTGATTCCGCGACTGAAAACGTTACGTTAAAAAGGATAAAAGCAGGTTTGGAAGGTACACCTGTTACGACCCCTAAAATTCAGGAGAAAAGGGAATTTGTTCAAAAAACTAAAGAGGGAATCGCTAAAACAAATGAACTCGTTAGGAAAATTTCCCAGGAAGATATTCGGGGGAAGTTGAAGAAATTGAATCAAGAGGTAAATTTAATAAAACTTAGTAAAATTAAAACTTTAATTTTAATTAGTAGAAATTATTATAAAAAATTATTTGCTTAGACAATATTAGATTTAATATTATATTATTTTCGAAATCGAAAATTGAAATAGCAATTTTATTTGATAATGAGAATTATAGATACAATTTTTCACGTTTTATAATCGGTTTGATAAATTATTCAATAATTAATGTACCTATTCTGAACTTACATATTTAATAATCAGAGGTGTAGATACGAATTTAAAGAAACAAATGAAAGAAAATTACTTAAGATTAAAAAATAGATATACAAAATAATATTAATAATAATATCAATGTAGGAGTTGGAGGCACTGTTACTTCAAAAGATCATCGAATGTATAACTATTCGGGGTGAAATGGGAAAACTGCGAGAACAGGCACGCGTCTCGAAAAGAAATCAAGAAGCTACCAGAGCCAAATGTCAACAGCTTCAAAAGCAAGTTGAAGGATTTGATATGGTATTAAAACGTATTACCTACGATAAAAATGCTAATAATGACAAATACGTACCGCCAATCAAAATCAATCGTTCCGTCGGGCTTCAAGTCAACTTTTTACTGGTAAGAAAATTTGATTGTACAAAAGCAATTATTAATATATATAAATGTATCTTTTTCAAAGTTAATCGTATTGTTTGAGCTATTAAATTTTGCTGAAATCTGAAAATGGGATAGCAAAGATACGGTAATAGTTTTACAAAAAGATGCTGCTAAAAATATTATATATCTCAACGAGATTAAAAGCTATTTGTTATACTTACTACCGTTTTAAATGAATTAAATTGCAATTGGTTTACATTTACACAAAATTGAGATTGAATGAAATGAAAAATAATTTCTTTCTTCAGCAGGAGCATGGTGTTCACAATCTTAAACAAATCCAAGCTCTAAAAGCAAGTGGTTCAAATACTACAAGTCAAAAATCAGGTGGATTATCAGGATCACCAATGGCAATCCATGACAATCACGCACCTAATGCAAGTCCAAGGAAAGTCATGAAAACGCGATCCCCACGTAGACCTGATATAATTGGTATACCAGCGTCGACAGTTGTTCAGACAAGTCAAATTACAACGACAAACGCGACAACGATAGTAATGAATAAACAAATTGAACCAAAACGAACGATAACAATTCAAAATCCAAATAATATTATGCAAATATTACCTAATGGTCAACAGCAAACTGTTGTAGTTAATTCAAATTTACCTGCATCGACGTCGCGTGCTACAACTTTGACGATACAGAGGACGCCTGTCAATACCAAAACTAGTGATCTTATTGATCTTACAGATGAAGAGGATAAGACTAAAAGTAATTGTCATTTATTTCTAATAATTCATATTTATCAGAACCTTAAATCAGATTTATTTTATCTCTACTTTGATTTTGAACGAATGGTTTAACTAATTTTTTAATTTATTATATCAAGACTATAATGATTTAAAACATTTTAACAAAAATATTTTATATTTTATTATTAAATTAATTAGAAATTAGAATGATCACACATAAATATTTACAATTTTAACTATTGTAATAGTACAATTAAAAAATTTTTAATTGGTAATTATGATATTGCAGCTTCAGTTATTACCCCTATAACTACAGCAATAAATACAAGATTTCCAAGAGTCTTACAAGTTCCAGCTAGTGTAGCTTTATCTAATACGACTAATCTTAGACTGGTACAAGCTGGTACTCAAGGATCTCAAACTGCCATAGTCGTACGTATTTTGCACTATTTAATAAATTTAAATTTACATTAATCTATTTGACTGTCAAATCAATAAATAGTAGAAATTTTATTTGTAGCTCTTTAATAACAAAACTTTTCAGTAAACGAACATTAGGGCCTCGTAAAATAAAACATCGTCCACATTTCAAACGCAATCCATGATCCAATATTATTAAAAGTTTTCTAATAAATTTTAATAGTTTTAAATAAAAAATAATTATTTTAAATAATTATTCAAAAAATTAATTATTTTTAAAAACACAGTTTCAAGCTTTTGTATTTATTTGACAAAAAATAATTGATTTACTTTATTGTTTACAGAATACTGTAAATAATCCAAGATTAGCTTACGTTATGCAAAGTGGTGTAAATGGGGTCCCGGCTAGGCAACTAGTTATAACTAATTCTAATACAGTAAGTCGAATTTTTTATTTAATAAATGAAATGAAAATTCTTAATATCATTATTTATTAGTAATTCACTTTTTCTTTTATTGTAGATGAGACCTGTTACTTCAGTTACAACAAGAAATATTTCAACAACTAGTTACAAACAAGGTACAAGTCATACTTAAAGATATTCTTAAACACAAACACAAGAATGTACATATACACATGATATTTGTATAGGCAATATATATTAAAACATATTTATTAATTTTAGGGGTATCGTTGACAAATGGAACTGTCAGAGTATTAACAACTCAAGCGTCTACTACGAGTATAGTGTCAGGGGTATGTAAAAAAATTAACATGTAATCAAATTTTACTTAAATTTTTTAATCTTATTAAATGAATTTTTTTAGCACCCGGCACCTTTGCCAGAAACGCCTGTTCCAGAATCAAATCCATCATGGAAGTCACCTCCACCGGCCCCATCGTTGAAAATATCAAAAGTGTCAAGTGGTATGTGTATTTAATTACTTTATTTTGTTTTTGTTGAAAAAAATGCACTTCAATTTTAACAAAAAATTTAATATGAGAACAATAGAATTGATAGCAGAAATACAATTTTTTTTACGTGTATTCCAGGTATAGTATTGTCATGGAACATGACTTTATCGGATAAGATTGCGGAAATAGTTAGTTATCAATTATACGCTTATCAAGAGGTCGCAGGAACGCCCCCTAGTGCAGCCCTATGGAAGAAAGTCGGTGATGTTCGAGCGTTGCCACTACCCATGGCTTGTACTTTAACTCAGGTAAAATAAAAAAAATTCAATAAAAATATATATTTATTCACTAAAACACGATGTTTCTAATGAATTTACAATATTTTTATCAGTAAAAAAATAAAGTAAAATTCAATACATTTTAACGATTTATTTTTTTTTACAGTTCACGGAAGGGAATAATTATTATTTTGCAGTTAGAGCGGTCGACGTACATTCCAGATTTGGACAGTACAGCAAACCTGGAAACATTTCTCTTTAAAAAAGAAATTAAAAGAAACAATAAAGGCCATTTTAGAGAAGGTGAAATCTTGCGTAAATTCTTCACTGCTCCGAAGCCTTAATTTAATTTTAGTACGCGTTGACACAATACTTTTAATAAATTGTACCATAATGATTCTCAAATTAGGTAAATATAAAACTTGTAAGATGTGTTCTGTATACATCAAATAATGTAAAGATACTCATAATTTTTAAAAAAAATAGGTTCGACTAGCGATATATCTAATTTTGAGTTTTATAAAATTTTAAGAAATTATGTTTATTATTACAGATTCCATTTGAAATGAATTTTTTTTTGTATTTACAATTTATTAATTCCTTTACAACTATATCATTAATATTTTTTTTTCAAAAGAAATATATATGTGAATGTTAAATGAAATTTAGAAAAAAAATGTTGAAAAATAACGTAAATTAATTTAAATTCTAATATAATGTTTCACCAAACTTCAAAATTGTTAGGTTTAACCTAAAAGCTGCCTTCATTAAAATATACAAATCTAGATACATACAAGATAAACAAAAGATTGATTCTCTGTGTTTAGTTTTCTTTTGATTAGTAATAGTTCTTTTATGTATCTTATTATTTTTTAAGTTCTTATTTATTTGTTATGTCTGCGATGTAAAAAGTCTATGAGCTGTAAATGGTCCATATGATTAATACTTTAATTAATTACTATGTCAACGAAGTTGAAAGTTATAGACAAAAAGGTGGAAAAGTGAACCTATAGATAATTATGTACAAAACTGCTAAATAAGTTTATATAACGAAATACGAATTTGAGTAACAAAAAAAAGAATATTTGATGTGACTTAAATTTAAATTTTATTGCAAAAGGAGTAGATGTATAAAATACTATGAAGTTTAAATCATAAAAAATCTAAAAATATTTTGTAAATACATGAGACAAATTACTAATAAGTTAAAAGTAATTTTCTTAGCGTGACTTTGTATATGCTTTGTCAAGTAGTAATTATATACACCATTAAATACATAAATGTTTCGAATGAAAAACCGATATCTTGTCTTTTCTTAAAAATACATCCCGAAAATAAATGAAAGGTTTGTAGAAAATAACATAAAAACCGACTCTTCTTTGACAACAATTTCATTCGCGTAGTTTTTATTTGTATCCTTTCCTTTTTAACATTCTTTCATTAAATTTATAATTATTATCATTATTTATATTGTTATAACTATTATAATTTGTTTTACATCGCTATACAAGGCTAAGGCAAAACGAATTGTTCGATAATCAATATTTACAAATGGAACTTGAATTAATTACATACGACGGAGCACTGTCTTTTCTTTTTCTTAATGTAATATCCGTTATTTAATAAAATTTACAGATCTGAAAGTCTCTCTGCTCTATTTGTATACATTATTAGAATGTAGAGTTCAAAAAGTATCAATATATAGTAGTATCCTTGAAGAACCAAACTGAGTGTAACTGGCAATATAATGGTCAGTGATTTATTTTTAAGTAGAAAAAAATTTCTTTAATCTTGAGGCATATTTGGCACTATGCAAACTACTAGTTTCTTTAATAACATAATATTGGAAAATATTCTTGACTTTCATTTGATATTCTTACATTATATAACTCATTCAACTTATGCATAACGATACTTTGTTACAATCTAATTGTCGATGACTAGTACTGTGTGCCATATATATATATATTCTTTTTATTTTTAAATAAAATATTTTCTTTGAAACAAAATGCAAATTGAACATTATTAACAACGCAATCAACTAAAATTTACTTCCTTCCAACATCAAGATAAACCCTCTTTAATTGAGTATAAAAATAATCCATGAGAAAAAAAGTACAAGTGCTATGAAAATCTCCACATCTATAATCAAGAAACATATATGCTTAAGTAAGTATATATAGTATGTAGCAATAGTTAAATTTACAAAAAAGAAAGTTATTGGGCATTAAAGCTCAAAAACAATTCCTTTCTCAAATACGTAGAGAAAAGAACAAAATAATCTTTCTGTACGGTTTTAAAAATGCATTTTTTTACACAAAACAATTGAAAAAATCAATCCATGAGCAACAATAATAAATCTGAAGTATATTACGTAAAATTTATATTATTTAATAATGTAGCTTTTTTAAAATTATAAAAATAATAATAAAATAATATAAAATATCACTGTTAACCATTGGTTACATGTTTTATATACATTCACACGCGTCAAATTAAATCATGAATTAATACTATTTTTCCAATATTTTTCATTTTTTTTCTTCGACATTATGCATAACATAAGTATCAAACAAAAAAGGTATTTTCAGTTTATATGTATATATATATAACGTATACATTCGTCGATCAAACAATTAAATGTAATGTAACCTATAAAATACCTTTCTTGATACTGAGCTCGCTATAAGAAATAGTAAACATTATGGAAAATTAGTATGGAGTCAATTTATATTATGCATGGAAAATTGTCAGAAGCTCTTGGTGTGAACTGCGTCTTCAGATACAATCGAATGAACAGAAAAATATATGTAATTAGTAGTAAAAGCCGCCTTTGTCTCTCATTACTTTTTTAAAGTCATTTGGGACTTATCTCTTCGGAATGTTATTATTTTTTAATCTTACGGTAACTCAACAACCAATTTACATCGTGCTTATTTCTCTCGTAATGCAACGCGCAAAACAGCGTCTAATTGTATCAACAAACAAGGAAGGCAATAAGTAGTACCTTAGTAATATTATAACGAGTGACTCTTCTTCGCTTCTCTTCTCACTTGGTTCGAATGTCTTAAAAACTAGCGAGGATTCACTCGATTCTCTTGACTTTCGAAACGAGGAAAAAACACACCCCTTATTGAAGGACAAGTGTCAATGATTCCCTTTTGACACCTTGCGTGCTCATCTCTTTTCTTTATTTTCCACCACTGAGAAAAGAATCTATTTACATCTAACAAATTTGCTAGCATGTGCCTTTTAAATAATTAGCTTTAATAGCGAAATTTCTATAATTTCATCACAAAAACAATTATACAGAAAAGTTATTTTAAAATATTTGTTTAAAAAATATCTCTTTTGCTTTTTATGTAAAAATATAGTTTCTTTTTCTCTGGCTTCTTTAATACAATTGCTAACAAATTCGAGGATGAAACAAAAATCTTTATAAGGTAAATACACTTATAACCAACCACCTCGCTAGTATTTGACCTATTTTTTGTTGATGTAAAACATTGCATGTCGATCTATGACTAAAACTAATAATATTTATCAATATATTTTATTTTTTTTCTGTTTCAAAGCACATGCTTTTGATAATATTTCTAATCATTTAATGAGTTTTGTTATTGTGTTTACTTAAAACGCTTAGCGTTACTTAATTTATAAAGTTAATTGATCGACATAGTACTTTCTTTAAACATTAATTATTTAAGAATAAATTCTAAGTTCTATAGATTGAATTATATCTAAAGTTTGCATTGTTGAAAAGCGACGAAAACTATGTATACAAAAACAATTGAAAAGGATATTAATTTTCATGCGTTCAATCATTCTGATGAATTAACAAATAAAAACCCATCTAAACATAAATCAAAGAAAAAGTGTTATAGGTTATTTCAAAAAATAGAAAATCTAAATTTCTTCAAATCTCATTCAAACATTCTTTACCTATAACAATTTTTCTGTGATTAATCATAACAAAAAATAAACAACAAATGTTCTCCTGATTGCACTTTTTCTTTCATCAGAAATGTTTGAATGAAAATATTCTATCCTTATATTCATATACATTATTGTACAACCCAACAAAAGAAAGAAAAGAAAATTGCATTTCAACGATGCAATCCCCACAAAAATTCACTCTAAAACGAATGAACCTCAGTCAAGGTCAAACACTTATCGTATTTACCCTATACATGTCCTTTCCTCAGCGTGGACTTCGAGATCTCGACTTAAAAAAAACAAACGAAAAACTAAACCAGTTCTAAAAATCTACGTAGCCGCATCGTCTTGGGTAGTAGTTGCAGTAGTAGCAGCACTAGCAGCAGTAGTAGCACTTTCGTCTTGTTCAAGTCGTGAAGAGCCACATACACGACACTTGCAACATACGATACAAGGCGCAGCAAGTAAGAGAAGAGGTGATGCGAGAAGGAGTAGGAGACCAAAACCTGCGAATATTCCAATTACTTGAGTTCGATGCCAAATTACTGAAGCTCGTGAGTGTCCAAGTTTGTTCTTGCATGGTCCCTTGTCATAATGTCGCAAAAGAAAGTCATCCTGAAATAAATTCAATCGTTACTTTTCCATTTTCGTATGTGTTTTTTGTACAGTAACTTACTTATAAAAATTTAAGGTATATAAGTACATTCATTTACACAATTTTATATAAGATATAAGAGACTACTATTACATTACAAGCATAAGTAAAATATATGTTTGATAAATCTACTCAATGTACAAGAACTTTTTGAATAATAAAAAATAGTTTATAAAAAGATTTATTTAATTAATTTATATATATATATATTTAATTAATTATATTATATATATTATTATATTATATTATATATATTATATATATTATATATATTAAATGTATATATAATTAATTTAAATTATATATAAGTAATAAACTTCTGCAAGAATTAGTATTTATTTTAAAAAATGATTCTCTAAATTATTACTTTATCTATTCTAAGTATTTTAATTCTTTTGTACAATTTTTACATTTTGAATGCATTTGCAAGTATAAGTAACCTTTTTTTGAAAGATACATTGAACTAAAATTATACTATGTTTAAACCTTTAATAGATTTCATATTAATTGCTAAATTAATTTTTGTTTACGCAATTTTTATGTGTACTAAAGCCAAATACATGAATTTTATTAGTGCTTGTTTTTAAAAGATCAATTTCCTTATTCATATTTAGAATTCAGATAATCTTAATTCTTTTCTCTCATTAAACTTAAATGCAGTAAATGTTTTTTAAGTACACATATTTTACAATAATCCTTACTAGTAACTAGTAATAATTATTTTTTCTGTCAAGCCAATATTTTATTAAAATTTGAATATTGAGTATTTACACATTTTTATACTTACATCTAAAGAAGCCAAGCAGTACCAACAGAATACATGTTTGCATCTTTTGCACATCATTTGTGCACAGCCTTCATCTTTCTCAATTGGCACAGAACACATTGGGCAACATTTGATGTGATCACTGTCGAAAGGTATACCTAATGGATGTTCTGGACATGGACCTATATGCCATGGTTCTCTACAGAGTGAGCAAAAATCTGTGGAACAATTTGGACAGTGTACAGGTCCAGGTGTACCACCGTTAGATCCATCACCGCTCACTGAACATATTGTTTCACATCCTGCTCGAGGACACCATGCTCTTTCTTTGTCCATCGACACATCTGTTGATAAAAAGTAAATGGATTAATGAGTGTAAAAATTATAATATTAATAGATCTACAAAAGTGATTTATGTATTTAAGCTTATTTTCTTATTAGTAAAAAATTTGGTAAAAAATTTACTGTCTTATTTTTCATGGACGACAGGTTTATTGAACCATGTGCAATCTAATCTAATGTTTATCTTTGAAAAATTGCTAAAAATACCATTAAATATTTTTAATACATATGTGTATCTATACTGATAACACAATCCTATCACTCTCAATAAAAAAATTTTCATTAATCATTTTTTACCAAATATTTTTACTGATTTACCTATTCATTGTTTGAAAATTGCTGTTTATTATTATTTCTACAAATATTCTTTATTAACTAAATTTTACTATTTAAATAATTACTCAAAACTTTCACATTTTTTAATAACATTTTTTCTAAAATAATTAAAATCTTTTATGGAATAAAATATTAATGAATCAAAAGAATATTTTCAATATAAGCTTGCATTTCACTAACATGCTTCATTATCAATTTCTTGTTCATCATTATTTACTTTTTACTAAGCTTGCTAGATAAAAGAAATTGATTTTTTTCATAAACATTACTGCTCATCAAGCTATTTTGTATATGCAGTAGATCACACAAGTTCATTAAAATTCTTTAAGTTTTATTTGTAAGTAGCTGCATAAAATAAATTACTTCTAATATTAAAGAATACAGCAATAATTCTCTTTCTATTGAGGAATTAGGTAACAAATAAATTATAAAACTGGATTAGCAATAAGAATTAAAACAGTATTTTTAAAAAGTGCAGTGTTGAAATCATTTCATTGTCATTTTAAAGAGAGAAAGAGTATAAAAAATGCAAATTAATTAAACCAAAAGTAGATGACAAATTTTTTTTTATCAGTGCATAATCTTGAATAAATGTTAAGTAAACATTGATCAAACCTCTGTTAAGACGAAACTTGTGGTGTTTTTCTACAAGTTCCTGAGTCACAAGTGTACCAATCTCTTTTAAAGAAAGCATGCCATCTTGATCACATTTTGCATCGGGACAGCTGATGTCATATGCTCCTTCTTCTATTTCAAATTCCACATAAGCACGCATACACTAAAAACAAGACATGACACTTTTTCATCACAATAACAAGTATCAAAGAACACTAGGAATATTGTTTGTTTTATTTTTTGTTATATACCCAACACATTCAAAACTACGTTTAATGTTTAAAACACTATCACTAAACAAACTTTAATCTTGTACAAATTTATAAATATATACCCTTGCAGCACTAAATTTATTACAAATATTTATAAGTACTATATTTTGTGTTTAAAAATAATATTTACATTGCATATTTTTGATCATTAAGTTGGCAAGAAAACGAAGAATAATTTATCATGAATTTCCATAAAATTAATTTTACATTGATTGTAAATACAGCTTTATATGTATTTACATAGTATTACTCATATTTAAGTACATAAATATTTCATCTTTCATAATTAAAAATTAACTTTAACTTCAATAAATTTGAGTAAATTAAAAAAATTAATATCATATTATAGATTATTTTTGCAATATTCCTCAAAAGGATGTAAAAGAATTATACAATAAAAATTAAATAACAAAAGCCTAATAATAGAACAATTAATAATGATTTCATATTTATTTAATCAATATAATTTTTATATATCCCAATGAACTACAAAACGTAACAAGTATTTAATGAAATTAATAAGAATACCTAAAAGTATAAGATCAATAAATCTATATATAGTTCCATAAATAGTTTTTTCCAATATCTATGTCAATAAACAAAATAAAAATTAGTTTGAGGACTGAGTTTTAAATACAGGGGTTTTTCTAAATCTGCACTCCCTCACTATTTTGAAGATTAAATAAATGTCTACAAATAACAATAAAAGATAAGACACAAGTTACATACATCTTTACAGTAAGAACATCCACAGCCTTCAATAGTGAACATCTGAGACACGGAAACGTCTGACAAACAAAGTTTACACAATAATCTGCCGACCTGCTGTTGAGAAGTGGCTGCAGGAACAAAACTACCTGCAGCCAAACTGTAGCGTGAACTTGACGCTAATGATAGTAAACTAGAGCAACGTGAACAAACTCTGCTGCGATTCACCGGTCTACCCTCGAGGGCCAAAGTACTGAGTCCTACTGCAGTTTCACACTTTCTTAATGCAGATGGTCCCAAGCTTATCCAACTACCACCTCGTGCTTCTAAACTTGCACTGCTTTCTGGCCTCAAAAGTGGAGCTTCGCCGCTTCTTTTATTCATGGACCTTTCGGCCAGAGATAAATTAATCGCACTAGATTCCTTGCGTAATAGGGGTAGCCTAATTCCACTAAGTTTGTTATTCTTTTCCATTTTCTTCTGATTTGCACTATTGTTAGCTTTGGATGGGGGATTCACTGTAGTCACAGAACTTGCGGCAGTACCCATATCCATGGGAGCAGCTCGTCGTATGACGAGCGAATGTAGGCTAGGCATCCCCTGATGAACTTAGTTTATTTCATATTCAGCTCCTACGATGAGGACTGAGATCACCTCTTTACAAACGTATACATCTGCTCTTTATGGTTTTCTATAACAAAATAATAAAATTTTGTAAATTAGATTGCAAAACAAATTTGTATAATATAAATAATTATAAAATAATATTAATTTTTGATTGTAATTGTTTGAAAATAAAAACATTTACAAAATAATAATATAAAAGCATAAATAAAATCAGATAACAAAGCAGAACCTAATATGATAAAAAATATTTGTTTACATCGTGTTACAGGAAAGAAGAGAGAGATTGAAAGATAATTTTCATGCTTAACTACGAAACAATCAAGGACATAAGTACTGAAAGGAAACAGCTGTTAAACATCAAGCAATACTGTCACATATTAAAGTAATCCAATGCATTCACATAGTGGCAGGAAATAAATGATAAAAAGTAAAATCTATACCAGTTATCATCAAAATTTTTTTTTACACTATAGCAAAACAAGAATAAGAAATCAAAACAAGTAACCCAACACATTAGGGAATTATATTAAAAGTGACCAATAACAAGGAAGAAAGTACAAGAAAAATCAAATAAAAATGTATTTTAATATGAATTTATGAGTATTCTGTTTATATTGAGTACTTGATATAAATATTCAATATTAAATATTGAGAATCATTTTATTCTAAACAAAATAACAGATTGATTTATATATGATGGTAATAAAAATTTTAATAAAATGTGATTGATATACACATGCACAAGTAAAATAAATAACAATGGGTTAATATAACAGATTTATAACTGAGATTTTAATTTTGTTATAAAATTATCAATTTATCTATAAAGATATGATTAGGTACAGTTTAACTTTGTGACGATATCAAAGTAAATGTTCTTTTACTAATTGTAATATATATATATTTATAATATATATTAAATATATGTTTAATACATATTAAAAATATATATTAAACATAAACCATAAAAATTCGTATTTAAAGGTTCAGCAATATAATAATAAGTGAATCAATTAGAAATAGATGTTGCATAAAAATTTATTAACAATATCAGAATATTATTTTGATACTTTGAAATATTTTGAAATATCCTTATAATATATACTCATATTTAGTTCTACGTAATATGTATTAAAAGACAACTTGGCAAGAATAGTAGTTTATCTTGCAACGCGGTTATATATAATTCTTAGGTGAGTGCACAAGACTTTAAAATGCGTATAGAAATACATTTGACAATTATAATATTGAGTAAATAGGTTTTTAATATTGAATATGTCAGAATTCACAGTAGACTTGTACTGAATAATGTAGTAGTTGTAAAAATAGGTACATTGTAAACTGCACACATAGTAATACTGAGATTACCAACAAATGTGTGACAAATTTATACGTAAAAGAAGAAAAAAAAAACAGATGAATTAAATTAACAGGACTAGAATGTATCTCTTTGTAAAATATATATACCATACTTTAACCAGCAAACTTACTCCCTTTGTCAAATATCCAAAGCAATGACAAACCAAATCTATCAAAACTAAAGTTACACGACCAAGAAACCTGAGGAAAAAAAAACAACACACAGGGAACTAAAAGTTGAACCAATCCTCTCTCTTACTATCAAAACACATTAGCAATGCACCCTTCTCTCTACTTTAAACCCACATAAAAAAAGGAAACAATTACACGAAAATAAAAAGAGGAAAAGGGAAAGCACGATATATAAATATGTACACATACATACCACGATTGGGAAGCACGAATAAGTCCCGATGATCGAAGCGGAAGCGAAGAAACAAGGTGAGGCCCACCGGAGCAACGACGCGACAACGTCTCGCATAACTATATCTCTCTTTTTCCCCTCTCTCACTCCCTCTCTCGTTCTCTCTCTCTCACACTCTATCTCTATCTCTATCTCCGTCTCTCACTCTCTCTCTCTCTCTCTTACACTTTTGGTATATATAGGTGAGAAGCACACACAAACTTAGTGCACTTTCACCCAGATCGCGAATTTTCCTAAGGACCTACGTGTACAAGATAACCCTTGGTTTTTCAAGTACTTAGGGTGATGATTCATGATTCGTATGTGCACGGTACGTGTGTATGGGTGGTTTGTTTTTTTTTTTCTATCTTAATAGTATATATATATATATATGTACCGAAGGTCGGTGTATAAAGAAGCAGACACAACTCTTCGCGCAGTACTACTAGTCTTATCGGTATAATATAATATATACCTACTCCTCTCTTTGGCCGTATACGTCTTTTGTTCGATCATCCGTACGGTATTTTGACGATGGTCATTTATTCTGTTGTATACATCGTGACCGGTAAATTTGTCGTTCGTGACGTTCACTCGATAATTCGCGACACCCGCTATCGTTTCTTCCCTTTATTTATCCCGCGCCACGAGAATTCGACCGAACGTTTTACTATTATTTTATTGTCACCTCGAGGTATCCGCTTACACTAGCACTCGGGTACACTTTACGCAACGACGTATCGCAATACCTACGAGACGTTTTTACTTTGAATTTCGCGAGTACAGGAATCACCATTATCGACTTGTCACTTTGACGTAAAAATCAAAGCAATCGCGAGATTGTTTTTTTTTTTTTTACTCAAGTTGTTGTAAGTCAAATTTATAACTAATTTCGTTTTCCTCCGTATTACACGACTTTTAAATGCTTTTACATTATTCCGTAACTTTTATACCACTTATACTTGAATTTTCGGCGTTAGTTGTATATAAATAAGTTTAACTATTTTCATTAAAAAAGTAAATGTTAAAATAAAATAATCGTATGTACGTATGGAGACACATACACCGAAAGTAGCGAAGTTTGCATTATTTTATAAACAGAAACACGTTGCAACGTGTAACGGCGGAATTATCTGAGTATATACAAAATAAATATAGTACTTGAAAGACGTAAAAAAATAATGCAGTGAAAGTTTACATCCACATCTCTACACACATATTTAAACGTATCATATATATATATATATGTGTATACGTATATGTAAGCGCCATTTTATGAATTTTAATTACATTTTCCGTAGCTTTCTCGTGTATGTATGTATGTATATATATATGTTATCTTGTTTATTTTAATTTAATAAATTATCCCAGAAAAAAAGAGGGTAATAAGGTTTTTATAATTAATACACTATGTTTTATAATAATGCGGTCTAAAAGAAACTAACTTTTTAGTAAAGCAGTATAAATGTTTATTAATCAAATTATCGCAAGAGAATTGTACGACGCGAAATATATTATTATTCTTCGATTTAAAAAGAAAATCAAAATTCGCACGAAATCCACGTAAATGAGACAATCCTGTAACTTTGAACATATTACTTACAGGTAATTTTTTAAATTGCTTTTTTTTGTTCTTTATATCCATCAATGGAAAAAGAGCGCATCTGAAAAATTGGAATGCACGACTGAATAGAAAAAATACGCGTATTGCGTGCAATATTTATACGTGATGTAATAATCATTGACTCATTCTATTATACGCGATCTATTTCGTTATAAAAAAAATAATACGATTAAAATTGAATTACATTAGACCAAGATTCATTTATTTATTACTGTAACAAACTGTGATATATATATATATATATATATATATATATATATATACAAAAATTATTGCGTGAATTGTAAAATTATAGTTTTATATTCTTGTAAATGGTAACCTATTAAATCTTATAAAACTATTAAGATATATCCGTATATACACTGCATCACACATAAAGTTTGTGGTATTGTTGGAATTCAGTTTATCTATAGTCGCATGAAAATGATTTTTAATAGCTCTCTAAGCAATTATTTCATACACGTGTAAAAAAAAAGGAAAAATACTTTTTTTTAATTAAAAGTGCAATTAGAAAAATCTAAGTGTTACGACAGATAATATTGTTGTGTACGAAGAGATTGATGTGTATAAAATGTCACATTCTTGTATGGATACTTTAAAAAATATAATATTTTATGTGTTCTTAAAATACAAGACTATATGTACCTTCAATGTATGTGCGAGCATCGAAAAAAAAAATTATTTCATTTCCATTTTAATATATAATATTACTTAAGAAAATTGATAAAACCAATTAACAAATTTAAATTTGAAATGAAATCTGTGACGCCGTATCGGTGAACGCCGATACTACGCGATTCGCTATATTTTAAATTGAAAATGTTTGAAAACCTGTATCAATTAATGTAAATGTAACAATAATTAAAAATTCATTAAAAGACTGACAATTTCGAAAAAGTAAAGTGGAAGAAGAAAAAAAAAAAAAGAACGTCCACACACAACTCGTGCAAATCCGCTTAAGATCTCCCGCATAAATTTTACGTGGGTAGATAATATACTTGACAATCAAGCTCGGTATTCAAATGAGCAAAAAGGAAGAAAAAAAAAAAGAAGAGAATCTGAGCAGTCTATATATACGCTCATCACGGTGTATATTTAAATAGAGGGGACTTGTATATAGAACAATTTTCAAATTGTTATATTATTATTATTTCCTGCTTCATTTGTATATTATATATATGGACCCTTCGAATATATTTACACGTATACCGAGTACAGTCTTGTACGAAAATTTAAAAGCGGAAATATCACATTTGACGTTGATGGAGAAAAACCTGTGTACATGTATACATGTAACTATATACATATATATATGTATAAAACTGTACATTTTACCTTGTGTCTAATATTTGACAAGGACGTATAAGTAAATTTTCAGACTTTTCGTTGGATGTTTGTTGACGAACATATCGGTTATTGTCTTTAAAATAAAAAAGTTGTTGATGAGAGAGATTACATTCTAGGTATGTAGTTAAATTATTAAACGATTGTTTTTTTTTTTCATTGCATTTTTAAAAATAAAACTTGATGTATATATATACATACGACAGGTGAATAAAAAGTTTTTATACGTGGAAAATTTGAATTTGTGTTTAATTTTTCTTAAATACATTTTATTTACACGCAAATTATTAATTAAAACTAAATTATATGTATCACTGCACCAAAAGTCCGTCACGTTTATACAATCGATGAATATACATATAATATATATATGTGTTAATTTATTTTGTTCACCCATACACCGTGCCAAAAAAATCATTTTGTATACAAATTTATAATATATATATATATATATATTATTCTGTAACGATCTTATATATACGCGAATACTGTATGACAATGTTTGAGCAGCGTATATTCTCGAAGATACCAATCGGAAATAATAATTTGTTTCCTTATTAGACAATGACGGCATGCAGAATAATCGAGAGGCGCATACCTAACGTGATTAAACAAACAAATTACTAAACACCTCGAATAATCTCTATTCAATTTTTCTTTACGTGTACAAAAATATATATATATATATATACACATAAATATATATATACCGTTAGGAAAATCTATATACCTATAAATGTGATTCGTGTTTATTTTGCTTTTTTGCTCCTCGACATCTTTTTCCGTCCATTTAGAAGCTATTAAATGTGAAACAATAAAATTGCTTTGTAAGCGTCTTGTTTAAATACATATATACACACACATAAAAGTATATACAATGGTTATCGTATTATTCTATTATAGCCGAAATCTGATGAGTACGTTTTTTTTCCTTGTGATGCTTTTGATTTACTGCCGAGTGTATAATATTTTTTTATACACTAGCATTCAACTCCGTGGTTAAATTATTATTGAATTTAAATTATTGATTAATACGCGTATTACTTATAGAATTATAATCGTATAAAATTGAAAAACCTTGCGTAATTGTCGAGATTGGAAGTCTATGCAGATAAATTATTCAAATTTAAAACGATGAATATAGGTGTATTGAAGTTTGTTGATGTTTTCAAAATTAAAGAATACGTATATATATGGGGTATTCCACGTGAAGTGGTCCGATCAAAATTTTAAAATGCCCCAAATTTTGGGTACACATTGCAAATGTTTTTCAGAATACAGAAAAAAATTTTTAGGTACTGGAATTTATTAGTTCAAAAGTTATTCTAACCTCAAAAAGTGAACTTTTTCCAGTTTTTTTCAACACCAGCTGGGTTCATCGCTATTTAACTCAAAATCTATCAACTTTTACTATAGAACATTATATGTAACATTCGTTGCTAATTATGTCTAGAATTTATCCTTCTGGGTTAGAATTTCCAATCTCAAGGTTAATGACAAATAAACTACATGTCAACATTGAACTTAAAAAAAAACTAACTTCGCCACAATTGATTTTTTTATCCAAAAGTCCAAAAGAAAGCTTGGAGCAATACCTTTCAAATGATCTGTAGCATTTTTATGGCCTTCAGTTCTGTAAAAAGTTATGACAATTTAAAGAAAGACAAAAAATTCACAAAAATTAACATGGTATTTCTCATTTAAATTTTTAAAAAAATTTCGTCTTTCTTTAAATTATCATAACTTTTTACAGAATTGAAGGCCATAAAAATGCTACAGATCATTTGAAAGGTATTGCTCCAAGCTTTCTTTTGGACTTTTGGATAAAAAAATCAATTGTGGCGAAGTTAGTTTTTTTTTTAAGTTCAATGTTGACATGTAGTTTATTTGTCATTAACCTTGAGATTGGAAATTCTAACCCAGAAGGATAAATTCTAGACATAATTAGCAACGAATGTTACATATAATGTTCTATAGTAAAAGTTGACAGATTTTGAGTTAAATAGCGATGAACCCAGCTGGTGTTGAAAAAAACTGGAAAAAGTTCACTTTTTGAGGTTAGAATAACTTTTGAACTAATAAATTCCAGTACCTAAAAATTTTTTTCTGTATTCTGAAAAACATTTGCAATGTGTACCCAAAATTTGGGGCATTTTAAAATTTTGATCGGATCACTTCACGTGGAATACCCCATATTTATAGGTAAGTAGCGACTTGTCAATTGGTTATACTCATTTGACTTTTTTTAAATTATTCTTTAGATTTGTTAAGTCAAACATTGAGACCGTCGAAACATAATACTATGAGTTAAATCAATGCATACACGTGCGCAAACGAAAAATTTTGTATATTGTTAAAAAATTGGTTTATTTCTACACCGTTTTCATATCCCATTTGTGCAATTATATATATATATATGTGTGTAGCGAAGAAATATATCTTGGAAAATCGTAATTAAGCTCATTGTCTAGTACAAACTCCGGTACAAGTAAGGTATGTATAGGTGTAACATATTTTTTTAAAAAATATCAACTAAAAAACAAAAGGAAAATTATAATTTTGGTTAAACGTTAACATCAATTTTGTTTCTATACTTGGGTATCATCGTATAGCGTACCGCAGTAGACATGAATAATATTTATAGGTATGATAAAAGTTAATTCAAGCTATAAGAGCTATATCCAAATAAAAATACCGAAATTTTATTATAGTCGATCAAATGGTTTTTGCCGCATTTTACGAGCATTTTTTGGGATCGAAATGCCAAGTCAGTTTTTACCGATTTAACGAGTGGAAAACCCGCACACGTGTAAAAAAAACATAGAGAGCTTGAACATAACCTACAAGTATCAAAGTTGAATTATGGATCGAGATATATTAACTGCGGTGTAAAATTTATATATATTCAACTTAGTAATAACAACAAAAAATAACAACGCGTACCGTAAAAACATCCCGTATTAACGTAACCAAACTTTAAATTTATACTTATTTCTTTATTTTTCTACATTTATACTAATTTTTTTACCTATTACAAATGCCCCATATTTCTCTATCTATTTCCTTGTCCGCAATAACTACAAGAAACTTTTCGGTTTCTAGTACAATTATATTAATCAATATCAATCAAAATTATCACAATTTATCTACGCACGATCATAAAAGAAACCGTATTTCATCGTCATAAAGTCATGGACACATTAATACTTAATAAAAAAAAATTCCGAAAATGTTGATTTCTCTATAAAAAAAAAACTTGAATAATGAACTCTTTGAAAAAAAGTGTACCTTATCACACACAAGTAATGTGCAACATGCGTCAAAGTGATACATCAACACGTACACGATATGGACATTTTTTTCAATTAAAAACGAGAGTTTCAGAATTTTGCGCAAGATTGACTGCAACGATTCGGATATTTACATACCATTATATATATATTAAAGTACAATATTAATGCGCTTTGATAACCTCAAAGACAAATATAGATGACAATTGTATTTAGCGTATTATTTATAGCGTTAAACTTGACTATTAATAGAAACAAAGTGCTAACTATATATGTATACGTGTGTGTGTGTGACTGTGTCTATATATATATGTATACATACATATATATATATCGTTATGTACCTATGTACGTCGTTATTAAACTTTGTTGCGTAATAATAACTATGTAATGATACATAAGACCTGTGCGTTAATGACATAACGCTAATTAAGTTAACCTCTTAAAATATTTTTAATTTTTATCCCCGTGTTGCTGCGGTCGTGTGTCATTTAAAGCACCTACGTATAGTGCAAAGTGTATTTCGAATTAACAATACATTTTTTTTCTTGAAACCGTATACGCAACTACATTATTAACATCTTCAATTATAATCAATGTAATTTGTGAAATGTTGTTAAATGGTGAATGTCAAATTTAATCAAGAAATCGAATTTCCCGCGCTAATAATTTTTGGTATTTTTAATTGCAACAAGATCGTTGACCTTTAAATACACATAATCTATCACTCCGTAAAGTTTCAGTTAATTACGTTCTATTTAAACATTAGATTAATTGTTTTCAAATATTACAACTATAAATACGTCAGGTATAATTAACAAAACAATTAATGTAATGAGTAAGTGAACGTAATTATTAATTTAAACTTTACAGAGTAATGGATTACACGTGAATACACGCAGCGCAACGTTATATTTATACTTTGGAAAATGTTAGTATATTTTTTTAATATAATTATAAATTTAAAAAAAATGTTTAATATACAGGAAATTTCGATATTAATTTTGTTTATTTACAACCGATTTCTGCATTAGATCGTATAGAGATCAATATAATGTTCGCGTTAAATTATCGAAATGTTTTTACTAATAAAAAAATAGAATTAGCGTGACCGACTGCTTCATTTTCCATTCTTTAATTAAAATCTAAATAAGTAATCCTTGTTTTATTTTTATTTATTCAATTTATCTTACATGAATCAAGTAAGTATTAGCACAACATTATTTTCAATATAAATAATTTCAATACAGAGCAATCTTCACCACTTAACACAGAGTGCTATATATACTGCGTTAGAATCTAAACAATGCGAAATGTGAGATATATATATTAACTAGGAATTTCAATGCTCGACTTTTTCTTTCATGGATGGGAAACAACGTTATTTTACAAACTGTTGTCAAATAGAAATTCTATAAGGAATGCCGAGGGAGACATAAAATAATCAGATTACGCAGATTTTGCAATTTATTTTTAAATACAATACCATGTGATTGCTGTATAAAATGAGAGGGCACATTTTTCTTTCAATTTTTATAGTAAACAAATACGCTTATAAGCTTTTTTTTAACAAGTGTTTTAGTAAGCATTTTCTTTTTTTACGATATACAGTATGTTTTTTTTTTAAATAACATTTTTCTTCTTCAGTTTACACGTACTTGTAAGTTAAATTTCGACTTTTCGAAATTCGAATACTTCCGAGTAGAAGCTGAATTGAATATAAAAATAACGCATCCGAAAATTGTCAAAATTTTCTTATAACGAAGGTGAGTATCTTCTGCGGAAAATTGAAGATTACATTTGAAAAAAAAATAGATGGGTGGTTGCATTACGTTAAAGCAATTTCATTCGAAATTCTCCGCTTGTTATAGTTAATGAAATGCAATTAGTCGGTAATGAGTAAGCGGAAAGACGCAAACGCGAGAGTATAACATTTCCCAAAAGCAGGCAGTTCAATATCTCGTCTCAATGCCAGAAAAACGACTTTTTTTTTTATCTCCGTCTCTCTCGAACCTACAGGATTTATAAGTATATATACGAAATGTAACACAAAATGTAAAAGGCTCGAATCGATTCGCGCCTTGACCGCCTTTTTTGTGTATATATATATATACCGAGTCCTGAGCTAGTCAACGATGGTCATTTAAAAGTGAGCGTCAATGTTTACCTTTTGTTCCATTGCGTCCTTGTTGACAAGGGTGGATCGTTTTTCACGAACATGAACATCTCGTATCCTTCGTTTTTGACTTGAAGCCGACCCGAGCACAACTGTTATAAGTATACACTTATCACATTTCGAAATAATACATTCTCTCGGTGTCTTCTATTATAACGGTTTTCCTCAAATGGCTATGTCAGTTCCTGCATTATCTTTTGATAATAATACTTTACTGGCTGTCGGTAAAATAATTTTATCGTATTATTTATAGTTTCGCGTTGAGAGCGCTGCGAGTATTGTTTCTTTTCTTCCTGCCGGTCCGTGGCGTAAGTATAATGTGCATGTAAGAAAGAAATTAGTAATTTTAGTGTTACACAAGTTTACTTTATCTTTATACAGTAAGTTATATATATATATATATTCTATAACATTTGCGACACTATGCTAGATATCTTGTTTTTTGTATTTCATTAAATTTTTATTTGCAGGTTATGTTTGGAACTGCAATTGCGGTTGTAAGGTTACATGGTAGATTAGATACAAATTTTAAGAACCTTCCAAGGATATTTAAACAATGTTATTCTCAACAAAAGTTTCTTCAAAGTAAGATTAATGTTTGTAGTTACAGTCGTGTGAAATCACCTATGCAACCTGGATTTTTGAGGTAAATGATTACAAATGTTCATTTTATCTTTTAAGAATAAGAATTTATTCAAAATCAAAATAATAACTATATATGCTATAGTTTAAAGAGATTTAAATTACTCTTGTTCAAAGAATTACGTAAATACACAGTTTTTTAACTATGTAAACTTATTTATTATAAATATGTATATAACAATATATTGCAGAAGCAGTATTTGTGGACAAAATGTTCAAATTAGGAGAATCTTATCAACTACACCAAAGGACACTGTTTTTCTAAAATCAAATACAAATCCTATAAAATATAACACAAAAGTTGCAAATAATGTCATGCTATTCAGATATGAAAGACCTCTTGCATTTAAATTAGCCTTAATCTTTGGAATTATAGCGTTAGTTGGTTGTTTAACTATGGCAGATAATGTTTATCTTATATTGTGCAAGGATCTCTTTAACTCAAGTGTAGATTTGACAACAAGAATATATGCACATATTTTACCACTTACTGCTATATTTATTGGTATAATAGCAGGTAAAGTAATTGGTTTTTCAAATTATTATTGTAATTGTAATGTTTATTTTCAAGTAAAAGAGTGATTTTAAAGGATTGATTCAAAAACTTTTTTTAAAAAAACACACTGACAGTTAATAATATTAGTAATACTTGTTAACTAAATTCTTAATTAAGTTTCTATACTGTATAAAACCATGTACTCTACGTAATACTATATATTAAATATTAATAAACCAGATTCTGTTACAAATAATATGACCATTTTTAGGACCAGTAATATTAGGATGCATCTGGTATATAACAGTTAGAACTGTTAAATATGCTGTTTTACATAAAGGTGGCCAAGAGGTTACTTTAATCACTTACCATCCAATAAAAGGAGAAGCTAAATTAACAGTTCCAGTATCACAAGTAATTAATATAATATTTTTATTTAATTTTTTAATTTTTAATATAATATAACTTTCTATTTTTAGATAAGTTCCCAAGCAAGTCGTGATATGAGAAAATTGTACGCATCGGTTAAAGTAAGACATAAGAAATTCAATTATTTATTTGACAAAAATGGACATTTTGTGAATCCAGAATTATTTGACAGTGCAGTGGGATTGAAAAGATTTTAATCGAATTATTTGTTTCTTATTGTATTCTTTAATAAGTTGTTGTAAATAAATTTAATATTTTGAAAAAATTATATCTATTTTGATTATAAATAAAAATTATAAATTTTTTTTATTTTTAAATTTGTTTTGACTTGACCATTACGTACAAAAGCTACAAGTAAATTATGTATAAACAATTTAAAGCATTTATTTTGCATATTATATGAAAAGTCATTATTTTCTTAAGACTATTTAAATTTTAAATTTGTGTAAAATTAATTTTTAATTAAAAAGAAGGTAAATTTCAGGGATTAGGAGGACGGGATTCATAATAATAAAATAAAATTGCATACATTGAAAGATTCCTTTTTATTCATAAGATTTCTTTATTTTTTGATTTAACATAATTACAAGTATTCCATAATTAAAAGTTAAAAAGATTAATCGATTTATATTTACATATATATATATGTATATATATATGCATATTTTTATCACATACGTATGTACAATCAAGTGCTTAGAATAATTATTCGAAGACTTTTTTATTTAAAAGTTTCAAACAAAGAAAACATTGGTGGTACACGCAAAAACGCATTCATCGGTATACCTTTTCGCGCATAGAAACATTTTTTTATTTCATTTTTGACTAGTAGCGTCTTAAAGATTGAGTTTCTTCAATTAAACATTATCACGAGTTGAACGCGTATAATTTCTTTTGGCAAAAGTGTCACCGTCGGATCGTTTTAGTACGTATATATTGTTATATTAAAACTTGATAAAATTGTACTCGGTGGACGACGAAATAAACATCCGACACTTTCGAATATTTACACACACACGGTAATTGATCGTCTGGAAAAGCTTGAAGCAATCGACTCTTTTGCCTTTCTGTGGATGACAAAAAAAATTTTTTCTTTTTCTTTTTACTACCTTCGTACAACGCGTTTTTCTCATATTTACAAATCGCAAAATTGCGCACCTACATGATAATTTTGATTAAAATTCATTTTTTTTTTATTATACAGTCGATTCTCCCTCACTGTTTGTTATATCCTAAGAAAAAAGTCGAGAGAAGCGTATTAGAAAAATTTGTTTTAAAGATATTTTTTTTTAAAGATTTGGAATTTCGACAGTACGGAAGATTTGACTGTACTTACAAAGTAAAAGCAAAAATTTTTTCATACTGGGCAAAATTTTCTTAACACCATTTTATTATTTTTATTTTACTTTTTTTTTATTGCATTTTTATGTATTGCCGCGCGGTCGTAAAGATTTTGCTTGGTTTTTCTTTTTGTTGTTTACGATAAAGAGAATGAACGATATGGAAAAGTCGTGCAGAATATTAGAACTATTTGAAAAATGTTTCCTTCTCACCTAACTTTTCCACTAAATAATACACATTTATGAAATTTTTTTTTCCATCATTTATGCGTCTATAAGTTTACTTTTAGTTTTTTTTATATTTATTTTTAGAAAAAATCAAGTACCGCGACGTTCGAGTAGTCAAGCGTGACTTTTTTTTTTACAATTTTTATAATCGAGAGGGTTAATTTACATTTGAATTACGTTTCATTCGACAGTAATTTTCGCCAGTCTGCGCGAGAATGTTCAGTTGACTAGATTGACTCAATAAGAATTTTTCGTTTTCTCACATGTTTTCATAGAGAATTGATCAACTTGAAACTTCGGATTAGTCCGGTATTTAAAGATTTGATACATTCGAAGTTATCGCGTACCAACCTTAAATAACAGATATATAGTTTTTCAATGAAAATCCACTTTGAATTTTAAACTTTTGTCGACCAATTTCAGTCGTGAGTACTCAAAAGATTTGTAACATATTTGTTTAATCTTCTAATTCGATATATAACTGCACCAACCTATATTCATCGAGAACCAGTGAAAGACGATTGTCAAAAAAAATTGTCATTTAAATTTTTCACAAATATGTAATAACTGGTCATTTATTGAAAGGATATTTAACAAACGACAGTTGATACGACATTAAAATATATCTTAATTTATATATATACACAGTACATTGTACTTTCAAAGTATAAAAATAAGAATATTTAAGGTTGATTCTTACAAAAGTTCTTTTAATTCTTCGATATCATCATAGTTATACATGAAAATTTTAGCGCAGACATTATCAATCGCACAGTCTAATGTGATCCACACAAAAATATACATTCTCGCTTGACGTATCTCGAAACAGCGCATCATTTTATTTTTTCTTTATATATAAAATCGAAAGTTCGATTTTGAAAACGAGGCATCACCATTCTCTCTCTCTCTCTCTCTCTCTCTTTCCCCCCTTTCTCCACTTCGTCGTGAATACCCTCTAAAATGGAAAAACACGTATTTTTTCTTTTTATCTTAATACGATATCGAGTACATTACAGCAAAAAGTCAAATCTCTACACTTGATATTAACGCTGGCACACCTTCACGCATACGATCGAGACTCGTTTTTTTTTCTTCTTTTTAACTAATATATACGCTCCGAGAATGTCTTTTTTTTTAACACTAACTGTGTATGTTCCTCTGTACTCGAGAGAATCCGTATACGTGTGTATATGTGTCACTGTGTGTAAGTGTGTTTTTTATTATTTTTATAGAAAAAGTTTTCTTTTTTTTTTTAAAATGACACTTTTTTGGTTTCACCTACGATATTAACTAACAAGGAGACCCTCATATGTTTGGGAAACGGATCGTGCCCAGCTTGTAGTATATGTTTTCTAATATAAAAATATGAAAAAAGCCAGAGCCGCAGACTCTAACAATCGTTTTTTCAAAAGTTATACGCTGTTAAAGCAAAATTTCCAAAAAAAAGAGACTTTACTTTAAACGCTTATAACTTCTGACCTATCAAATATTACTATTCAAACCAAAGTTTACTGAAAAGCTGAGATAAAATAGATACATTTTAAAAAAAAGTACGTTCAAATCTGTTAAAATGGAGCAGAGTTATAGTTGAATTAAGAATTTGAAGAAATTTAGCTTAAAAAAATCAATAAAATTTGTACTGCCCAATTTTTGTTTAAAATTGCTTCTAATTCTTAATTTGGTTATAACTCTGCTCCATTTTAACGGATTTGAACGTACTTTTTTTTAAAATGTATCTATTTTATCTCAGTTTTTCAGTAAACTTTAGTTTGATTGTTAATATTTGATAGGTCAGAAGTTATAAGCGTTTAAAGTGAAGTCTCTTTTTTTTGGAAATTTTGTTTAAACAGCGCATAACTTCCGAAAAAACGATTGTTAGAGTCTGCGGCTCTGGCTTTTTTCATATTTTTATATAAGAAAACATATACTAAAAGCTGGGCACGATCCGTTTCCCAAACATATGAGGGTCTCCTTGTAAGTGGCAATAAGACGGTGGGGATATTATGATTACAGTTTGACTTTTTCTTTCTTAGCTTTCGCTTACACTTTTTATTTTTACTTTTATTTATTTATGTATTTTTTTTTTGTATTATTTTTTTTTTGATTATACACCTTAAATTTCTACGCTTTTTTTCGAAGTATAAAATTCCACGATTACGCTTCTTTATCTCGCAAAATTTCGAAAGATGCTCGCAAAATACTTATACAAAGTTCGGAAAAAAGTGTTGGGGTAGATGGTATGGTGTGGATTCTCCCGAGAGCCGAGTATGTATTATATCATAAATGTATGTACATTAATAATAAAAGGTTCCAGAATTCTTACGTTTGGTTTATTTTTTGTTTCATCCGTTGCACAAATCATCACCCACGGAAGTAGAAAATCGCACAATTGTCGAAGATAACTGTAATTCCTGCAAAATGACTCGTTTTCGCTTTTTATTCCTCATTTTATATCCTTCAATTTTTTTCCTCATTGTGTGTGTGTGTGTGATCCGTGTACGTGTTAGCGTGGTCGTGTGTAAATGTGTGTGCGTGCAGTTGGTGTGTGTATTATCGCTATTATAAAGTACAATAAAGTATACGTTCGATATTGTTTTTCGTCGTCGGCTTTTCATTAATTACGGAGGTGTACATGGTAAAACGGCATTTGTTATTATTATTTTTTTTCTCTCTCATTTGTTAACTGTTAATTCTGTATTTTTCTTTTCTTTCATCTTTATTTCGGGTTTGTTGCAAAAATAAAATGTTGTTTATTCTCATTTTTTTTTTTTCATTTAACATTTGTTTATTTTGAGGTTGCGCTTGGAAGGACATGTTTATCGTTTATTGTACGTTAATACACCGCATTCCCCCCATCACGTTTACTTTCTTATATGTTTTTTTTTTGTTTATTTTTTTTTAAGGTAGTTTTTGCTATTATCGTTACCTGAGTAATCGAAACGGAAACTTTGTGTGATTCGAATTCACGAATTTCACTTGAAATTTGAAAAATTTATACGTCAATGTTTTATGGGTGCACTCGTGATATATGTATTGTACATGTACATATACATATAACCTTGCGTGTGTAAATAATTACTCGTTTAAGAAAAAGAATTTGATTCTTTTCAATTGAACGGCGTGTTGACACTATTTGTTTAACGTTTAAAACGATGGATATATGCAAAGACCTTCGATGGTATGTAGGATGCTATCCAATCCTTCCTAATCCGAAGGTCCCGCAGATCTCCATTCTCATGCAACTTCACTATCTATATATATATATTACTATATGCGGAATCATATTTTTATATGCTTTTGTAGAATTTATAATTCGTTGTATAAAAATACAATTCGTGCGATAGACATTCGTACATGCGTATAAATTTTTCCAAGTTCAATCGAGCAATTTCGTCAATTCGATTATATTATACAATATAACGATTAAAAAACTATCGATGCGGGCACTTAGTCGGTATTATTATTGTTTGTTATTTCAAACGAACTATATCGTATCTATTATATTCGCGTATCACCATCAACAAAAACAAAACAAAAACTACCTTAAACAATTCCGCCATATTATTATTATTCTTTTCCTTATTTCTTTTTATTCTTCGTAAACTTACACCTTTGCGACTATGTTATTAACTTCTTTTCTTCCTCACCTATTACGTGTAAAAATAGAAAACATTTCGATTACAGATGCTGCGACATCACTCGAGATGAGCGAATCACGGCGTTAAACTGTCTGATGCATTATGTGAAACGGGCATGTTTTTTTTTCTCCTTCTTCTTATTCTCTCGTTTAACCTCGCGCGTCGCGCGACCTATTGCGTTTGTCATAACTAATAGCAACATATCGTTATCGTTTATCATTATTATTATTATTATTATTATTATTATTATTATTATTATTCATTTATAATTAATTATCATTATTAATATTTTGTCTTTCGTACGATAAAAAAATTTGGGGGAGGTGGGCAAAATTCTCAAGTCATTCTGGTTACGTCTATTATATATATATATATTATATATATATATATATATATATATGTCTCGCTCGGAATCGTTATATAATCGGCTAATAAAAAAGTTCACAGCTCACACTGTATACAATTATTATATCGTATATAACGTGTGCACATGTGCATATCTCTCTCTCTCTCTCTCTCTCTCTCTCTCACTCGCTCTCGTTCTTTTTTTTCTCTGCGTTACACGATAATTTGATTAAATAAACGCATACAGCTCTTTCCTTTTCTTTTCGTGGGTGGGTTTCGCGCGCGGGATTCTCGTATATTTTAATCAGTATAATATATATATATACGTAATCAACAGAAATCATCCCATTTAAACGATCACAAGTGGCAAATATACGTATATATGTGAAGAAGCTCTTGTGATTTTTGTTATTTCACTGCGTTTATTCCTATTTCCTTCATTCAATTCTTTGTAGCTATATATTTCTATGTGGTTCCCTGTAAATTATCATATTGCGCTGGCATTATAGATATATAGTTACTGTATATATATATACATATATTTTTTTTTTTTATATTTATTTATTTTGTATATGGATAGTTTTATATTCATTTATATATGAAATAACAAAATTCACCGATAACATTTTGCGGAAGGTCACGAGATCCTTTTTGCGAATGGTTGATTTGAGTAACGATCTTGTTAAAGAATCTTGCTGTACTTTTGCTGTTTTGCAACTGCGTCGATTACGAACTGGTGGTGCGGTTATAACAATACCAAGAAAACAGTGAAATCCTGGTGATTATATAGATTTACGTGTCCATATTCCAACGGTTTTGACACATTGTTAAAATGATTATTGAAATATGAAAGAATAGTATAGGGTATAGTAAGAATTAATATGTCGCGAGTAAAAATATGAAAAACTTGTGGTTTTTACATATTTTTATTAAATCTAATTGTATATTTGTGTTAGCTGCACGTTCCAACGTCAACATACAGTTGAGTATATTTGAATCGTATACGCGGAGGTTCGCGCGACGCAGTTTGAAAAACCACGTAAAACTATATAATTCGGTGATGAGCGATGGAATAAAGGTTATATATAATAATATATATGTATATAGTGGTAAATGAATTACGCAAGTCAATCATAAACGTATATAAATCTCGTTTCCTTCCTACAATCCACGCTGTAACCGTATAAATCACTATTGTGCATTAACCTGCGGAGAAGATCAACAATACATTCATTGTACAAAGGCGGAAAGCCACGTGTATGATCGGTCAATGGGATGGTCAGGGTAACTCACACACTGTGCACACGGGGTGTGAAAATTCACACACCGAGCGAAGCTCGACAGTTTTGTTTCCGAATAATGACGTTCGTGTCGCCCTGCCAGAAAATAAAAAATAAAAACTAAAACAACCAACGCTGTTCATTAAAAAAAAAACCTAACCCAGCGTAACAACAAAGTTCTCTGCGATAACGCAACGACCTTTGCATGTGTGTCGTATATAATTATATATTCCTGTATAAAGCTTATTCTCTCTTTCGATCACTCGGAGATCATACCTTCTATGTTTCCTTATTCTTTTTTCTTTCTTTCTTTCTATTTATTTATTTATTTACTCATCTTTTTCTTTATTTTTCTTTTTATTACTATTGCGGAAGAAATATTTATCCTGTAAAAATCTGTGTCAACAAGTTACTTATCCATTTCACTATTGTACAAAATATGGCTGAAAAAATATTCTGGTTATGTATATTTTCACTATTATTATTAATATCGTTATTATATTAATATTATATTCGTACGATCACCGAGAGATACGAAGAAACACTCTGTAACTCAAGATTTATGCGGATAACAGTCTGAGTTGGTCCCCTCAGGTCCAAAAAGACTTCGGTATTGTTTTTTTTTTTTTCTTTTAATCAAACATTTGTACTGTTACTTATAATCGTTTAACTATATATTGCGCAACGCAAAACGCGATTATTCTCTCTCTCTCTCTCTCTCTCTCACTCTCTTTCGCTCTGTCTCTCTCTCGTCACTCTCTCTCTCTCTTTCAGAAAAAATGTTGTTTTATTTCAGTATCGAGAAGAAGACTTTCAACGACACCTAAGTATACAATCGTATGATATTACCTACGTTAGAAGAAATTTCATTTTTACTATGCATTTTATTTCTAGCCTTTAGTTTTTTTTTGTTCGATTAATGACAATGACAATGAGTATTGGTTAGATCTACAGTTAAATGTTCTTTTTTGTTAATACGAGTGCGCGAAACGAGATTAATTTTGGAGTTCGAGGATTGTCACACACACACACACACACACAAACACCCACACCCACACACATACACATATATGTATGCGTGTGCGCGCGGAAACGGTAGTTTAGTTTTTCGTATACTAGCTGTGCGAATCGTGGCTTGTTATGATTTTTCTTTTCGACTCTTCCAAGTAAATCGTTGAGTTAATTTTTTATTCCATCAGATAGGACATTTTTATAGTTTATTAGTCAGCTGATATCAAAAGAGTGATGCAATAATTTTACCCAATTAGGATACCCATTCGCTTTTTCTTTCGTTGCAAAAAGGAAAAGAAAAAAAAAACGTTCGATGTCGAAATGGTAATAAAAATAAGAGTTTCCTGCGATATAAAAAGAAAATTATAACCAACCAATGTGAGAGGATAAATTAATACAGCGTGTGTAGAGCATCCTGTCAAGAATAAAAAGATTAAATATTTTTAAAAGTTACGGGAGAATCAATGGTTGATTTGCACACAGGTTAATATTTATAAAGACGCGATTTGAAACAAATATATATTTCCTTTCCTCGGATGTATATTTTAAATCTGATCGCGACGTTCGTCTCATCGCATATAAATTCGTGTGTGCGTAATTTTCTTTTTCCCTTTTATAACGCAGTCGTATAGATTTCCATGATACGGTAAAAATCGATTGTCTACTTGGGTAGGTCGAAAATTTTTCGATCAACCGTCGGTGAAACTATATGTACGCGGCGAGTGAGTTTTCCCCAATCGCGAAAAGTGATTTTCATTCCTTTTTCTTTTATTATTGTAACGGTGCTAAGGAAAAAATGAAGATTCCTTTTTTTTTTTCTTTTATTCGATCGTATACGTAAGTCTCCATTATTTTCTGCGATGCACGAATTTTCATCCGATATCAAGTGTCATTCAAATGATTACTATTACAGTTTTAAATTAAATGGTAAATTGAAGACTGTGCAGGTTAAAGTATATGATTGTTCGGCTGTGCAATTGATAATTCCAAGGAATATTCGAATTAACGGTCCAATTAAAAGCAGCCCACCTGTACGTAGAGATTTGTATTTTATTCAAAGCACAATCGCTTGTAAAATGTAGACTTGCAACGTAGACTTACATGTTGTATAGGCAGCTATGGTACGAGATTATCACGTTGTGCGGATATTATAGTAAACGAAGAGAGATGCCTCGTAAATCATTTGCGCCTCGATCGGTTTACACGATAAATTCTTCTCTTTTTTTTTTTATTATTTTTATCCCCATCTTCGTTTCTTCTATTTTTTTCCCCTTATAAATCCCATTTTTTTTAATATATAAGTCACACTAAAGTACGTATGTTCGGTGGATACCTCGTAGAAAAAGACACTGTAACTATAATCATCGTAAATACTTTAACTCCGTATACTTTTGTCGGTTTGGGTTTGTATTCAAAATAATTTGGAATTTATCGAGTCTTGGGTACGATAGTTTACGCATATTGTTTACTATTACTTACGTATCGTTTACGTAATGCGCATATACTGTAAATTATAAAAATAACAATTGTTATTCGTTGTATTTAATTGGTTGTCTTCTCAAAATACAAATTGTAATGTGTATATATAGCCACTTTGACCTGCCATCGCTTACGTTTAAGCGCGTGCAGTTTCCATGTAAAATACTATTTATGTAACAAGTAACAAGTGACAGTTCGCGTATATATTATTGCAAAGAAAAAGAGGATCGACGTACTGCTCGTTCCAAATCATTGTAAATCCAAACTAGTTCGGTGTTCCTTGATTTCACCACGTTGTTTCGCGTGCGTATAACGTCTACTTGTGTATATATAGTCGTTTACAGTGATTTTTTCGTACAGAGGTATTTTGTTTATATATTATTTTTATAATGCATATACGGTAGCGTAATCCCATGTGCTTTGTACGACCTTCCGAGGAAAGGAGCTTTATTTCCCTTTTTTTTTTCTTTAAAGCTCAACATTTCCTTCTTGTATTTTTCTCGAATTTACGTATTGAGTTTAAACTTTGAGAGAAAGTTATACACTTCTCGCGCTCTTACGTGCAGAGTGATGAAGAATGCTCAGTGGTTCTAACGCTTTTGAATTAAAATTTTTTGTTTTGCGGTGGACTGGGTTATCGGGTGGATTCGATCTTCTTTTATACAGAAAAATTGAGAGTAATTCCTTTTTTTTGGTTATTGCGACGAGATTTACTTGTATTTAATATTAATAAGTAAACCATTGTAATATTTTGATCCAGACGTTGTGTCGATCAGAGTTACGGGACGGTAAGGAGATGCCTATAAATGTAAATAAATAATAAAATTAGTTTTTTTTATATACGATATAACGTTGTGACCTGAAACAAAATTGATACATTTTTGCAGGATTCTGTAATTCTGCAGTTTCTTTAATGAATAACACAATTTTATAGTCTACACCAACATTTTTGCAGGATATTTTATATTACACAAACGTAAGATCTTCATAAATGTTAATGCTCGTATACGCATATACGAAAAATATATAGATTGTATTACTTCATTTAATACATAGTACCAAAAAATTAGTTGTATATTAAGCATCAGATTACGAATATAATTTCATTTTTGTTCCCTCGATAAAGCACACATAAAAATGACTTGCTGGTGTAACCTTGAAAAATAATCTTTACTCAAGATTTTCGTCTACTGTTTACCCACGCACACATATATATGTATATACGAGCGCATATTTGATGCGCGGCAAGAGAATCTATTTAATATTCAAAGTATCTGCTGTTTAAAACATGAAATACGAAAATGAATTCGCGCGGCAATAGAATATATGTCGAAGAATCGATGTGTCGATCCTAATTCACCTCACGATGTAGAAACGGAAAGGAAGATAAAGAAAAGAAAAAGAAAAAGATGGGAATAAGAATATATAAACGAATGGGTATTGTTCATTTGTATACAGGGTGAGGATTTTCGTACGCGTGTTTTTTTTTAAGTTAACATCGTGTTATTTTAATTAGCCTTTACACCGAGTGATGTATTTATCGTTTGCATTGTCTTTTAATCATCCGATAGAGATTTTATTCATAATATTTTCATATTTTAACAGAGTTGACGAGGATACGAAGTTGTTTCATTTTTTTTTTCATAAAGATAATCGTATAAGAGTTTAAAAAATTATTTTATCAAGATTTGATACAATAAAATATAAGTAATGCAATTAATGCCAGTTGATATACATGTGTTGTTTATGCGTCTTTCAGTTGCAAATGGTATGCGAAGAGTTAAGAGAACATTTTTAAAATATCTTATTCTAAATTTCGGTAAGATAAAGTTTAGAGAAAAAGAAAAAAAAATTCTTTAACAAAGTAACAGTACCCTCATCTTTTTGAAAATAGGTTAGTTCTCGCGTTTTCAAGCTAGACACCTTCAACTTCCCCGCCTGCCCTCTCGCCCTCCGTAAGAATGTGCATATAAACTGCGCACAAATGCAGACTGTGAAGCGATGAAAAATTCCGTCGAGTATGTACAAACGCGCCTCGGGTGAGAAAAATCGACCGTGTACATATATATATATATATATATATATATATATATATATATGTATATAAAGTTACCTTTATTCTTTTTCTCTTGAGATTGTCGCTTTTGAAAATCGTGTAATTTGAATATTTTGGGGCTTGAGAATAAATATACATACGTGCACTGTGTGCTCCTTGTTACAGTAATGATTAATTCAAAATATATTTACTTTGTATTTTCAAATTTACCGTTACCGGTTAATTATACGATTATTTCGAGGTGAGAATTGCGTTACTTTCGTTACAAGTGTATTTTTTTTCTTATGCGACACTTGTAACTTATTTTATATCAAATTGAGTTTCAAAAAATGGCATTGAAAATATGTAATCACGAATATATTGTTATAGGAATTTATTGTAAAGATCGGATAAGATGAAAATATTTCCAATATTTCATAAATGATAAGGGATAATGGAATAACGACTCGGATCAAAATTACTCAATTGAAATATATATATACTTATATACGCTTGTTTAGTAAGCGTTACACTCAATATTATGTCATTTTTGTTACTTGCACTTTTATACCATCTTTTTAACTTCACCTCATTATGATTGCTGTTATTGTGATTACATATTTCACTTAATGCTTCGGAAATATAATTTTACACGCACGTTTTTACATACGTAATTGTTCAGGGAAAAAAAAATTGTTGATTTGTTATTGACCGTGCTCTAAGGAACATATGTATATAAAGTTACCTTTATTCTTTTTCTCTTGAGATTGTCGCTTTGAAAATCGTGTAATTTGAATATTTTGGGGCTTGAGAATAAATATACATACGTGCACTGTGTGCTCCTTGTTACAGTAATGATTAATTCAAAATATATTTACTTTGTATTTTCAAATTTACCGTTACCGGTTAATTATACGATTATTTCGAGGTGAGAATTGCGTTACTTTCGTTACAAGTGTATTTTTTTTCTTATGCAACACTTGTAACTTATTTTATATCAAATTGAGTTTCAAAAATGGCATTGAAAATATGTAATCACGAATATATTGTTATAGGAATTTATTGTAAAGATCGGATAAGATGAAAATATTTCCAATATTTCATAAATGATAAGGGATAATGGAATAACGACTCGGATCAAAATTACTCAATTGAAATATATATATACTTATATACGCTTGTTTAGTAAGCGTTACACTCAATATTATGTCATTTTTGTTACTTGCACTTTTATACCATCTTTTTAACTTCACCTCATTATGATTGCTGTTATTGTGATTACATATTTCACTTAATGCTTCGGAAATATAATTTTACACGCACGTTTTTACATACGTAATTGTTCAGGGAAAAAAAAATTGTTGATTTGTTATTGACCGTGCTCTAAGGAACGAATTATTTTTATTTGTCATCAATAAACGCCAGTGATGATTTACGACGAGTGCAAATTTTGCTGAAGGAAAGTTGTATCGTAATACGCGCGCAGTCCTTACCATTAATGCAACGATAATGAACGAAATGTGTGTGTGTGTGTGCACTATAAAATTGAACTTCGAAAACGAATGCTCCCGTTATTAACAGCTTTAAATTCGTTATAATTTATGTTCCGCTGATGAGAATGAGAGGAAGACATGGTTCTATAATATATATGTAGGTAATTAGAAAAAAAAAAATATAGTACTTTGAGTTTCTTTAAACTTCTTAATTATAGAGTTTGTGCCGTTTGATGGAAGTTTGAAAAGTTCATTTATGAATACACTTATATATACTGTTGAGGGTAGATGTTTCGATTTTGTTAATGTAGTGGTTAAGGTATTTGGAAATTTTAATTAAAACTGTATTAGTTTAACTAATTTTAATTGCTTAATTTATTATATGGTTATTTGAAATTGGGCACCATATCTTATTTGTTATCCACTATTAATTGTATATATAAATGTTATGAAAACTTATTAATATGTAAATACCAATAATGAGAAAATATTTTATTCGTCCTGAACAATCGAGTAGTTATTTCTTCAAAAATTAGAAAAAAAAGGGAAGGAATTACCACTTTATAAGTCGATCTTTTTCATTTTAATTTGCAAAGAACTCTACACACCCTATAACCTTCTTCTTGTTTAATTGCTAATTTTACAGTGGTGGTGCGTATACGACCAGAGTATACCTTTACTCGTTTCTTTATTTTTTCCTTTCTTTTTTTGCTCTTTCTTCTTCGTTCGTCTCGCGTAACAAAGACTGGAAAATTAAATATTCCCTTTGAAACAGGATACGAAAGGGCGGGGTAGCTTTCTTTCGGGTAGGTTTAGATTTTTTTGACGGCCCGTTTGATTTTTATGTTTCGAAGGATGTTTATGAGTTTACATTCATAATGCGAGTAGAGATTTTTTACACTTTGCCCGGTTGTTAAGTATATTGTTAAATTATTAATATTTATTTATATAACGATGCGTATAATAATCTAATCGAAAAGGTATCGTCCGCGACTGACTTGTACATGAAAAGATTTTTTTTTTTTACTGCAAATTATCGTATCAGTACGCTTCGATTCTTTCAAATTTATTATGAAATTCAATTCAACCGATCGACGAAAAAAAAAAAAAAATCATTCGACTACTTTTTTTGCGTTCAATTATTCATCAATTATGGGAGTTAAACACACGATCCATTCAAAATTGCTTGTTTGCCTTCCGATAAAGAAAGAAAAGAGACTTGGGCAATTCCCTAAAGTAAACGTCTCGAGAGGGGGGCAAAAGTGAACGAAAAAAAAGAAATAACGCTCGTAAAACCGCGGAGAGTAGTACAAAACCCGAAAAAAAAGAATTGCGATGCGCTCTCGTGCAACAACCTGACTTGGTCTCCCTCCCCCGCATTACGCAACCGCGTCGTCTCTTTTCTCTCTGTTTGCCGCGGTCGTTTATTTCTTCTGAGAGAGGGGCGAATCTTTTCTTCTTATTTTTCTCAACCTCTTTTTTTTTTATTTTTGCACATATAGGTCTCGTTTTCTTTATTCGCGAACGTGTGAATTCAAAGGATGCTTTTTCTTATGAATCAACCATTGGATTACCGATACGGAGAATCGAAAAATTTTGGTGATTGATGGCGTTTAATTGTTATGCCTAATTGTGCGATGTCAATTTTTTTTAATTGTAGGTTTATTCGATTTACGGTGACGTTACGGATTCAAATTGAGTAAATACCGTTGATTCGTTAGAATGTCAGTGGATAGAAAAAGGTATTACACGAAAGCTAAAATTATACCGTTAATTATATTATTATAATCTACGAATCTACATGTTTCTATAGGTAAAATAAAGTAATGATTTATTTTCTAGTTGCATGTTAATAAATAATTATAAAATGAATGTAATTTAAGTCAAAGTTAATAAATGGAGCCGACTTTTTTTTATTTAGTTTCAAATATAAGCACTATTGTTGGAAAAGTTTTCACGTGAAAGCAACGTATTTACTTTAAAACATTCAACAAAACGTTTATTACGTTACCAAGAGCAAGTGAATTTCTAATTTTTGCGTATATTTTTTTTATATATAACATTACATATCACGTACTATTTCCATTACTTTTCTATAGGAGGTATCATTTTCTACCTAAATAATATAAACAAAGGAAAGTGCAGAATATTGCATTTGATTTTTTTTTTTCACGAAATATTGCATCGGCAATTTTGTAATTAAAGCTCAACACGCAATGTTACTGTAATAAGTGTAACATTTCAGCAATAAATATAATGGAAAATTTACAAATTCGTAGTAAGATTATACGAAGGACTAATTTAACAATAAAAAGTTCCCGCAGAAGGAAGTGAGGTTGAGAACAAAAAAAAATGAACCACGCGTTGAAATTCATCGTTTCTCGGTCTTTTTACTTGCGTTCCTCTGCGCTCCCCTTCGCTTCGAGCGTGCCTATACTACCGGACTGGAGTAGTAGGCCAAGAGGAAGGATGCTGTGTCTCTTTCAGTGGCGCTTCGATCCTTTCCTTTTTCTCAATTGCATTTTTGTTTATTTTCTTTCGGTAGCGCGGCACCGGTATTTTATTAGGCCTCGTTTTCTTATACGGAAAAGTCATTTTGATATTTTGTTGGATTTACTTTTTTTACACACATGAATTTTCGAGCATGTTTACGTTACCTTATACGTACAGTTTAAAAATTTAAATAATAAATTAATGTCATGAAAAATTGTTGGTTTTACGCGTTGGCTAGAAAGATTTATTTAATAATGCCCGAACAAATAATTACACAACATATTTTAATTATACATTTATTACGGTTTTATCAATTATAAATCAGGTAAACTTATTAATTACTAAATTTCGTATTGTGTTACACAACATTTATTACCTATAATTCATCATTTAAATAATAAAATATAATACGCGCAAGAAATTCTGGTGACACTAAAGTCATGTTTTCTTATTTCATATGATTTTATTTTTTACGCTACCGCTTGTTTTCGCATTTTAAATATATGCACACATATTTTGGAAATAAATTAATTGCGAGATACGTAGAGTAAGCATAATTTTTTAATGAGTGTGATTTACAAGGTTTTACAAGCTCGTTTCAACTAATTTAAAATGTATTGCAAATAATTTATGAATTTCGTATGGTAAAATTAAATTATTTATAATAATTACATATTATTTTATATTAATAAATGGAAATTGTGTAATTTCAAACGCGTTTTAGGTGTAATACGCATAAGAGACAAATGTAAAGATGAAGAACTACCGATTCAACAATAAAATAACACGAATAAAAATAGGATAGGATACCTCTTTTGCCAACTCTTTCAAATGGATAAAACTCCTTCCAATTCATTTTCGCGGTCGTAAAACTTTACGAAACAGAGTTTCGGGAAACTCGCGCACCGCATAATTCACCAAATCATGCCTTTTTTTTCACTCCTCTTTTGAATCTAGATATTTTTCCCTACGCACATCTTTGACCTGCTTTTTAAAGAAGTAAACTAGTTCTTAAGATTTCTTTTTTTTTAGAATTGAATGTCTTGTTAACAGGTGAATGAGTTTCAAATTTTATTTTAAATTTGTTAGTTTTATTTTGAAGTGTTAATTGAAGTTTTATCTTATTTTGTTACAAATAAATTATGTAATATAGAATTTATAAGAATTATTTTTAATTGGAAAGTTACCGTCGCAGTATATTAAACTGCAATCTTTATTTATGGTTTTATTAAAATAAATTTATATTTTTACGAATAAACGAAGGCTCGATGTTTAGAAAATAAATTAAATGTATTTAAATAACGTATAATTTATAGTACTGAATTATTGAAGCACGTGAGTTCACTTTTCCGAGGATTGATGAATTTGTTCCGGACTGTCCCATATTTTAAGTCAAACCCTCTACTGGTGCACTTAAGATATTTGACGATATCATTTATCAAAACGAAAACTGATCGTGGCATATCTAATAAATAGAATAAAGTACACTTATTGCTAAATTTTGAAAATAAAGTTTTTTAGTTAAAATAAATTATACATATACGCAATAACGTATATATCCCTTTAAATCGGACAATTAATGCAGTATGAAAAAAGTGATTGTATCTCCATCAATCCTTGTTAAGCTTATATCGTTACAGCCAACACTTGCAAAGATACTTAATAATTTTTGACCAAATTAACATTGACAACAAAAAGTAGTCACGGTACAGTAAACTTTCTTTCCCTCTTTCTGTGCTGGTAAGTGTATAAAAATGGAAACGGTCCAATCTACTTTATGTATGTGTGCGATTGTTTGTTTTTTTTTTCGACTTCTCCTGACTTTCGTGCATCCCCATCGCTCCTTTTACGCCTCGGTCCTCTTTGCTGCACTCTCATTTCGCTTTGCCACATCCATCCCGAGCGTTCGCCGAATTTACGCGGCGTTAATTAGATCCTCCACGAAGGTTAATGAGATTGGGATTTCTCAGGTTCCATTGTTATTATTACTTTTCGAAAAATAATTTCTTTCTTATACAACATTTTTAATGTCTTTTAGTATTTTATTACTAACTTACCGCGATTTTTTCTGTATTCCTTTTTTTTTCATTTCCACGGTTATATTATTACGGTCGCGGAGTATAAGACATTTTTTTTGAGTATCGTGTATAATTTTGGTATGATTGTTATTTTACGCTTAATGAAATATTTTAAAATTTGGAAATATAAATGTAAAAAGATTTATACTTTTTAAATGGTTCTATTAAGTTATGAAGGCTATATTGTTTTATTAGACTTTTCGTCTGACCAGAGCATACACTATTACTACTTAAAACATTAGATTTTCTCGTAAGAATCATGTTTAGTGCTTTACGTATATAATTCATGATATTATAAGATGTTGGTAAAAATTTTCTGTTGTAGAATTTAACTTTCGTTCTTTTGAAAATCTTCCTGATGCAGTATTATCGCAATTTTCGCTTTCGTAGTATTTATCGTTCAAAAGTCGCGTGATAACTTAATTTTCATACGTATTGGAAAATGTTAAATTATTTAATTATTCTCGAGCCAACAATAATGTATATTGATTCGTTATAGATTTAAAATAATTATTCATCAGCTTTCTTATTGTTCGATGCCAAATCTTTGTGTACATATAAAAAGGTAGATGCCGATATATATACTTGAAAATCCGCGGGACGAATCAATCGGTTTCGCAGGACCTCTCGAAAATGGGACGTGCTCGCGGAACGAGAGAAAGGGGAGGAAAAAAGAGACGCGAGGAGAATGTGAGCTCGAAAGATGTAGAAGGTTTTAAGCTTTGCCCTCACTGGAGATTTACGATGTATTATTCGGCGTGAGTATGTGTGTGTGTTTGTGTATCTGTACGTACATATATATATATATGCGATATGAATTATGTTTCGTTAAATTATGAATTTTTATAGTGCTAATTAAAACGGTAGAGATTTAAATGTATCCACGTCACGATTTAATTTTAATATTTTAATGAAATTAATTAATAAACAAATTTAATGTTAACCTTTTTATTCTACAATAATTTTGATTGATACGGTCGTTCAGTTTGGCATAAATGTTTATATATACTTTATACGATATCACACCTTAAATTCATTTCTTATCACTTAGTCAGATCGTAAATAAAACTATAACCTCCGAAAATGTTGAATAATTAAAGTAATTCATCACTCATCAACTAAATTACAACTCGCATCTATCAGAAAATTTAATAAAAAAAACTTACTGCTTTTTTTTTTAAATATTTTTTCACTTATAAAATTGATAAGAACCGTTTACATCGCTAAAGTATAAGGTTTTTAATATTTCGTCGTAAAATATAAATGTGCCGTCATTTATTTAAAGACGCATTAAGAAATATTTTAAATTTCATCTTATATATATATATCGATTGTAATTTAAGTGATTGATGTGCAGCTAAAACAAACGTGTGCGCATATACCATATAAAAATACATTTCTTTAAGGTGCTTTTTAATGTAATCGGTGCAATTAAGATAAATTACACGGATGGTAAAAACAATTATTTCGTAATAAGTTTTTAATACTTAACGCGTAAAGGGACCTAATATAATATTCGTAATAAAGAATTTACATTTAAACGTATCAAAAGTTTGCTTCCAAATTTACGCGGAATTGATCGATCAGATAAAAAGTACCATTTTTCAGTTTTAACTGGGCTTTTTCTTTATAATAAGAAAGCAGCAGTGTATATACAATGAATACATTCTTTTACATTTCGAGAGGAGAATAAAAATAATGAATTGGTATACAATCTTTTCTTTACAAAAATCAATAACAATCTGTTTATTTTTAATAAGCGTTGCATCATAAATTATGTATTAACGCACTCGTTGTTTTAAACAAAATAATTTGAACCTAATTTTTTCGAAAATTGATCAAAAAACAATACGTCCATGTACGTTTTGTATGGGAATTAAATATACCTACGGCTGTTATACACATGTAAGGATTATAAAAAAAATAACAACAAACATATCACTAATTGTACTCCGGGATCTTTTACATATTATTTACACGTGTACGTACGTAAAATTTCACTCTATAAACTTCGAACGAGCACATAAATAAGTAAAAATGGTACGTTCGTAAAAAAAGAGTAATAATATAAATTATTCTTATACGATTATTTAAAGAAAAAAAAAAAAGAACACCCGAGGAAACAAAAGTTTTGTCGTCGTTGTAAAATATATATAACGGGCGGAAATTCGAAATCGAAGGATATCAGATATGGAGGTCCCATTTTTCGGTCACACCTCTTCTCTTTCATCGTTATATACCCCCCTTTTTCATGTACGGGACCGTGTTTCACATAAATCCAAACTTGCTCACATACACGTGATTCATGAGGTTATATATGTAATTATATAAAATATATCATGCAAGTGCAATTCTTCGTGGATTTCCGATAATGTTCGTTGAGATTAAAGAAAAATAAAAGGAGCACTGTGTTACCGTGATATAAAAGAGCCAGTTTCTTTTTTATGTTAATACGCGTGTATGTTGAGTTGTTGAAAATTAGGTATTTTATTTACCGAGTATATGTTTCTCGTACGGTTTTTTCTTGTTTATCGACGGTGACACTCCACTTATTATTTGAAACACACGCGCGACATTTTTTTTAAGTATCTTTTACACTTACAGCCCAATTTTGTTTTATCTAACCAGATAGTTATTTTATAAACAAAAGGTATATTATAGATATTAATCGTATATAAACATAATTTTGACGCATTGTGATCGATATAAGTCGAAAAAAATTAAATGATTTTAGTTTCGATAACGTATAGTTCGTCAGCAAAGAAACAACATTAGTACGTATACAACGCGATGAACAATAAAGCACATAAATATTGTTTAAACAAAAATATATGCAAATTTAATCACCAACATTTTTTCCGCTCATTATACATACTCGTACAAAAAAAAAGAAAAGAAACTGCGTTGTCCGGGTATATACGTTATCGTCGAGTGTCTCGCGCGCATGCAAAGGGTCTTTTCTCCTTGCAACGAAGAAAAAAAGTAACAACACGAGCGCATTCGTGCGGCTCGATAGAATCGAATCGAGAAATCGGATTTAAAGCTCCCTCAACCCCCTCTCTCTCTCTTTCTCTCTCTTTCACTCTAAATGTATTTGTGTTGGTATTTTTTTGGTGATTATTATTAGTTGTGGGTTAAAGAGAACGTTTTGGTGAAAGATAATTGTTAAATTTTTATGCCTGCGAATTTCTAGGTATATGTATATATATATATACATAACTATAGCCGCCTTTCTCTTTTTTCGAATAAAATTGTGATTTATATATGTATGCTACAGGATATTGTTCGTTTTGGTAAGTAATTAACTTCGCGTTGAGTTAAGGGGGTCTATGGCTTTATTTATGTCTTGCTCGAAATTATGTTGGTACGACTTTTTATTTTATTTTTTTATTTCAAAGTTATCTTCGGGTTAATTTATTTGTTAGTGTTAATTTATGTAACTTATGTTTGATTTATCGATCCGTAATGACCGATTGGATTTTATAGAGTAAACATTATTTTTCGGCTTATTTCTTTTTGCCGTTGATATTGCAAATTTGGTATCATTCGTAAAATAAATTTATTTTTGAAGTATAAAAAAATGTAAATGTCTTATCTATACGTTTAAATTCACCGATGGTTCTAAATGATTCTTAGATTTTGTAACGTAATCGTTAGTTAAATTTTCAAACATAAAATAAATTTTCTGAAAAATAAAAAGAATTGCTAGTTATCGTACACATTCCCGTCGACTCTACAAAGTTTTTGGTATAAAATTAAACATAATCTCATCCAGCATGTGTTAAACGATAGATAAAAATCGAATTAAACCGAAAGAAGAAGAAGAAGAAGAAGAAGGAGAAAGAATAAAAAAGTTGTGTGCAATTTGAAGAAAATTAAGTATATAGTTTCGATCGCTATTTATACATTCATCTTTCTCTCTCTCTGTTAGAGAGAACTCTCACTCTCAGTCTCCCGTATCTTGCTTTTGTCTCTCCCTTCCTCCTTCTCCGCCTCCTCCTTCTCGCGTCGGAGTCGGTCCGAAGGCTGCGCGCAACTTCTCTCGTCGACGCGCCTATATAGATTCTTTCTCTTTCTCTTTCTCACTGCGTCTCGCTCGGCCGACGTGCCAAGTTCGTGAACCTTGAACCCGTTCGCGCGCGTCAACTCGTTTCGAAAGTCAACGACTCCGACGGACGCGCGCGCGCGCGCTCGCTCGCTCGCACACACTCGATGGAATTATATTTCTCTCTTCGATGCTCTCTGCGATCGTGTGCGTGTTGGTTTTTCTCTTTTCAACTCGGAGAAAAAGAGAGATACTCTAATGTAACCATTTTTATTATACCTTTTTTTGCAACATTTTTTTCTTGCACCAGGGGTTTCCTATGCAGGTGTTTTCACGCCAATTTTTTTCATCTTCTAGATGCATATGATTATTACTAATAGTATTTGTTTTTAAGTACTATTTTTAATTTTATATGAATTACTCGTTATTGATGAAATCGATTAACGATGAGTTGAGGGAGAAAAATTTACAGTCTAATATAGTAGTAATAAAATAGTTAAATAATAATTCAATATTGTTATCGTAGCTTTGTAAGATGGTTAGATTATCTAAATGTTTCGTTGTGTGACCGAAACCATATAAATAAATTACCGATATAGATATAATCTGAATAACTTAATGTACTTTATCTTTTTATACTTAAATATACAATATCTTCATAAATGAGGAAATCGCTTGTTATTGTGATTCTCTTACGCATTGATGTCAGTCGCGCAGTAACAATTGCAGTATTGATAATATATATAAGAAAATCAATTTTATTCAAATACGCGTTACTATATAACACCGCTGATTCGGTCTCTATCGAAACCCAGTTTCATATACGAACAACACGAATATAGTTGTTTGAATAAAAGAAAGTTTCTGTTTATATATAAATGTATTAATGACGAATATAATAATTTTAAATTAAACACGGATTTTAATTAAGAAGCCGCGCAGAAAGATAATGACTGACGCGTTTCTTTTTGCTTCAAAAGGACCACCTTTATATATAATTGTCGGGTACATACAAGAATTAATTATTAATCCAAACATCGAAACTTAAATTTTTTCCCCCCTCTTTGTCGAGGTGTATTATATTTGAGTTTATTAAGTTCGTGTAGTGCGCAAATGAATTAATTAAAATTATTCCGTATTTTCGTATTTATTGCCAGGTATTACACGACGGATGTCTTTTCTACGTACAAATAAACGAACAATCGATAAGTATAAAAATTACGCGCAAGTATCTCTAATTTTTAAGGATAAAAGATGACGAGGTAAGATAAAAATTAATTAAACCCTCTGAATTGCTCGTAAAAACTGGAGAAAGAGAAAGAGAGAAAGAGAGAATTAGACTCGTTCGTGTAAATCCTTATCTATAAGCTTGTAACACTGAAAATTTGGGCTACCTGACTCGATTTTCCCCGTGATCTTTTTCTCCAATCTTTTCTCGGTTAAATTTGGATCCTTATTTTTTAAACGATCAGTACACACACAGGCACGTAAACACCTGAATCTATTCCCTTTATTCATTAACTATCGATTGATGGATACGATATTGCAACTCCGGTTTAAACGCGAATTTAATTTTAATCGTGTATATTTCATCAAGCATGAGCATTTATATATATATATATATATAGCTTTTTTCGTTGGATAAATTTTGAAAAAAAGATGTTAATCGGTAGAGTTTTTGTATACACTCGTGCGATAAGTATATTCGGTTAAGAAATTGACAATTTAGCGTAAAGATCAAGTTTCCTCGTAAATTAAAATTTTATATCTCTATATTCCACCCCTTCCTTATTGCCCAGTGAAATCTCATTTTTTATTGCGCGTATTTTTTGGTTAAATTAACGAGAAAATATATAGACTGGTTTGATTTTGGAGATGTGAAAGTATACGCGCAAGTTAAGCGTGTGCCGTTTAACGGAATCGCAGGTGTTTAAATTAGTTTTCTTTTCTCATTTAACCAATTTGTACGAATTAATTGTAAAAGATATTGGGATTTACACGGTTTCGAGATGGATAATTGATACAATGCATACTTAAATACGCACAAACATCGAACTGGGTAAAATAATAATAATTATTGTAAGATACGAAATTACCGGTGGAAAAAAATTAATGAAATTCTTTATAGTATAAATAAAAAAAGGTAATTAAAATAAAAAAAAAAAGATCGAACGCAAACAACCCCTATCCCGTAATACCCCAACGATATATACTGGTTCTCCTCGTTGCATGTATACGTGTATGTATAGGTGTTTCACGCAGGGGCGTACATGTACGCGTATATACAGAGTCACCGACGTTAATGAAGCTACTGGCCGAATGCGAGAGATAGAGCGAGAGAGAGAGAGAGAGAGAGAGAGAGGAGAGGTGGAGAATCATTTGGCCACTGACCTTGAATGTGCCTGGCCGTTAACGATTTTCCATGCGCGCGGCGCCCGAGGTATGCCATCAGAGAAAGAGAGAGAAAGAGGATCACTCGGATTGTTTTAAATCGATGCCTTTTTGCCGGTCTTTGTTAACGCTGGGCTATTTTCGGATAACGAGGTTGTTAACGCCCGACTTTTTTCTTTTTTTTTTTTCCTTTTCGTCTGGTGATTGTCTGGCATCTTCTCTGTACATACCCAGACATTCGAGATTCTTTTTTTCTTTTCTCGGCCAAGTTGTTTCGCGATAAGAGTCGCGTCTATCGGGTCTACTATAAGTTCTTAATTATTACATCGTGCATCGGGAACCGAGAAAATATTTATTTTCATTAGTATAACAAAACAAAAGTGCTCGTTAAAAAAATAAGGAAACAAATATATATACAGTAACAATATTGTCACGCGACAAAACCGTCATAACATCGCCCACTATACCTTTTTTCTTCATTAACGTTCGAGCTTTCACGTAAAAATATTTACGCCTCGTTAAGGGACATCCGTTTAAAGACGTGTAAGTCGAATCTTTAAAGCCTCTTAATTGACGGATACGTACAAATTCGGTATATATGCATTTTCTTTTTCTTGGGCAAATGCGCAAATCGACGAAAAAGAAGTCGGAACGAAATCCATCGAAAATTCCACGTTTCTACAACTCGAAGATCGATCATTAAAAAGGACCAGGTATATATAGGGTTGTTGCGAAAGCGTTCAACTTTTATGTATAAGGAAGGAGAGAGAGAGAGAGAGAGAGAGAGAGAGAGAGAGAGAGAAAGGCATTTTTTTTCCTCGTTTCTTACAACGGTACGTGTTTCGCGCGGTGCCCACGTTTAATTGGAAGGCGAATTACAATTTCGAAATGTCCTTTCGAGATAAGCTTCTGAAAGCTTCAATCGATGGTTATTTATCTTTTCGACAACATTTTAATTCTTCCCTTTTTTTTGTTCAACTTTATTTTTAAATAGATTTATACGTGATAAGTGTTTATTTTATATAAACTTTATACGAATTGGTGATAAGATCGTGCGTGTGTATGTATAGAACATTACTCGATGGGCTAGTCGTTACTTCGTTTTCATCCCTAATTGATTAACGGATGTTGAACGTAATACACAGTTTACTCGTTGCAAAAAGATGCCAAAAGAAACGAAACGTATACCGACGATTTAAAAGTTAGCCGGACAAATCTATCGTACGTTACATTTTACTCAGCAGCAAGTAATAAAACTAAGAAGAATGAACCCAAAAAAAAAGCTCGATACTTTATCTCGAAGAGGCTTATAGAATGTAAACTAAACAAGATACACCTGAATCCTCAAAACTGTGCAATCGACTAACAAAATTTAAAAAGAAAAAGTACGATCCTCCTATAAATCTTAAAACTCTCCCACATACGAATAGTGAGTTACTGGGTTCCACCTACGAAACCCCATCTCCCCCACTACGTGCACGCGCAAAAATCGTCTAGAGAGAGAGAGAGAGAGAGAGAGAGGTGGAGGGATGGGGGTGGGGGGGGGGGGAGTGAGCCCGCCGAAACAAAAAAAACGAAAGGGGAAAGAGAGGGGACTAAGGAGGCCCCGTTGATTGAGAAACGCTGTTAAACAGCAGGCAAGCCGGCTCTCTCAAGGCCACGAGAACGCGACTCCCCCGCCGAGGAGAGTCAAGGGCGTTCTCCTCCTCCCCCTCCCCCTCATCCTCCTCCTTCTCCCGCTCCTTCTCCTCCTCCTCTCGGAGTCTCTTCGCAGACTCTCGAGGATAAAATGAGAGGGGTATAGATCGAGAAGACGTAAGAGATGGGTAAAAGATAGAGAGAGAATACTAAAAAAGTAAAAGAAATGAAAGAAGGGGTTTTCCCCCCTATACCTATATATATATATATATATATATATATAATCTTATTCTTTTATTTTTCCCCTTAAATGCACGATCGTGTATATGTATATATACTTTTTGTTTCGAGCCTAGATTTTTTGTACATCCTTCGTCCTCCTCTCTCGCTCTCTCATTCACTAATTCTCCTTCTCGCTTTCTTACCGTCCTTCTTCATCTTCTTATTCCTTTCTCTCCTTTATACTTTCCTTTTTTTCTTCTTTTATTTTACTTTTTTAATATGCGATTTAAGACTTTTTTTCTAATTCTTCGTCGTTCGCTAATTCTCTTTCTCACCTTACTTCCACTTCTTTTTTATTCCTACCTCTTTTATTACATTTATATGTATATATTTATATGTATGCCTCTGTGTCCATATATATATATATATATGTATATACCAATGATCTTTGTATATCATTTAGTTGTGCCGTTCCCCTACTTATTACCTTTTTTCTCCATTTTTCTTCAACGCTACTTCTTATCTTTTTTTTTTCTTTTTCTTATTCTTTTTACCTCTTTTTCGCCTTTTTTTTTACTTTTAATATTTGCATTTCACTTTTTGTTTCTCTTTTAGGCGCATATTCTCTCGTCGCTCTTATATTGACTAATTCTCTTTTCTTTACTCTGCCTTCTTTTCTTTTTACGATTTGCTGGGTTTCTGTTGTATCTTACGTCTTTTAAGTTTGTATTGTACACATTTTTAAGATGCATTGTTTTCTTCGGTAATAATCATTAATCAGGTATTGTCTAAATAAATTTTTTTTCATGATATTTCTATCTAGTACTTGAATACACAGTTAGAGTTGATTTTAATTTTTCACACAAACTGATTTTTATAAAATTAGAGTGGATTCTGATTTTTCACACAAATTCATTTTTATAGAATTACTTTGAAAATAAATAATATTTAACAATGTTGGTTGAATAACTATTTTGATTAACATTTCTGAATTAATTTACAAATTTAATATGTGATTTAAAATGACCGCACGATATAAAATTATTTCGAGTATTGTGTTTAATAAGTGCAAATTCAATTACAACTGCATGTAATGAATAATGCATGAATTAATTTATTATGATCAAGTTCTTTTTTTTTTTAACTTATCGTTATCGTGTTATTAGTATATAGCGCGTATTCAAATTATTTTTGGAAACCTCCAGTAAATCATCGTTATTAACCAAAACTTGATAATTTACATATTCATTCAAATTATATTCGTTGCACATGTATATATTAGAAGTAAGAGTAAAATGGCTTGAAAACGACGAGTTTTCGAGTTTATGTAAACAACAAAAATGCAAGATAATAAAGTTGAAAAATTTTTGTTTGATGCAAAATTTGACCAAAATTACTCAAAATTACACATTGCGTTCGTATTCTTTATTCGTTTCTCATTTTCATTCCTCTTTCAATCTGTCTTTCTCTTTCTCTCACTCTCTTCAAAACGCAAATTTCTCATCATCTTCCTTTTTACTTAGCTATCTCGGTCTTACCTTCTTCTTCCATCAATCTACGAGAGGTGGATGTGTACATCTTTTTTTTTGTTGATGTTAATTCAATCTTCGTCTTTGGGTTCGCTCGCAACCTCATTCACTGATACACATTTCCTTTACCCCGTTATTATCGTTCTGACGGACATTTTTATTATGAAATATTCATTAACTTTTAATTAAATAATGAATTAGGTAATATACCTTCAGGGTGATTTAGGTATTATGAGATATATGAAATTCAATAGTGAAGAATGGAATTTTTTTAAATTTCGTTAAAATATCAAATTTCGCGATTTATTTTTATTTTCTTTTTTCGGTTTTACCAAGTGTGGCGAAATTTGATTGGTTTAAATCAAATTTTACAAAATACTATTTTGAGAAGTTATTTCGTTAAAGCTTGGGAGTAAATATACGAAAGAATTCATCTTGCCATATTGGGTTACTGCATATTTAATTATCAGTGAGTACTAAATTTTGTCATGTAGAAATCATTATTTGCCATACACACTTTCGTAATATTGTAGCGACAATTTTACTCGGTAAAATGTAACCGTCGTACTATTTAGGTTCGATCGTTCCTCTCTAGAGAAAGAGAGTCCTTATCTCGTTCGAGGTCCGATAAGAGCAGCGCAGTGCTCGTTTACATCTCATCTTGGCGTTCGCATAATTTGCTTGCAAATTCTTTTATTTTTTTTTATACCCTCCTATCTTTTACCCCTCACTATTTTCTTTTTCTCCGAACATTCATTACAATTTACAAAGCTGGATTACTCGCGTATTTATGTCCTAGTCTTGTTTCTCAGTGTCCAAAAATCTACGGGCTCGTCGAGAGTTGTGCTGATAAGATGTATGTAATTCGATTCAGATCGATCAGTGATTCTTCGATCCTACCTTTTTGTTTATGTTTCGAAAATTAGTTAAATACGAATCAGTACGATGCATTGTTGGTAAAAAAAAGTGTTTTCGTTCATAATGATTGACCACAACCTGTGTAACACCGCTTACAATTTGTAATGGAAAACATGTTTTGTAAAAAACAATTACGTTTTTTGCGATAATTACGATTTACATTTCGTTGGTATGATCCCTTGGTGTAGTCCATCAAATCTAACAAAGCGCTCAATTTTATTCTGATTTTAGATTCTCACAGATCATTTATAGTCTTGATAAAACGTAAAATACAAGATAGTGTAATTACCTTCGATGTTAATTTAAGGATATCTGTTCCGTCAGTCCTATGAGCACATCTGTTACTTCTCAAATCGGAATGTCAACTTGTATTATCTCTGTTACGTTAATGAGACATTGGTTACGTTTTCGTCAAAACTGAGTTCATATATATATATATCCGATAATTTCAAAGAAATATCAAGGAAAAGTCACATCAAGCCCTTTCACACTGCAATATTATAGTATTTACGGTGATAAAATAAATGTAACCAACGTCGTACTCAATGCAACAAATATACAAACACTCAAATCATTAGATAGTGGCCGTTCAATAACGTGCTTGACCCGTCAAACTAAAAAATTTACCGAAAAATTCTGGTAACACGTGACGGTATTAAAGCACATATTGAAATTCTGCACGCAAAAACGTGCTTTCGCACGGTCTTCTCGACTGCGGTTGGACAGGCACACTTACGACTTTCATCCACGTCATAAAGGACTTTCGGTGCTACGACGCAAATCTTCCTCTTTATTTTTCTTCTTCTTCTTCTTGTTCTTCATCTCAACGTTTCTTTTCCTCTAGCATTCTTAAACATTTCATACACACCAATAATTTATATCTGTGTATATATTTGATTTTTTTCTCTCAATGGAAAAAACTGCATAGAATTTACCATCTTCTACAAGTTATTAAATTTTTGGCGAATGATTATATTAGTCGAATTACTTTTTAGCCTGTATACCATGTAAGATGTGGATAAATTTCTTATTTTCGTAAGTCACCTTTGAATTAAAAATTGTATAGCAACTTTTCTAGCTGATATTCAAATTCGCCCCTGTATAAGATGTACGTTGTAAACTGCTAACATTTGCATTTTCGTCTAACTTTATGGTACTTGCGATGGTTCCAGCATTCCTTGCTCACTCATATATTACACTTATTAATCGTGTTCGTCAATTGACATTCCTTATTTCAAGCGTGCATAAGTAGATTTTAAATCGAGAGATCACATCTATTACTATGACTATTTCTCAGTCAATTTATTTTGCACGCGTATACATTTTGATGTCGAATAATTCACCTTTTCAAGACTTTCTATCTTTCGCCTTTGGGTGTTTTTAAGGGCTGGCGACGTATTTTTCTTTGTCGAAAGATCAGAACTGTTAATTAAATGTGATGAGGTGATTGCCGAAATAAATAATTTTTTCTTATGTAAATAATTGGACGATTGTACCTTGTATGAAAGGTAAAAGACAACACGTCATAGAACAACCGAGATAAAAAATGTTTAAGACACCTCAACACCATTTTAACTTTAAGAAAAATTACACCTTTAAGTATATGTTGCCCTTTCTTTTTGTTTTTCTTCTCAAAGTACAAGCCTTGATGAGTCGTAATTAGGAGACCTTGTTTTAAAGAAAACACTGTGGAATAAAAAGGACGAAAAAAAGTCTTAATTCTCGACCAATTAAACGTAACGCGACTCGCCAAAACTTTGGCAGCATTAAGTGAAATTTATCAGCAAAAAATGAGGGACGATAAATTAAAGGAAAAAGGTAAGACACCCTACTTTACTTCACTTCTTTCACCGTTACACACGCGTATATATCACGAAGGTATATATATATATACGTGTGTGAAAAAATCACATTAATAAAGTAATACACTTTTCAATTATTCCCGAGGGCAAGTTTTAAGAATAAAAAAAAAAGGAGAAAAAGATTCCGTCAAAGGTATATAAAGACATAAATGAGAACGTGAATTCTTCGTGCGCTTTTGTTTGACTTTTATGATTTTGACTCTGATTATTATTATTGCACGAGTAGGAGGAATTGCGCACGATTTTTTTTTATAGCACAATTAAAATTTAACCCCTTTCATTTATTTTATCTGTCGCAAAATTAACTTTCGCGCAACGAGAAAATTTTTGAGGTTTCTTTTGATAATTTATTTATTGTTGGTTAACGAATCGAGTGTACAATAACTTTTAATGGGTTTACATTGAACTGTATAAACACTTTGATTAATCATCTTAAAGTCCCTTGAAATTCGGGTATTTCGGTCTACATCGACAATTACAAGTTTCACGGACGTTTGTATAATTAGATAAGCGTTAGCATTAGCTTTACTCTCTTTCGAAGATTAAAGGCGATTATTATTAAGCGCCGACCGCGGAAGGTACGATAAAGGAAACCATATTCGTGGATTGCCTGAATCGGTAGAAAGTACATCGTTTAATATACATGAAATTAGGTTTTTAATCGACTCGATTATTATATTTTTCATTGGTCGATTTTCAGTTTTTAAATTTGGCGTTTACGGGTTTAAGAAAGTGTTACGATTTTAAATTATATTAAATTTAATTATGTACTTAGAACAATTATTTTATATATAAATATTACTTTATATTTTATAGTTGCGATTTACTTGGATTACTCATGAATTTCATGAATATATATTTTAAAGCAAATATATTCTTGTCTTTATAATAACTTTTATGAAACCATTTTTCTCAATGTATCAATGTATAAATTTAATATATCTTTAATTAAATATATATAACCGTAGTGTATTAACCAAAAAATTATTTATGTAGTTAAAAATTTTGACACGAATTAAAAATTTGTTAATTATTTAGTAATTGTATATGTAATAAATTAATGGCTAATTACAAAATAATTAAAGACAATTGAAAAAAATGATTTGGTGATCCCTAAACTCCTTCCTCGACCGAAGAGCTCGAAAAATGATATACATTGCCAAAAGGAATGAAAAAAAAAGATAAAATTCACCTATATAATTTTGAAAGTAAAAAAATGTTATTTTTTTTGTTCGTGAATATATAACGATATAGTGTATAGAGACCAATCATCGGAGAAGAAAGGTGCATTTCGTGTGTACCTGTATATATGTATAACTAAAGTCTCGCGTGTTTCAGGTAGCTCAGAAAGGCCCTTTAATTGGAGATTTCTCGTTAGATACCATCGGTGGAGGCTATATAGGATGACGCGTGTACAATCTCAAGTCTATTGGCTACCGCGACCGCATTCCTTTACTCTCATTCCACTATAAGATCGAGGGGTCCCAAGAAGCAAAAGGGAATCATTTGCATCTTCAAGTGGTTTTATGAGTTCGGATTATTGCGCACGCATTTTTCTTATTTTACATTCTGATTTAGGGTGAATAATTAGGTATAAAATGTCGTGTATATTATTGGCGAACGGATAGTAACGTGAATTATTTTATTTTATTTATCTCGCGGATCCGTTACAACGCAGTGGATCATCGATTCATTTTGTTATAGAATATTTAAATTTCATATAATAAATGGAATGTTTACTCGTAGAATCTTGTAGACCGTTTAACCCGACAAATACCATAAAATTTTATTAGTGCACTTACTTCGCCAAAACCCACATAACAAGGCAATTCCCAAAGTACATAAAAAAAACCACAAATAGAATTCAAAAGTGTACTTGATGCGTGTACGCGTGTGTGCGTGTGTACAAACCACAGAGCGGAAAGAAAAAAGGAATTCAAAAGAGCACAATACAAGTAAGGAGGAGAGAGAAAAAGAGATGCATCTCTCATCCTGACTGCCGCAGGTGATCCATCTGAGTCCGATCGATCATGTGTATATGCAGGTTTGATAACCTCGTTGCGCTCCTTTTTCCCTTATCTCAATCTCTCTCACTCTTATACTTATATATATATATGCTCTCCTTCCATGAAAGATGTATATATATACGTACAAAAAATTTTTCAAACCGCTGCTGTCGGTTTTATCGCGGCTGTCCTGCACCCTTTCTTTTTTTCCCTTTTCTTTCTCTCTCTAATCTCGTATCTTGAAAATCTAAATATCTTTCTCGCGTGTGTATGTATATATACACGGACACGCACACGCACACACAAGTGTACGCATGTCTACATAGACTCTATTGAAATTCGATATTTTTTTATTTAATTTAATTTAAAGGGATTAATGATAATTTTGTGGAGGACGTAGTGTATTATCTTTTTTGTTTATCTTTATTGCGATGTGCGATTATTTTTTACAAGCTTTTGGAGTTTGGGAAGAATTAAGAAAAGTTATTTTATATTATACGTTTTAGATTGGATACTTTATAGAGACGATAATCTATTGTTTGAGATAATACAATGCATGTATAGAGAATAATTTAATAATTTATGCAATAATGAATATTTGTATTGATTAATCTATTATATTTATAAAATAAAATTTTGTGATTGAAACTGGAATTTTTATTGAAATAACGGGAGTGTCAAATTACATTACAATAATGTATGCACTATTAAACTAAAATTCGATTATCAATTAGATAAATAATATTTATTTTAAAGTGTAAAATGTATTAATTCTTTGACTGTGAATGCACATATACTGTTATATACTTTCAAGAATATTTCATAAAATTCGCGAATGAAAAGTTTATTCAGATCCATAAATGTAGAATAAGAGCCCAAGCAACTCCATTGACGCAATTACTCATTTCCTTGGTAGTATTCGAGGCGAAAATTATTTGCGCCTGGAAACAAAGCCTCCAAATTGAGCTCCCCCTCTTTCGCTAAATATTCGTATATATTTATCCTCGTGCTGTAGTTGTCATCTCGTCAATTTGGAAAACATAAGCGATTATAAAGATGTAAATTAATTGCAAAATTTTGTCAATTATTTTTATTACATAATTTTGTTGGAAAATAAATAATAAATTGTGATGATGTCAGAAGCTTATTTCGTTAAATCGCTCAATGATAACTATTCGAATGCGAATGCGCGTATTAACTTTTATTAAATTCGATCATGTCAGATATGCGCGATTATTTTTAAATATTAAATGGTCAGGATAAAATTCATATATATGTGACAGGACCGGTTAGACTCACAAGTGCATTCGTAGAAAAGGGACGATTAAATCTTCTTTTATTTTTTTAGTTGCATATGAACAAGATAGATTTAAATATTGATGTATCTTCATATATCCAACGGATGTTCGCAAATTTGCGCGCAAAAATTGCAGGTTATTAAGTTTATACAAATTTGTATTAAGTGTGATATAGTTTATATCGTGGAGGTAATTAATGAAATAGATCAATTTAACTGAATTTCAAATGGAAATAAATTGTGAGAATTCATGGTCTATTTAAATTTTATATTGTGTTTATACAAAAGTACCTTTAATATAAATAAATTTCAAAATATAACATTCAAAAGTTAATCACTTTGTAGTTTGGAATACCATTCAAAAGCGTATTTCATAAGGAATTTTTATCTTCGAAATTTTCGAATAGCTCTGGGCCTTCAAAGGGTTGAACGAACATTTAAAACAAAATTGGTACTTTTGTATACATATAAACCTTTCGGTTTAACTTTCACAAATTATTAGGTTAATATGATAAAACATCCACCTGATATATACGTATATATACATATTTAAAAAATTAAGTAAAATTCGTTTATTTGCAAGTTTATAAAGGTTCATTTTTATTCGTACAACCAGTAATCATCGAATATCGAAGTATGTGCGTATACTCATTGCTGTACACGAATTTGCAATTTAATTTAAATTGAATTCTTTATGCGATTGTAAGAGAAAAAAGCCGTGTCGTTTATATATGGATATTAACCGAAATTTGTTGATAATTTCAAACATTGCAATTTTATAAACGAGGTAATGTTAAATCTTTGTTTTACAGATAGTTCGAGTTCATCCTCACTGCATCTTAATGTTTAATTAATTCATTTAATACATAGATTTTAATTTTTAATTTTGACATTTTGTTGTAATTAAAAATGTTTTTTTTACATGTGGGAAATTATTATTTTTATATCTTTTTTTTATCCAAAGACCCTCACGAAAACTCGCAAGCCTAGAGAACGACGAGGCGGAGAGAGAGAGAGAGAGAAAGATCCGGCCGGGGCGTCGTTACTTGCACTCGTGACGCATAAATTCCCCTGCGCTGGTTCTCAACTCAATCCAATGATTTAGTCGCGGGTCCGCGAATCGTTATAGCTAGATATATATACCCCCATTTTTTCGAGTTATAAGATTTTTTTTTTCGTCTACATGCAATTTTTTAGTTTCTGATTGTAAGAGTTTTATCAATTGTGGGGTTTCTTTTTTTCAGATTTTTGCATAGAGTATATTAAATATTACTTTTTATAAATGTAACATAAATACGACTGCATCAAGCGAACGATATGCTCGATTGACTGTGTGTAGAAGAAAATTAAGTAATACTAAATATTTATATTTAATAATAGTTGAACAACCGTTTTTTAATCGTGTAAGTACAATCATAAGGAGTCAAGCAGTTTTAATCATATAGAATTATTGCTACGTTTATGAATACATCTCGTTAAAAAAAAGGCTTGTAAAATCATTATAAGAATCGAGAATAAAAAAATTCCATTCGAAATATTTTTAACCCGACGAAAATCCAGTAATAAAAATAATGATTTATTTATTAAACCACAAAATTTTTACGTTTATCTCGTTTTTTCTTCTATAAGTACAGAACATTAACTGTACACATCGCATGCAAATATTATTTATGGTTTTATAAGCCAAACTCGTAAAAATCTGCGCGCACAAAAAGTATTTTATTGGACAAAAACTTATCAGATATCGCAAATATTAAAAATAAAAAAATATTTTAATTTTCTTAACTACAAGGTAATTAATTCGTTAATTTTTTAACGTTCCTGGACAATTTAAACATACACACGAATATATATATATTTACGAAGCGGTAAAAAAAAGAGAAGAGATCCTTAAATAATGATGACAAGCCGGTATATAGAGAGAGAAAAAAATTCTAGGAAAAGACCGAAGCGAAACGGGTCATCCGTTCTTGTGGTACCTATATACGCATCACGAAAGCGAATTTATCGCTCGATGCAGCAAAAGCTTCGATCGGTTCCTATATACTCCTCCGCAAAACGCATATCCGCAAGCCTTGATAAAAATTCTCCTGAGGCTGCGAGTATACGAAAAAATATATTATTATTTATTCGTTTAATTATTTTTATAATACTAAATTAATTTGTTGGTTAAAGAATTTAATTTACCAAATAATTAAATAGATTTGTGCTGTGCAGATAAATAATTATTGTGGTTTACGAAGAAATGAATAGTTGTTAGGAATAGTCCTTTATTTACTTGATTTAATTAATGTTTCAACGTACAAAAGTTGTTTTGTAAACTGAACGTTTTAATTCACAATTGTTTATTAAGTACGCGTTAATGTTATTTTCTTGAAATATGTATAAACGTCAAAGTTGGATTATCAAATTTAAGTAAATATAGACAAAATGACGTATATTTTTAATTTAAAATATTAGCTAATGTATAATTTCCATAAACTACCGAATATTAGCAACAATAAAAAAAAATCTCGCCAGAAGATCCGCGTATCAAAGACACATATAATAAAAAAGTATCTGGTCGTATATCCGCGAAAGTATATATACGTATTATACGAGAGAGCCCCGAATCGACCAAGAGAGTTGCGGATCACCTTGAGCAATAAAAGAACAAGGAGCAGCAAGCCTCTCGCAGGATTTATAATACGCATATATGCTTGAGTCGAGTTCTCTTTTGAAAATATAATCATAATCCTTGTCGAATATAATCGATCGATTTTTCTCAACTCTATCCGTACAATTCAAGTAGTATGTTTCTAATGAAATTAAAATTAGTTTATCTTTTATTTAACTATTTAACAATATTTTTTAAACGCACCAATCCTTTGCTTCTTTTTTATTATTTTATTTAACGACTTGTATTTTATTTACAAGCTTTACGATTAGATTAACACATTACTGTAAGTAATTTTGCAAATAAATATTAAAAGCACGGAAAAATGTAAGATCGAAACCTCATCCATCGGATAATCAGTTTTTGCACCTGAAAGCGCATATAGCGCTATGTATGTGTGTATGTACGTACGGTATGTATGTATATATAAAGGACCCCGCGAGACGAAACTCAACATGCGAACTCCAAGGACATACGGCGCATATTTCGAAACCGAAAGTGCGATCCCGCGAAAATCTAACATCTCGCGTAACCGGTCTAACCGGATTTCGAGGCTTCTCCTGATCCTCCTCTCTCCGCCCCTTTCGTCCGACTGGTTTTTTGGCAGCGCTCGTGCGCGGTTTTAGGTTTGTGCATAGCGCGCAACGTCATTTGCAACGAGATCCTTTTTTTTATCGGCTACTATATACGTTATACACTCGGTCGTATAATAAATTTTAAAGGAATTAAAAATATTTTATTTTACTTGTTGTACTATCTGCGATGTTTTTTTTTAATTTTGCATTTTTTAACGAGCGATTAATTATTGCGAAGTAATTAATTAGATTTTTTAAATTTATTACATTTTTATATCGGATTTTAATGTATTTACTATACACAGGAAATAGAGTGAAATGTACGTTTTCAAAGTAAAACGCCAAATACTATCAATATTAAAATGAAGTTCCTTAAACCAGCAAGTGAAAATTCTAATTACATCATTTTTATATGTGCTGAGCAATAATGCAATATTTGTTGATTTCATTTGATACTTAAATACGTGTATTAATACTAAATTGTTGATAAAAACTTACCTTTATATTGTGTTAATTTATTTAACTATACATTAAATTCATAATGAATGTATAAGAAAGCTTGAAAAGAGCATTAACATTTTTATATTAATAGTTGGAGTACAGCTTAAATCCACATAAAAGTAAGTTTTGAGTAATACATTGAAAAGATAGATAACATTTAATAATATTAATGAAAAAACTTACCAACCAGTAGGACCTAACCTATAGGTACGAACAATCATAATGTAATACAAATATCCTGCAAAAATGTTTTTAAATGATTATATATAATGCGTAACAATTGATAATTACATGTAAATATAGATACAGTTTCACCTAAAGAAATCAATTTATAAAATTATATTAAAAAAAAAATAAAATAAAATAAACGCAATGATGAGTTTAAAGTATATTAAATTAACATGTAAATAATTTAATAAAATATATGTAATAATATAAGATAAGTGAAAATAAAGGAAGAACAAGGTAAATAAAATAAATAAACGAAACAAAGAGAAAAACATTTATAAGGCATCTCGTGTTTATTGTAAGTTTTATTGGTATAAAAAAGTGAAAATGGAAAAAAACAGAACAGAATAAGCCGCAACGAGGCACGCGCGATATTCGTAGATAATTCAAATTTCCCGCGCTTTTCGCGCGAGCCTCGTCGCGACGCGCTTAACTCTCGTCAGTCACAAAAAAAAATAGTATTAACATACTGTATTTATATATATATATATACGTATACATGTATATACATATGTGTACATATATGCACAAACATTTATATATATATATATATATAGTTGTGTGTACATATATATATGTGAATATGTGTATACATATATCACTGTACACGCATGCGGACGCGTGTTTCTCGCTCTCCTGCAAAGTTGCGACCTATTATAGGAACCTGGTTCCGATCTAGAAATAGTCTCTCGCTCTTTCGACGCTCGAGCATTCCGTTTTCTTCTTCAAACTGTTTAACAGCCGAGAGGAACGGCTCGATTTTTTTTCAGTTTCGTCGGTTATTTTTATTTTTATTTTTTTTCTTGTTTCTCTTGAAAGTACAAAGATCGCAGTCTTTATCTCTCTCGTGCTATGTATACTTTTTTTTTATTTTAAAGAATGATAGGACTGCCAGGGATCTCAAGGAATCTGCATGAGCTATAATGATTTCGGTTGTTCAACCGAAATCATTCAAACATTTTCCAAAATAATATCTTTCATGTATAACAAATTTTTTTTTTAAATTAATGCGAAGTTGCGGTTTTTGTAACTTGGACTGTTCGTTACCGTTGTTAACACTGGCTTGGCTTTGTTGCAGATAAATTATTTGTTATTTATAACAACCATTGAAATTGTAGTATTATGATTAAATTTTTCTAACCGATAGCTATTTGTCAAAGATGCAATATGTCCATATGATGCAATTTATGATGGTCATGTGACGTTGCAATGGACGCATAACTGTCATGTTTAAAACAGAATGTTTTATATTAAAAAATTAATGGTCATATTGCAAATGTATAAACAAACGATGTTATCGGCATAATAATTACCAATCACGTACTGGGCACTAATTTAAACGAATATTATTATAAAGATAATATATTTTGTAAAATTCGACTAAGCTCATACAACATCCCTATCATCGATTATGCAATAAATTAATATCGATATTCATTTTAAACAGTCTCAATTATATTAAAAAAAATTATAAAATGCTACCGGTATTTCACATTTGTCGCATTTTCTTCAACTCCCCGATCAGTCCAAAATTAACAAATTTAAAAATTAAACAAAAGATTTCTGACACTGATTCAATTTTGTCTGCTCTTCTACCGAAATCGAGAGATTCGATCTTTCAAAATTGAGCTGCGCGAGCGTCGATTTTCTTTATTTCATGATGTGCGGTTTATACTTTTACATTAACAAAAAAAACGTCAAGGAGAAACTCAAATATAATTTATACGCATTTTGTTTCATAGATTCCAAGTTTCCGCTCGTTTACAAAAAAGTTGATAATAATAATAATAATAATAATAATAATTTTTAATAATAATAATAATAATAATAATAAAAAATAATATATATCCCACACTCAACATATACATACAATCGTGATTTCGAAATGAAAAGAACAGCCAACTCGATAGTTTAAACAAAAATAATAATTTATTTTTCTAAAAAAGAAAATAGAAACGTATTATAAAAAAAGTCCATCGTACTTTAATTGTCGCATGTCTAAAAAAAAGTGTCACTCTCAATTTTTCTCATACTCTTGTTTAGTATTATTATATTTTGCTTTTCTCATCGCCTAAAATATATATATATATATATACTTAAACACTTAACGCGCAGCTCCACCTTATTGCACTCGGTTAAAGAAGAAGAAAACAAAAATGACATTTAAAAAAAAAGGCAAGTTTATATATATATATATAGAAGTAAAGAAAGAGGAATTGACGAATTAAAGCTCATGTAGGCACAGAAACGAGCGAGCATCGCGAGAATCGTCGTACACATTAAATATGTACGTATATATATTTATATATGAAAGTATCGGTGGAATCGAAATCGCCAATCGTGCCGATCGAGACCCATCGGCAAAGTCTTATGTCAATAAAAAACGAGCAATAAAAAACAATATTTCATTTTCATCTGTTTCTATTGTAGGAGATATAGAGTCCATCTATTTGTCATCTATTCTTTCGGTGTAGGTGTGTGTGTGTGTGTGTACGAGTGTGTGCTTGTTATATATATAAATATATGCGCATTAACTTACGAGCTAACTTGCCTTTAATATATAGATTCATATACCGGTTTCATTGAGCGTTTGGCGATCGATTGGGTCTCGATTTGCACGCGGAATCAACGCACAACAAAATGGCGATTTCGCTCAAGTTTCTACGTATTTATATTATACGTTAACCTATATGTATTGTGTATATATATATAATCCATCTGTAATATCTATGAAATCTGCATATAAAAAATCGGCGTGTACTCGGTTTATCTATTTATTTTTTTCTGTCCTTTATTTAAGGATCCTCGTGACGCTCGCTCGATCGTAACAATTTCGCCGCTCGACAAAACAATTGTAATGTTCTGCACAAAAAATGATATCGTCGTCCAGATTCTTCTTTTATTATTATTTTTTTTTCTCTGTATATTCTATGTCGTGTCTCTGGGACAGAGAGAGGAAGACGTTTGCGTGTATGTGTATGTACGTGTATTGTTTCACTCCTCCCAGAAATAAATAGTTTTTTGCTCTTTTTTTTTATATATAGGGTCGTGCACCGGAGAAAAACGATTTCGAAATATAGTTTCGGTTATACCCAATTTTTCTTTTCGATTTTTACATTGTAAATTGCATTGTTTGAGAAAATTCTTATTGCGACATTGCGCTTGTAAAGAAGATTTACACAGGGAAAATTCAATGGGGGAAACTGTATTGCTCTACAAAATTAAAGGAAGTAAAGCTTTTTTGTAACTAGTTTCGAATGTTTCTATATATCTTTTCTTTTTTTCTTTTGCGGAAGAAGAACTTTTGTAATAGCAAATCTGTCGTGTTTGGAAAACTATTTATTATTTTTCATACGTTCATGTATGAAATTTCGCGGTACCTTTTTCTTTATGGTCCGGTGCTGGTGAAATCGATAAGTGAGGAAGACGCGGGAAAGGGGACTAATAAACTAGACGCTTATGGCACGAAGCACTTGAATTATAAAAAAAAATATACGTGGAAGAACTAAGTGAAGTTGAAATTCGGTAAGAAAAAGACTTACTAGATTGCAAAGTTTTATACAAAAAATGTATACCAATTAAGTAACCCCGTAAACATTTTGTTAACTATTGGAATACCATTTTTTTTCTTGACGATTTAACTTGTTGCGTGCAAATTGTTCTAATTGGACGATACTTTACCGACGTTTTATCGACGATAAGGTATCATTTCAAAACAATTACTTTTTATACAATTATTTAGGTTTTACAGTTTTATTTAACGCGTAAGATAACTACAGTTACAGATAGACAACATTCATTTAATGAGATGAAAGCTGCGTTAAATGACAAAATCAAATGATAAAATGTTAAAAACATATAAGTTGATCAGTGAATAAAAATGTATTGGTATTAAAGCACTTGAATTGAGACATTTTTTACAAGTATATACTTGTATTAATGCGATGAATATGAGAAAATATTATTTCCAGAACAATAATGATATTATGTGGATATAATGATATGGTGTGACAGTGATCCAGGTTTAATGTGATGCTTTAAAGCTTTTCAAGCATTCTGTTCACATTTTTAACTGAGTTACATCTGAACTACATTTATGTTCAAAAGATTCCGAGTAAATTTTCTTAAAAAGGCGATTTATTAGATAAAAACTGATTCCTCAAGGTTTTGCAGCGAAAGGGAAACTTGATGCGTGATTGTCAAGCTGTTAACTTACAATTTTAGCGAATATTTGGCAATAAGACCAGTGCGATTGTGAATACAGAGTTTTTGTCGAACTATGTTTACCTCGTGAAAGGATTATACTGCCATCAATTTGTCTCAACCTCACATCCGAACAAATAGAAGGCAGTACCAAATATCTGGTAGTTGCTTTAATTTGTCACCAAATAGAGTAGAGTAAAAATTTTAAAGGATTAGTCATTAAAGAATAACATTGAAATATCGGGCGTGAGTGATTGTATGGCTGGTATGCTTAATAGAATGTGCGGAAACGTATTTGCAAGGATGTGTAGAAAACTAGAACACTTGTTCATTAGATATTACGAGTTCAAATTATCTATCAGTTTAATCTGCAGAAGTGACTATGAGATTCCGCGAGTGTTCAATTTTGTCTAACACATTGTAAAACCAAAATAATCATATTCAAAATCTATGATGTTCAATCACCCGATGATAAGCAAGTATATTTATTTATTGAAATTACATCATGGCAAAATGATCGTTCCCCATCCCTCAAAAAATTTGTCACTGTTTGTACAAAACTAACGAATCTCACACGACTTTTTCTTCCTCTATTTCTATTGCAACTGTGGAAGGCAATCGAATAAGGGAGGATCGTAAAAGTTAAAAGAAAAAAAAAAACACAAGAAAAATAGAATGGCATATATTCGTCATGTGTATCACATCGCACGATGGATTTAGTGACTGCGAGATTTCGTAACGATAATAATTAATGTTTCGGATGCGTATGTTATACGTATAGAACAACAAAATGGTAGCGAGTCTCTCCTGCGGTATACAAATCAACAAAACAAAATGGCGTTGCACGCGCGCAATTATCATCATTATACTTTCCCTTCCTTCTCTTTATTTATTTTTAACGTCGAATTACATTCGACGCGATTTATTAATAAAAAATAACGGAGTTTATGGCGCAGAGAGTCGAAAAGTCATTAAAAATAGCAGCAAAGAAATATTATTAATAATAGTAATATGAGCGATAATAGTAAATAATAATAATATTAATAATAATAATAATAATAATAATAATATTGGCGATAAAAGTAATTACAATGATGGCAATGGAGAATAATAATAAAGATAAAAACAAGGATTTTTCCGTATCTACATGTTCGCCTACGAATCAGGCTTAAATATAATTTACACTAAGAATTAAAAAAGCTGTGTTCTGTGTGTGTTGTTCCTCTTCTAACGATTATTCGTAAAAAAAAAAAATAAAAACAAAAAGGGAGAAAATAAAAATCTTAAGTATGTTCACCCTGTGTCGCGAAAAAAAGAGAGTGCTTGGTTAATTAAAGTCTCCGAAAAGCTCTTTTGTCCCGTTGGTGTCATTCATTTTTCGCGTATATGACGCCTTTTATATAAATATGTTGTCTTAAATCGTAATAAATGCAAAAAAAAGTTAAGTACGCGTCTTTCAAAAAGATAATTTTTTCGACGATTCACACGTATAACAAAAATGGTGCAGGGTTATTTAATGGAGGGTTTCCATCTAGCACTCGGAGAAGTCACCTTGGATGATATCAAAACAAGTAATAAAAATGTTTTAATAGTTGCTCATCACGTGTACTCGTTTTATTGTATATATGTATATATATATACATATAGATGTGTACACGTATAATAACTGCTTGATTTCCTGAAAATCGTGTTATTAAAAATATTTAAAAACGCGTGAGTAGCGGGTAGATGGGGACGTTGATTGTAAGAGTATTAAACAGGCAATAAAACTATTGCATCAATTATTTTTACGACGATAAAATAGTTTTACCGAGTGATAAAACAGAAGGCCCCAGTGAAATGATCAATACTTAAAAATGTATACGTTCTCCGAGTGCAGATTCATTGTCAACGTAATTCTCTTATTTGCTAACGTTCGATAATTATTACTCTCTCTCTCTCTCTCTCTCTCTAAAAAAAATGAAAACGATTACAAATATTGCACGCCTCTATCACTATTTCAACCTACAGACCTGAATAAATCGGAACGTCGACAAAAAAGTAAGAGAAAAAAAAAAAGAAAACACGTATAGTCGGCTCTCTCCAAAACGAAAATGCTCTGTGTAAGTGTGTTCGTGTGCGTGTGTGCGTGTGTATGTGTGAATCGAGCCACTCGCATAACACAAACTTAACTTCGTCCTATACATTTATCTGCTGGTGTAGAAAACAAGTGATTTTTTTTTATTTAATAGATAAAAAACAGCTGTGTATCGTACACGTATACTACGTTTGGTTGTCGGTGCGCGCAACGTGGATAAAAAAACAATGAGACCATCCCTGCCGGCGTTGTACACGTGAAAAAGTGATACATAATAATAAAACAGTGGCAAAATAATTAAAAAAGAAAAAGAAAAACATAAAAAATAATAATTATTGTCAATGCAATCATGACAACGGGTACAAAATCTGCGTTGAGGTATGTGTTGTCAGAAGATAAAAAAAAAAAAATTGATGAGGCAGACAGGACTGAGAAATAATCTGAGCGGTTCCGTGTTTTCGCGTGAACAAAAAAATACAACGTAATTGGATGGGGATCCTCAGCGTAGTGTACATGAGCATTCTTTCATCGGTACCGGAAGTGTGCGAAAACCGCTAAATGCTTACGAGAGACGCGCACGCCATTATTACGCGGTGTGTATGTATATATACGTATATACACACACGCACACGCACACACACACACGCTTGTACACACCCATATGCGTACGTGTTGTACGTGTATATATGTATATAAAAAAGAGAGAGGAGACGGGCACGCGCTTTTTCAGATCGTCACAAGCAGTCCCGTGACCTTGAGATTTGCTAGTCCGAATTTTTTCGCTTCGCTTTGTTATACGGTCGCGCGCGTGTTTTATTCGACATCGAATGACTTGAAACCGCCAATTTGTGTGACTGTGTGCCTACTTGCGGTCTCTCATTTTCCCTTTGTGTCCAAATTGCGAGCTGCGAGCCGCGTCCTTGAAACGCTTTGTTTACGAAGGTCGATATCTCTAAGTGGTATCGGTGCATCGATAGTATCGTTCACCTTCCGACCATTCGATTAGTTGCGTTTTGTTAATCGTTAAATCCGTTATACAATGAAACAATTTTACCGCGTGTGTATGTAAACGATCAGCTACATATGTATCGTATTTTAATCGAGATATCTTTCGATGTATCGATTGAAAAACGATTACCAATTATTCGTCGGCAATTACTTTTTTTTTTTTTTAAATAAAATACGTACTAGTGTGTAATATATCTATTGTCCGTAAAGTGAGGAATCGATGTATCGATCCATATAAACAAATCGTACGTATCGATTAAGTACTGTATATGTATTATATGTGGTCGATTAATCGATTAAAAACTGCCGTTGGCGAGTAAATATTCTTCGATATCGCTCGTTAAGAACAACAAAAAAAAAAGAAGATGATTGTTCAACCTCGGTAGGAGCTGGATATTCGAAAGAGTCGGCACATAAATTGGCGGTTTCGCGAATTTGTGAGTAACGATAATAATGACGATGGATGGTAGGATGATAACGATAGTAATGACGATGACGATCAATGCCATATATAACCCCTACGAATCGGCAAAGATAAATAGACACGCTGTTCGATTGAATAATTATTACACTTTCGTATTCCGTAAAAGCGGGTGAGAATAAATGTAAATTTTAAGAAAGACTTTGCGAGTCACAATCACATCGTCCGTCAAAGCGCAATATTTATACATTTTGACGTTTTGGCGCCCACACACAATATATACGCGCTCATATATATATATATTTATATATATTATGCGTTTTACACGTATATTCATTTTTTTTTGTTTCTCTCTCTCTATATATATATGCATACGCGGTATAAGACTTATAACCTAATGAGTCGTTCTGTATTATTTTAACGTGACAGCTCATTGCATGACACGATTAATTAATAATCCTTAAAATTCCCCTTAATAACACTTCTGAGCGCATTTCCCTTTTTGTTTCATCCTCTGTTTAGTCCTGTATAATCGGAGTATCATTAATTGCAAGTATTCATACTTCTTCTTCTTCTTCCCCTTCTTCTTCTTCTTTTTCTTCTTTTTTTTTTGTTTGTTCGTCTCAATATATGGATACACGATTTGTATACGCATATGTAAATATTTATAATGCACATGCGCATACGTACACACACGCGCGTATAACTAAAAAATACAATTAAAATCACTGCACCAAGTAGCAGCAATTCCGAGGCACTACGAACAGGCCACCCCAACATGGCCACATACAATTATCATCTCAAATCTCTCTTTTTCTTTTTTTTTCTTCCCCTTCGTATCGTCAAATTAAAAGACTATATAGAATGTCTAATACATAATAATTATTATATATATATGTATATAATTATGTTTGTGTCTATATATATGTATATATATATAATATGCATATATATATACACTTATTCTTCATATATATATATATATATCCGCATCTCGTACTAAGTATAGATCATAGTGTATTGTGTAATATACAATAATAAGAGAGATCACACGTCTTAATGTAGAAATTTAAAAGACTATCATCTAGTACGTAAAATTTGTTAAGTATTGCCACGAAATATACGAATGATGTCCATGACAATCATGTTCAAGACAATGATAACGACGCAATGACGGTATGTCGGTGAAACGATTGGATGAAAATGACGATTAATTTCCTGGTGATTTCTTAGTTGTTTTTTTTTTGTTAATGCAAATGAACAATGATAACTGCGATGATGAATGATGTTGAACAAAAAAAAAGAAAAAAAAAAAAAATAAGAAAAGAAAATGTGAACGCGGGAGTGACGATAATGACGGTTATTTTTTACGATCAGGAGTCGGGCCGCGGAATCCGCGACGGTTCCTGGCAACTTGAGCTATACGATTTATTATCGACTATCCTAATTACCCTAGCAACTACGGTGTCTCAGCCTTCTTCCACGTTCCCTCCATTCATTTTTTTTATTTTCGTTTGCGTATCTAACCTGCCACCTATTCTCTCGTTCAGCACCAATCTGTTTACATATAAACGAAAAAACATGGAAAAATCAAAATATTCGTCACTGTCAATTAAACTATAATCGGCTGGCTCTCGTGTATAAATATACATTCGAATTGCGTAACAGGATATACCCCAGAGTCTCGTTTCACATATATTTGATATATAAAGAACTATATTAGTCTTGACCGATTCGCGATCGTGAAGCTTTGCTTCTCGTGTCGCGAATCGTTCGTGTGTCTGTGTGTGTCGTGTGTGTGTGTCTGCGTGAGTGTATGAGTTGCGTGTAGATGCGTGTGAGTACGTGGCGTATGGTGTGTGGAGAGTAGACACGAGTTAATTTCGATTCTCTCATCAAATATTTTGATTCCACCTTTGCTCTATTTATAACTCTCGTGCAGTCTTTCTGATCGTTTATCGCGATTCGACCTATTTCCTTGTTATCGCGTTTAAACTGTATACCCTCCGAGGTAAAATACACGCTATACATATGTACAGACGTTTCGTCCATTTAATTTTTATTTTATTTTTATTTTAATTTTTAGCTTTTTTTGATCCAACTCAGCTGATCCGCCGCGGCTCCTCCGTACGCATTTTTTAACTTCGTCGTTACGGCGACGCATCGTCAGTCGTCACCCATTGATCTACAGGTATCCTACACCGCCCTATCCCGGCTTTCGGACTCGGACTCGGACTCGGACTCGGACTCGGACTCATTGAACCCTCGTTTCATTTTCATTTTCATTTTCTTTCTCATTTTGTTTGTTTGTTTTTTTTTTCTTTAAACATAGGCAAGTTAAATATTTATCACAATCATTTCAGTCTAGTCGAAAATCGAACATGTTCAACCCGTTTGGCGAGTGAAACTCAGTGTGAATGAAATTTCAACGTAAAGAGAGACACAAGGATGCGCATTGTCTCGTGCGTTGGTCACGGCGGTTAAACTAGCTCAAATAGCTCAAATAAGCGACCGGCATGTATCTTATATACGCATATGTACCATCGAGCGTGAACGGGGATCGGACGAGTTTTCATTCGTTGATATATGATTTGTAATGTATACGTTACCTTGTTACGTGAGTGCGACCTCTTATCTCGTTCCCGTAGCGACGCTTGCGCGGAGAACGAAAGATTCGACATTGGGTTAAGAACGAGACAATTAACGTCAGCACGAGAAAAGAGGTAAAGAAGACAAGTCGGAACAACGATTCCCTACACGACAGTCGAGCGAGCCGTGTCGCGGCGAGTGCTGGGCTCAGGGATAGAGCTGGTGGAGCGGTCCGCACCTTTCCGGCGAGGAGGATGCTACCGAGGAGGGCGACGAGGATGCCGACGAGAGCTGCTGCGGATGGTGATGGTGATGATGGTGATGATGATGCTGCGTCGGGCTGGTGAGGCAACGCTGAAACCTCAGCGGGATTCCTGCTTGCTAGTACGCCGCAGGATGGACGGCTAGTCACTGGGGCGGCAGCCCGGTCGGCGGTTTGAATTCCCCGGTGACCACAACGTTCGACTGCCCGGGGAACTGGGCCGACGACACAGCCGGCTGGTGGTTGAACGCCGGCGCGTAGCACTGGGGGAAGTAGAGCTCGGGTTTCACGACCGCCGGAGTGAGACCTCGGGCGACGGCCACGGGACCGAGGCCCGTCGGGTTGCCCGTGCCCCCCGGTGGCTTCGTGTCGCCACTCGAGTTCCGACGCACCTTGGCCGCGTGGGGGTTCATGTGGTTGTCGATATGCTTCTTCACTTCGGGCTCGGTCGCGAATCGTCTTCGGCAGTTGGGCATCGGGCAACAAAACGGCCGGTCGCCTTGGTGAGTCCGGGTGTGTTGGTCCAGGATCGCTTTCTGCCTGAAATCCTTGCCGCACTGCTGGCACTTGTATGGCTTCTCGCCGGTGTGTATCCGCAAGTGTTGATTAAGGATGGTGCGTTGTCGGAAGTTACGACCGCAATAGACGCAACCGTAGGGCTTCTCGTTCGTGTGGATCCGGAGGTGCTGGGTCAGGTGGGACTGTTGCCGGAATCGCTTGCCACACTCGGGGCACGGGTACGGCCTCGATTCGATGTGGATGCACCCGTGCTGGAGCAACGTCGACTTCTGCTTAAACTCCTTCTGGCAAATGGGGCACCGTACGTACAGTGGCATGCCCGCCGAGCGCCCGTGCTGGATCACGTCCGGCAGACAACCCTTGCCGTTTGCTCCGCCTTGCTGCTTGATGTATTGGAGGGCGCCGAATGTCCCGGATGCCCCACCTGAACCGAATACCGCGTGGTTACCGCCTTTCGGATCCTTGAAGTACGCTGGGTATTGACTCGAATTACCATCTCCGGGGGCAGGGCTGAACGCCCCCGACTGCGTGTCCGTGTCACCGAAAGTCGAGGCGACTTCCTCCTTACCCTCTTCGGGCGGGAAGGGCACATCCTGGGGCCACAGAGTCGGCGTCATTCCGTTCTTGAAGATCAAGTGCGGGCTCACGTCTGAAAGTAGAAGTGGAGAAGAGAACGTTTTAATCACGCGACGCGAGTTCTCCGAGCGACGGTATCGGCTCTTTCTCATTCATTCCTCTGCTATAAACCAGGAGCGCGACCACTACTTACTCACATCCCCATTACCCATACGAACATCTTTAACCTAGAAATATCCCCTCGTTTCTCTTATCAAAGTCTCTCTTTTATTACCACGTCGCATTTTTGCTTTCAAAATGTATGTACACTACAAAAATAATTAACTCTCGCGCGCTCCTGGTCTATGCAAATACATTTCATTGGATACGCGATGTTTGGCCGTTTCTGTTAATCTTTAGTTTTGGTTGATTAGTTTGCCGAAGGTAATTACGATTGTTCTTCCGTTTTTACACCCCCGTGCAAAAATGTTGTGCAAACTCGAGTCTGGTGATATTTGGATATAGGTAATAACTTACATCGATCCTGTATGATCTGCAGCCAGATAATTTTTAAATTCACCAATCAAGGGATTGGATCCTTGAAGATAAATTTGGATTGTAACCTCATCTTTATTCAAATTAAAAAGCAAACGACTTTTGCTAAATAGACAGGTCGATAGGATCAAATGAAGAAATCATTTAATTTTATATAGCCAGACTCAATGTTTAGCGGTATGCAATCAACATTTGTACACAAGGAATAGAACGCGATCGTACATTAAGTAAATAACGGATAAAGGGTGGGCAAGCATTTGTTCGCATAGAATTGAATTTGAAAGGTCGTATGCAATAATTGTGGCTCCCTGGAAAAGTTCTGTTTGTTAGTAGATGAATATATACATACATATATATGTATATGTATATATATGTATATATGTATATATGTATATATGTATATATGTCAGCCGAATACGCAAGGGATAAAAGCAAAGTTTAAAAAGCGAATGATGGAGAAGGGAATAGGTGATTCGAGTATGCAGGAGTAAGGTAAGTAACGAGTAGCTGGGATTAGTAAAGCTTTTTCGTTCGCGAGGTTGTCAGGTATGCAGCAGCTTTACGCTTCCCTGACGTCTTGTTAAAAAATCCATTCTTTGCAATTTATTTCAAAAAACGTTTTATTCATACACACTATAAACATTTGATTGATTAACAATATAAAACGTTTAGGTTTCTTTTTAGTCCGAATGTTCGAAATAGTGTTTATACCAATGGTCACATAATCGCACTGAAAGCGCACAATATATGAGATAAATATATAATTTTGTGGAGAAACCAATCGTGTTTGTCAAGTACAAATTCTGGATTTCCGCAAGACGAAAGGATCTATATATGTAATAACAAAAGTTAGTCGCAAAAGATCGATTCGATCTAGATCCAAACCGATTCCACGCGAAGACACAAGGACGTTTGTCCGTGAGCCTCGACCAGCAGCGTATCCTGATCTCGTGTCCTCGCGCGGCTAAGGAGTTCCATACGAAATAAAAGCGAGGGGGAGTCAAATAGTGTGAAGCGCGTTCCCCCCTTGCCCAAGCCAGGTGGAAATAGGACGATTCCGATGGGGTGGAATAGCTTGCAAGCGGTTATCAACGGATGATCGAGCTTGTGCCAACAAAGTCTCAAGGATCGGACATAGCGGTGGACGCGCGACTTGCGGGACGCCCGTCGCTCTCCGTCGGGGAGTCTGGGTTAGGCAGAGAGAAATGCTCGCCTTGGTGTGTGCGGACGTGCTGATTCAGGATCGCCTTCTGACGGAAGTGTTTCCCGCACTCCGGACATTGGTATGGCTTCTCACCCGAGTGGATGCGAAGATGCTGGTTGAGGATCGCACGCTGCCTGAAGGTGCGCTCGCAGTACGCGCACGCGTACGGCTTCTCGTTGGCGTGTATGCGAAGGTGCTGGGTCAGGTGGGACTGCTGTCTGAACCGCTTGCCGCATTCGGGGCACCCGTAGGGCCTGCTGTCGGTGTGGATGCGCTCGTGCTGGAGCAGCGTCGACTTTTGCTTGAAGTCCTTGCCGCAGGTGAGGCACTTGAACAGCCGGAGCTCGCTGTTCGCGGACTTGTTCGACTTGCCGTTCTGCTGGACGATGTCGGGGAGGCCCGAGGCCATGTTCGGACCTCCGGGCCCGGTGTACTGGTGGGCCTCGAGCCCACCGGGACCTCCATCCCCCTGGCCTAACGAGGTGAGCATCACCCCGGGCTGCTTGAGGTAGTGCAGCGCTGAGAACCCACCCGGGGTCAGCATGTGAGGTGGCACTGACGGAGAGGGATGTGGCCTCGCTTCCTTAAAGTAGTGCTGGGGGTACTGCTGGAGCTCCCCTCCCGATCCAGGAAAGCAATCGTTCCGTTCAACTTCGTGAGCGTTGATCTGCTGTTGCGGCGAGTGATCTTGACCTTGACTGCTCTGCACCTGCTGCTGTTGCTGTTGTTGCTGCTGCTGCTGCTGGACTTGCTGCTGCTGCTGTTGTTGTTGCTGCTGCTGTTGTTGTTGCTGCTGCTGCTGCTGCTGGGCGGGTTGAGAGGACTGCTGTTGGTTGGACTGTATGTCCTCGTCGGGTGGAGTTAGAGCTTGGGGCTGATCTGGTGGGGCCGAGGGATACGGCGACGGAACGGGCGATGCTAAGCTCGCCGGCTGGCCTGCGCTCTCCCCCTCGACTGGCGGACCACAGGCCTGCTGTGGACTACCGGACGAGGAGGAGCTCTGTTGGGGCGGCTGTTGTTGCTGTTGCTGCTGCTGTTGTTGTTGCTGCTGCTGCGGCTGGGCGTAGAGGCTACCGTCCTGGAGAGATCCCGGGCCAGGGCCCCACTGGCTTTGGGGTCTCTCCATGTTGTCTTTGTACAACACGTACGGCGTGCCAGTATCTGCAATCACACATTTAATCACGTTTAGTTATTACAATAATATAATATAATATACTGAAATACTGAATTTGTTAGTGTGTTTATTGTATATTGGTATACTAGTGCAGGACATTTGTGTGTATTTGTATAATAGGTTTATGGCGATCTACGTGTATGTAAAATATATTTGAGATGTAATTAATTCTTTGACAGCATATGTAACAGTTATCCTTTTCTTCACTATATACATTTTAAAATTTACTCTTAGTGCACAACCCAATGAAAATACTACAGAATCCCACTCTTCCATGTTCCAACGAAATAAAATTATTAATCGAGTTATTTCACGACAACTATAAAGATAAAGTGAATTTCTGTCCGTGTCTACACTTTCAAATATTAACAAATATAAATTACAGTATAGGTGTATATGACAAAGACAAAGTAGATACGCTAGGAATTCTTAGTGTAATAGAATCAGTATAATTGACACTATATCTTGCGATAATAATAAATTAAACATTGTAAACTGGTATTTGCAAGTAGTGTTGTAACATAGTATTATAACTATGCATACAATAGGACTGTTAACTTCGTTATAGTTATACATATAATTATATACAAGATTAAAATGTTGATAATATTCAACTAAAACATGTTTAATTATTAACAACTTTTACATTGCAATACAATAGTTAAAATTTAAAATTACTTCTTACGCAATGAAACATAAAGTGTTTTTGAGAGGATGTCAAATTTCATTTTAGTAATATTTACATGTAAATTTGCAAAAATTCTATATAAGCTGTCTGTATAAATAAATAAATAATAAATGTATATATATATATATATAAGGAAAAAGGCACCGAACGATGGTAACTTTATAGAATTATAAAATCAACTCCTAATGCGACGAAGCATCAAATATTGAATGCGACTTGGTACAAAAAATTGAAATTCCGTTTTAATAAATATAATTAAAATTATTCTATCGTATGAAATCCGACGTGCACCGCTACAAAATAGATGCACCGAGTAAAAGAATATTAATGGTCTCTCCATGTGACCACCACATGATCGATGATGTCGACGTAAGGTAAAGCATCCGTGCAATTTCCTATAGGTGACTTCTTTTCTCTCTTAGGTGACCGCCAATCCGTCAACCGTCGCAAAATAGAATCGAGCAAAAACAAATCAAGTTGGATTCTCGCAATGTGGAAAAACTAGTTTTTGGTGTTTATGCAGATCTGCTTACGAATATTTTAAATCTTCTTGCATATGGGTGTAAAATAACAATTGCTTACTTCTCGCCAGTGCTAACTTAAACTTAGTATTTAATTAATTTATCCGACAGTTAATAAAAAAAATTTAATTTTTTTAACACGGAGAGGAAAAAAAGCAGTTTTATAAAAGTACGAATGAGGCGTTTTGGACGAATAAAAACACATCGAATTTAGTTGTATTATCGCGGGTGATAAGATACGTCGATGAACTTACTCGGGTGATAGAATTAAGCACGCGACTGAACGCTGAAAGATTTACATGAAAAACGCATTCTGCAATTTATGTAAATTTTACATACTTAATATATTTAATTCGTCTTTTTTATTATGATTTCTTTTCCTGATTATTCCTAACCGAAGATTACATTCAAATCTTACATTATTCATTCGATGTCTATTGCTACAATATCTTGTTTAACTTTTTTCTTCACTTGAGAAAAATAAAATAAATTTAGTATCGGGGCACATCTATGAAATCACAAGGAAGTTCTATTTTCACTTACAAAACGTGACAATTTTTATTAATACCGGATTATTTGCGAAACCAAATTGTAATAGCAATTTTAGCGATTGATTAAATTTAATAAACAGTTGACGATATAGTTAAAAATAATATTAAAAAAATTAGAAATCAATCTTAGTTAATCATAAATTAACATCTTGCGCTAACTGCCTTTAAAAAAATTCTTCCTTATCTTTATCCGCAATACATTAATTCTATATAAACCGGTATACCTTCGATTATTTTACAAAATAAAAAGAAAAAACGCGCACCCGTCAAAAATCGTTGCATATTTAATGCGACGTTAAAATTTTCACCGCGTTAAAAAAAATCAACGATTGGAAGTATATAACTTTTACTTTCTCCTTGTCAAGTGAGAGCGCAAAGTATATGAATACACATATACGTATATATATATATGTACATATATATATATACATATGTTATGTATATGTATATATATATATATATTCTAAAAAACTTTATCATATCGAAAGGTTTATCGGTCGAGATTGACCTCCGTTTTGTTTCGTAAAACTTTTAAGCCGTTATCCTCATTTGCAATACAATTGCACACACCGGGGCGAAGTTTCCCATCTTCCCCCGCTCGATCGAACGCATTCGATATACATAAATACAAGTATATATCGCGGACGCGCATGAATTAGAGGGTCGATGATTCCTCAGGCTATCGCTCAGCGTTAAATAACGATTTACCGAGCTATCCGAGTTACAATATGATTTCAATTACGCGTATTCTAGTACCACTCGGAAACATGCAAATTGTTAGTCTGATCTTTGTGTTACTTGAGTTGAGCTACTTCAACCACAATCTTTCAAAATTACAAAAACGTGAGTCTAATTAGTAAAAGTGAACTATACAATAATCTGATATAATATATAAGTACTAAAATAAATTTATAAAATTTCAGTTAGTTTTATAATGACGAATAATAAAATTGAACATTTGTTTATTCATCACTAGTAATAATTATGGTAATAATTATATAATTCGGTTACATATATAATTTGTAAGATGACACTTGCCGTAAGCAATTATATAATCTACCGTGGATTAAGTTTAGAAGGGGTTAAGTTACCTCAATTTTCTCACTGACAAAGAAATTATAGAAAATCCTATTTGAAGCGTCTGTCAATAATAAACTGAGAAAACCGTTGCTAAAAAGTGTGTAATATATTACCGTATTTTAATTCAAGTCAACTCCAGTACTAATAAGTAGACTGATATATAACTCGACATTAAGTAACTACTTAACACTTACAAAAGCGCGTTTTACAAACTAGAAAAAGATCACCTTATCGCAACACATTTTAGTAACCCTTTCAGACCGGAATTAATTTAGAATGTTTTCATATTTTTATTTATAATTTTATTACCACGATTGTTTTTAAATACATAATTGGTATAATATTATCGTGTTAATCCTAAAATACTAATGAAATATTTATTTTCTATACTTTTAATAATTTACGTTATAATTTTCTTAATTAAAATTTGTCATCTATACAGTGGGTCTGAAAGGGTTAAGAAGATAAGACGCAGAGTCACACAGTACGTCAAAAAATAAGTTACCATTGAGAAATAATTGTGGATAAATTTGGTCAAATGGGAGAAAGACATTCACGTGTTCCCAAACAAACTCCGGCAATACGATATACGTCGAATTACATAAGACGTGTCTACTGCCACATTATGTGCATAAAATCCGATTGTATTTTTCTCAATTTTATTCTATATATACCTTACGTAAAGGTTAGTTTTATTCAATTTGATAAACAAAGAATATTTTGTGACATGATTAATTCGTTTAACCTGATTTGTTGTTGTATTTGACAATATTAAAATTGTGTAAGGAGGTGATCTAACAAAAAAAAATACCAATATGAAAAATAAGTTGTCATAAAATATTTAGTTAAATAATTCATAAATAAGTTTTTGCTTGTTTTTTCTTTTGCAACAATTTTTGCATGTTATATGATTAATAACATATGTATGCAGATACATTTACATAAAATATGTATAGGCTGACGTGGAGCTAAGGATTCAATATAAATAATACGTCAATTTATTAACAAAATGTGTATTACGTACTTTTCATTATTCGTATAATATATGATTACGCAATCCATTTGTTACAATGATCCGATAATGCAACAAAAAAATTTTTCACCCAATAACCTCGTAATCCACTTAATAAGGCCTAACTAATGGAAAGTTCAATAACCCACATCATAGATATTCATAAATCAAACGAGAGATCGAAAATAAATACAAAAAAAAAGCTTGGACAATGAAATCATCAAAGCTCAAGAGAGAATTAGATCCCCATAAAGTTAGAAAAAAGATAAAACTTCGGAATGATCCGATTTGGTCATCGTCATATATACACCGTATATAAGGTTATTGTCCGAGTGCGTGGCGCATCTTCGATTTCCGTTGTTTCAGGAAGCGCGAAAGGGAGACGTCTTTACGATTTGTTTTGGCGGCGGTGCCGCGCGAGAAAGAGAGAGAAAGAAAGAAAGTAGTAGGTAGGAGGAGGGGATGAGGATAGGTCGAGCTTGCGCTTGCGCAGCTTTTTCGTCGAACGGTATTTTTAAAGATTTTCCGCCCCCCTACGCGGCTGCTATATAGCTTTAAACGGGCGGGTCGTTGACGAGCCTCTCGCGTTCATTGCCCGATAACGTCGTCGTCGGGGGGCAAATTTTTATTTTCAACGGAGCGAATTTTTTTTTCAACGTTCGTTAGATTGGATTGCTAGACGATTTTTCTTGTGGATGTTGTTTATGAATCGGTTTTCGTAATTGGTGGGTGTAATTTTTTTTTCCTTTTTTTGGAAACGGCTTAATTTAAGGGGGTAGATTTTATTGATATATAAGTTTAGTGTATCTATTAATTTTTTTATCAAACTGTGATTGATTTCGAGTATTGTAGTATACTAAGAATGCATGTTATGCATGCGGTAGATGGCTGTACAATGTATCATAAAAGATATCTGCTTTTGGACTTAAAATTCTTGAATCAATTAAATAATTTGCATTTCATAAAAAAAAAGTTATAAATTACAAATATCGGTGAAGATGAATTTAAATCGATGGAATAATTAAATAAAAAAGCATTCGGAATTAAAACAAGAATTATAATGCAGATATAATTTTTTTTAAATTTTAAACTATTCTGCAGTGGAAAATCATAAAAGCACATTAGAAAGAATATGTATACTATAATGTATTTCGTATTCTGCAAGAAATTAGTAATGAGCTTGAACAAATGATATTCGAAAATATAAAAATTACCATTTGCCTATTAGTATTGTCAATATTAACGTACAATTCCACTAATCCTATCGTGCAGAAAAAAGTCTTATCGAACACAACCATAGATAAATTTTAATAACAAATTATAAGAAATTTGTGTACCGAGAATTTAACAACTGCTATATAATCTTAAAAATAATTCACAATGCGAATACTAGTAATGACGTATTTAACTCATTAATACGAAGATGATTCAAGTAACTCATGATATTTATTTATCGCACATTACAATTTTGCATAATATATCCCCCTCATTACTACAATCACAATTGGACTATTTTTAATATTGATGAAAAATTTAATGTACGTATATATCTATAAAAATATAGAGCTCCTGCGCAGTTTCATTTATTTTTAGCGTATGAATAATTTAATATTGCAAATAGCGTTATAAATTTTTAAGCGATTGATTATCGGAAACGAGTTCGTAAAAAAGAAAGATTTTTGCAACGACATTGAATACCTACCGATTGAAGAATATAAATTCATAAAAGCGAGGGAAGGAAGAAAATTTATCGATCGATTTTTCCCAAGCATATCGCATCAAAATTATTATGAATCTATATTTAAATTATTATGTGAAATATATAAGTTAAATTTACTTATCAATCGATTTGTTTTTCACTGCGTCTTTCGTTTCGCAAGGTATATAAAATAAAAATTTCAAGTTTTTTTTACTTGTTGATAACAGCTATTAGAGCGTCATTCGCGTCTGACGTACAAATTTAAATATTAATTATTGTACCCTAAAAAAATAATATATATATAATGACGATTATGAATATAGGGTCATGTCGCCAAATTGCAAAGATTATCAATCGACTTGTGATATGCAAAGAACGCAAAAATCTAAACGTATCAGTAATTATGCATAATATTATTTTTTGTTTCACATATACAAAAATTCTTGAAGTGATCTGCGATCTCCGAATAATCGAGTATAGACCCCATCGATCTCATTATCAAATCTTTTCGATCGAAAAAATATATTTCACGTTTAATTTTAATTGGCTTTCACTGATGCTATAAAATTTATACATATGTATTTTTTAAACCTAATTAGCGTACACCCTAATTATGTATTTGTATATCCATATATGTGTGTGTGTGTGTGTGTGTGTGTGGGTGTGTTTGTACATATATGTGTGTATATGTATATATTTCTATTTATAAGTCTTTTTCTTATGAGAAAAGAAATACGAAAATAAAACATTTCTTTTTCCGCATCCCTGGTATTTTTCTTCATTTCCTGTTTCATTTGTTCATGTTATAAATGATATTGTTTTCTCTTATACTAACGGTATAGAATGAAAAATTTTACAAATATTTTCTTTAATTTCATTTTTTATTAAAAAATAATAATAACAACAATGTCTTTTATTCCGCGTAGAAGGCAAATTGGAGTTTTTCTATTGTTATTGCTCGTTTAAAGGTCGGTTTCGAATACTTAATTATCAAGTTTTTTCAGCCGTGAAATCTATATATATATATATATATATATATATATATATATATATATATATATATATATATATATATATATATATATATATATATATATATATATATATATTATTTAATTATAATTGTTGTAATATAGTTATTTGATGAAAATTAAAATTGCACGTGCGACTACGTACAATCATCTTCGCAACTCAGTTTGCCTTTGACAACGTGACACTTACAATGTGAATCACAATAGAAGCGTCATCTTAATCACATACGAATAATAAACCGTTAAAGAATAAACTAACAATTAAATACAACATAATTATTCATCATCTGACGAAGATTAAAATAGCTAATTTAATAATTATTCATAATTTACTCCACCTGTCTACCTACAATCGCTCAAAATGACAATAAAAAAACGAAGCCGGAAAAAAAAATTTGCAGATATTAAAAAAAAAAACGCCAAGCTTTTTCGACCACACATCCCCGGTTAAAATTTCTCTCTATCCGAGTCCACCTCTCCCATATATACTGCGATCGTTCGATTTCACGGTTGTATATATGTGTGTGCGCGCGCGCGTGTGTGTATGTGTGTGTGTGTGTGTGCGTATGTGTATGCGCGCGTCTGGAGGAGGAGGAGGTAAAGGTCGGTGAAAATAATTTACGAGAGTCGCGAGCGGGGCACCAGACTGCGGCCTCTCCCTCTTTCTCTATCCATCCCGTTCCATTCCCTCTCTCCCGATAATCTTTGCCGGCGACTGTACGGCTCGGTTATGTGCGCGCGGCGGCGGCGCGCCCGGGAGAGATGAGGAGAGGAAACCTGTTTTTCGATGAAACCCACCGTGTGAGGGAGAGAATATCGAGAGAGAGAGAGAGAGAGAGAGAGAGAGAGAGAGAGGGTCCCAGACCGGACCCAATAGCTTAAAGCTCATTTCACACACGTACGTGCACATGTAGAAGGGTTGGGATTTTTATTTATGTTTTTTTTATAATATCTTGTGTGAGTACCTGTTAAGTTACACACACATTTTTTCTTTTAAATAATTGTTTTTAATATTTTTCCACAGTAGGATTTTAAATTGAGTGCTGAGCGTAATGCGTTTATTTTAACGGTTAGCATCAAGACTGTAAGGTTGTGAATCGAGAAAAAGATAATTCTACATAAGTATATAATCACGAATAGGTAGGTATATGTTATGACATAAAATATTGACACAAGCGTAAGAAAAATAAAAAAAAATAAAATATTTATTTAAAAATGTAAAAATTGTATATGTATAAATATAAAAATGTAACCCCTGTAGTAATTTAGCCATAAGTTGGTCAATTTCTTGTAAAAGAAAAACAAGTTTTGTTCAAAATATGATAAAATTACTACCAAGAAATTAAAATCACAATTCAATCATGAAAATACATTAAACATAGTATGTACATAAATAATATAAAAAAATACTTAAAAAGTAAAATAAATAAATACATAAAAACGTCACTCCCCTGATAAAAATCTCAAAGTAATTACAACTTTCTTTACACATAAACAAAACTTTACGTTTTAATTACATAAAACCCTCCTTTTCGATAAAACAATCGGTCATAACAATGTGTATGTGTGTGTGTGTGTATATATGTATATGCACGAGAATAAATAAAAAAAACCTCCCTCAATTAACCTCAAAATCGCCTACGTAAAGTCACCGAAAATCACGTGAAACAATGGAGCAATAAATGACAAGAACGGTATATGTATAAAATCGCCTTATCGAAAATCAGTTCAAGCCGAGAAATCTTTGTGGAGGCCCCTTAAAAAAAGGACCCGCCTCTGCCTGAGGCAACGACGACCGCGATCTGCCAAATTTCATGAAAATCCGCACAATTAAAAGTGAAACGAAACACGGACCTGTTACACCCAGGATACCCTTTTTTTTACTTGACCATATATATACATATATAATAGTGTATATATATATACACTGTGCAAACCAATGATTGCGTCAAGCAATATTTGAACGAATAAATTATTGCGTACGTTATTATATATGTATACATATTGGAAGTCTTATTCTTTTATGTAAATGTATAGATCAGAAATATATTTATTATGTTGGAATAAAAATTTTACGGTGTTCGAAATTTTTTTGAGGTCAGTTTTTTTTATAGATTTATTCGACAATTAATAAAAAAATATTAATTTTTAAAAGTATTCAAATATAATTATCGCATTATATAATATGTTTATAACTTTGAAATATGTTATATTATTAGGTTACGACACTTAAATATGTATGAATATTCATTTTTATTACATAATATAGAATTCGCTTTTGAACGTAATTGAGTATATTACGATTACTTGTTACTATACCAAATGTCCAAATTGATTAAATGTTTTTTTTTTATTTATTAAAAATTACGATTAAAAATTAATTTTAGTATTTGTTGAAGAAAATTGTATTATTAATTAATTTTCACTATGCTAAGTATAAATCCAGATTATACTAGATATTTTAAAAAAAAAAGCAATGCTTTATTATTTTTCCATTAAATTAAAAAAATTGAAAATATACCCTTTACTCATATATAAATGTATACGCGATCTTGTCGCAGTTGTAGATTTTTATAAGTAAAGTAAACTCAGTCGTTCCTTCGCTCGAAGGATAATATTAAACATTTCCTTACCTTATACCATACGTATAGAGTTGTTAAAATATAATTTTTTATACATTTTTTTGATCTTTAGATATAAATGAAAAGTCATTTTTTACGAATTTTATTAGTCGAAAAAAAATTTGTACATAAATACACCGTTATTATTTCGAAAAGTTTGGGTGTAAAAATATTAAAATTGTATTCGCGCGCGCGCGCGTGTGTGTGTGTGACAGTGTATGTGTGTGTAAAATTTTTATAAAGACCTGACGATAAAGTTTTAAATGGCCTTAAACGATAATGATGCATCTGATAAAAAAAACGTTTGGTTGCATAAAAGAAAAGTATTTTTGTTGTAATCTACTATATTATTATAATATATCAATACCGTAATATTTGTTTATCTTATGTGTTCAATCTTGTTACTTATTGCAATAAAGATGTATATCGAAAACCTTTTTTCTGTTCAATTTAGTTTCGGTAATTCGATTTTATTATAAATTACATACGCGTAAATATTTAACGAATATTATTTTCATTGCGTATAATATAAATATTGCAGTTTCAGGAGCACATGCAATCCTATGTATGTTTCTGTCACTATGATATAGTGTACGGTCATCAGTGTAAAATATATACTTTTATCTCACTATTTTGTTAAAAATTATTATTATATACATAAATTATCAAGAACGCGATAATGTTAAAATACACTTTTGGTCTTTCCACTTTATCGTATATCGAAGAGACCTAAAATACGTCAGTGTACTCAAAAATAACACGGCACATAACGTCTTGAATAAATAATTCAATGGCCCAACCCGTCTTCTTCTTTTTTATTAGAAAATCAATGATTAATCTTAGTTATGAAAGTTTGTCGCATTACCCTTTTAACTCGCATAATAATAGTAAAAATTAATTAGTCACGTCCACTATACTTATTTAATTTAATCAAGAATGTTTCAAATAATGCATGACACACTGTTCGATGTGATAAAGTACTTTATTATGCTAATTTTATTTGTTTTTAGATTTAGGTAGGCTGATATAATTGCATTCTTTTTTTTTTTTTTGGTTTACGTGCATTTCGATAGCGTACTCTCTTTTTTCTGCGAAATAATTATATTCTGATAATGTACCGCGATACAATTAAATAGTTAGAAATGTTTTTGTGCATTCTTTATCACGTTACTTGATTACTTCTCCGTATATTCATCGCTCACATTAAATTATATTAAAAATATTATGTCTTCGCGATTTATACAAATGTACATTGTCTGTTTTTCAGTAGTTCACTGCTCAACGTTAATTTTACATAATAAAGTATATATATATACTTTTCCATAATAATGATTTATAATTCATAATCATGATTATCACCAAAGTAATTTATTACTCAGCATATATGTCAACAAAACCTCGAATCACGAATTCATTATAATAAACAATAAAATATTTAAATCACTCGTGTCAGTATACATAAAACATAAACATTTTAACTGATTACACCTGGATCCGTAAATAAAAATGAATGAAAGAATTTATTGTCACAGCGTCAAGTAAAGTTGAACATCCGAAAAGTTTATTCTCTCTCTTTCAATGATCGTCACTGTCGCGCACACATGCCTCAAAACCAACGAGAGAGGGAGAGAAGCTCCCCGAGAGCTATTTCTGTAGAAAAGGTCTACGTACGCGAAAAAAGCATTGCGACTACTACCACGACGACGACGACGACGACGACGAAGACGACGACGCCAGCCTCAACGTCTGCGCGACGAACGAAAAATCAACGGTATTGCGTTTTCAAAGTCTTTTTCTTTATGAATATTATTTTAATGGAATATTTTTTTATTTATTTCAGAATTATAGTGTTTTTTATGTTTGCGTAATGCTCTTCTTATTTATAAGTATTAGTATCAACATCGATAGACGAATTTAATTGTACATTTAACATACATTCAATAATGGAATACGTCTTAATTAACTTTATTAAAAAATTTATTTTTGATAACGATTTATACAGTAATAAAACATAATAATAAAATAGTTATAAGTATTGAATATACAATTAAAACATTAATTTACTCTTATAGATAATTACTTAAGAATTTACATCTATCAAGGTTGCTAAAATAAATTTGAGTAACGGCTAAAGATACATACACACACACAAACACACATATATTTAAATATATGAATCATTTAGTACATTCCGTGCAATCATATAAATTTTATACTCGGGTTGCTAAAGGCTTAACCACTTTTACTACGATGTATTGTAACTAAATTGTATAAAATAATTGTATACAAATTTTTAATAATATTTCTTTGAAAAAAATTGTATGAAATTTAGCATTTCTTGTTTAAATTTAATCACAAAGTTGAGAATTACGATATTACAAATGTTTAAAAACAAAATAATATGAAACTTATAGAAAGTATGAAAAAAATGTATTACGACTATTAACTTTCATTTATATTATAATATATTAGAAATATCTATTGTGATTTAAGGACCATAGTAGAAATCTTACCATTATTTGGTCAAAATATGATGAAATTTCTACTGAGCAACATATTTTTGACAATTTTCTACTTGTACTTCACGCAAGTATAAGAAGTAGATACGCAAAGAGGTACATTAAAAGAAAAAATAAAAGGAACAACAACTGTACTTTGTCATTACGAATTAAATAAATGTATAAGATTATTATTAAATTAATATTTAATTCAAGTATTTAGAATATTTCCATCGAAGTGAAACAAAGTTAATAAAGAAATTGCAACAACTCCAACTATAACTATAGCAACTCTTACAAAACTATATTTTCCGAGTGATAATATTTAATCCCACCCATACAAATGATAAAATTATAAAAATAAAAGGAAAGAAAAAGAAAAAATAAAAAAGTGATCAATTGCATAGGATTTTAGTGGTGCAAGAGTCGTGAGAGAACGCGCGGTCTAGAGTCATTAGCGCGAGAGTTGCGTGAGAGTCGAAATTACCGCCAATTTCGAAGAAGAAGTCGCCGGATAAGCTTCTTTCTCTTCGCGTCTAATATTATAACGAAAACGTCGGGACGACGACGACGACGACGACGACGACGACGTAGCTTCTACTACTCGTCCCTTAATGCGCCAGCTGCATCCTAAAACCATTTCGGCCATGCGCAAAACTCGGAGGGGCATTTTCGCGCTAAATGTAGTAGACCCGCAAATATCTCGACTTGCCAGTGCGCAAGACTCGGAGAAAAAGAGATTAAAGATGGGCATTCATTTGTAAGTCTTTACATATATTTTAAACTTGTCCTTATTTTCCAGAAATTGAATTCCCATATAATGAATTATCAAAATGATAAAACGTGATTTCGCGACTGCAGTTGTACACTTTGTCTCTTTATTATTACTGTTAACAACCAGTAAAACAATTTAAAACCATGGTATTAGATTGAATATTTTAACGGGAGCATGATTTGAACATTGTGAAATGCTTTACATACGTATATATTAGTCATAATTCGTACGAGCGTCCAATTAGCGTACGTGTAATTCGTAAAATGTACCATTGCAGTAGGCATATGACAAAAATTAAACCAGCGACAATTTCAACATGACCGAAAATAAAAGTAAGATCTTGCTTATAGTTAGGGCAACATGAGGATCTACATACGGTCGTATATGTATGTGGGTATGTATATGTATATGTATGTATATATATAACGATAAGGCTGAAAAGCGAGCATAACAACCGATCGAGTTATAAAGAATGTCCGTATCGTTCGACTATCTTCTCGTCACAGAAGCAATTAACGGGACGCGGGGAGTTTCTTGACCGGCGATATCGGGAGCGTCAAAAGCGGCCGCTTCGTATATATGAATGTCGAGAGAGTAAGCGAGGCATTAATTCCGTCGATTCGCTCCAATCAGCCAACGGCCGTTGCCTTGCGGATCAATCCGAGCTTTCATATATATGTATCACATTATTTTATACTTCTGGATTATATGGAATATGGTGAAAACTTAATGGATTAGAGATTCATTCATCTTGATTACAAGATTTTTAGTGTATCTATACCGTAAAACGCTTCGATTTATACATACAGATGGATATATTACGTAATGTGACTGCTGAACAATCATTATAATTTTTCGTTCTAATGTTAAAGTCTATTTAATAATAATGAATAATAGCTGTCCTCGTTGTGCAGCAAATAACTTTATAAAATTCGTCTTATAAATGCAAAAAATATCTATCGATTTTGTTATATATATGACTCCGTGTTTTCACTTTGGATTATAAAATAAGTCCTTTAAGTTGTATCAATTTGATATGTATGTACGTATGTATGTATATACGCACACAGACGCGTGTATACGCGATGAGAACCGGCGAATACTAAGTGTAAATTTGCTTTAACACAAGTGTGATAAATCATTGCACTAGAAACTTTAATTAAGGAAATTGAAACTGTAGCTTTTCAAAAAGAAAAGGAACTGAAGATAGTGAAATGACGATTTCGTTTATAAAACATGGTAAATTAATTTTAAAATGTGAAAGTATTTAATTCATAATTCAATTTACCTATTACAGATTTTTTAAAAAACGATCATTTTTTTACATGTACGCGTGTAATGAAAAATAGTTGATTATTTAAATGTTAAAGGCGAAAATAAATAATTATTTGTTTTTAACGTGTAATCTTGGAAGAAACAGTATTTGCATATAAGCACAATTTTTATATTAAAAAAAAATTCTGTATAAAACAAGGTTGAAGTTTCTTTCAATTTATACGAAGATCGAAAATTACGAATGCGGGTACTTATAAATAATACACAAAAAAAGACATCGTACGAAAAACATATTTTACATCCGAAACATAGATGTAATTTTTCTACGTGTAAAAACAATTCTTTGATAGATTTGAATAAATCATATAACTATGTCACTACTATATATATATATAATCTATGCACGCAAACGGTCCTCGTCTTTACCGATTTTTTGAAGAAAAAAAAATCGTTCGAAACGCATCGTTCATTTTTATTCCAGGTGCGATCGAGTCAGGAAGGAATAATGACTATATAAAACCTATCAATTCGTGCAAAACAAAATAATTTATGTCAAGTTGATCTAACGTTATACCGTATAGTTGATATACTTCTTGAATTAAAAATTTTGTTTAAAAAAAAAAGGTGCGCGTGAATGTCACTTATATGGTAAAAGTATACGTATATACTGACATAATTAAAATACGAAACAAGTTATACAAGTTAGGAACATTTCTATTATGTAAAGTGAGATGGTGATTAAAGTGAAAAATCGAATGAAATTATACTATAATAATTGGTCGAGTTAATGTTTTTATATTGAAGTTTACTTATGCTTTTTTTAGTAAAAAAATTATTTTATTTTCAAATGGCTTACAATTATCAGTAATGATGTGTTTTGTAACTAATTATCATTTAAATAGTACACGAAGAGAAAACGTTAAATAAAAATTACCCATATGTTTTGGATAAAATGTTGACGTTCGCTTGATTTTATATAATTTTTGTCTGGTAGTTTTTTTTTATATAAAAATTGACAATCATCGAGGATAGTAATTTTTTCCAGACGCGTATTTTCTTTAAGAATCTTTACCATATACTATCAATACAATATTTACCAAAAATATTTATAGATACTTTTTGTAAGAATTTTGTGTATAAAAATAAAATGTACACCTTACTGTCAATCATGCTCCGAGACAAAATAAATAATACGACTACAATTAATCGAGAACAACGCCAAACATACGTAAATATTAATTAAACATACCATTAATTCGACCCTCTCTAAAAAAAAGTGTCGCATGAATCACCTGTTCGAAAGGAACATAAGAAAAAAGTCGAAGATGATGGGCTAGAAGAACATCGTACTGACCTAACTTCAGAGGATGCGATTCGCGTTGGACACGACGACGGTTGTTTACGAGGCGAACGAGATGCGCAACGATGTAACTTTCATACCGAAGAGCCGATGAATAAACCGAAGGATTCGAAAAGCCATTTGAGGACCACGAACTTGAGGAGACTCGTCGCATTTATGGACTTGGTAACTGCCGACTTTCAACGTCGGATATTTCGTAAAAAAAGAAAAACAGAGACTCGAACACAAAATGATTTTGTTGGTTAAAATTTGTTTTTTACCATGGTATCGTGTTGCTTATTATCTATTCAATTATCATTTTAATCGTCTAGGATATGATCATTTTTTTTAAATTAATTAAAATTAAATGTCTTATTTATAATATTTTTACGTGTAAAAAGTTGTACATACAATAATAATATTTGTATATCAGACAATGCAACATCTAAGTACGTAATGTAAAACACGAATAAATCAATATGAATGAACCAGAAAAAAAACTGCATAAATTTAAAAAATAGCAATTTCAAATTTGTTGGCATATAATGTACATAGTGATTTTTTTATTTTGATCGGGTAACACATAGAGAAGGAATACGTACACGTATACATATATACAACGAAAGATAATTTGTCAAGATAAAGTCAACTGTGCACATGATAAATATGAAATTTAAAGAAAAGAGAAAGGAAGGCAAACGGAAGTTTTGGATATTAAAACCCCGATGACAAATTACCTTTCGTATAAACTTAAATTTGAAGAAACTTAAACTTTGTTTCATTATTTTTAATACTTCGCTTTTACGACTACTTAACTTTATTTACATCATTTTAATAAGCGCGTATGTTTACGTATTATAATCCCAATGAAATGAAATTGTAAAATTTTACACACTCGAAAAAAAAATTACACTCAAAAGTCAAGGAGCCAAAAGTAACCTAAATATTTTAAAAAATAAAAAAAATATGTTCTATTAGCTGTAAAAGAGAGGGACGTTACATTAGCCGTCCCTAAAGCAATCAAGAGACTTACACGATCGTCGTCTTCGTCGTCGTTGAGTGAGAGAGGGAGAGAGAAAGAGAGTCTCAGGCTTCAAAGCGACTGCAAGTCGTTCTAAGAATAGAAATAGAGTACAATGACCATCTATACGCGATGAGCATTTTCATACAAAAAGCATCCTTTTTTTGTTGTATCCCTCCGTGCGCGCGCGCGCGCCCTCGCGACTAGTTTTATTGCCTCCCGTCGCGCAATCTAACTTGATATTGTCAATTATATATCAATTACATTTGCAAGTGTAACTTTTTTTTTCTATTTATTCTTACGTGTAGAATTTTAATTTATGAGATGCTTTTTTTCTTGCAGTAGTCAGAATTTGTAATGTAACGTTATTCTTTTCTTTTTATAAAGGTAATACACTAATTCTTATACGTGTTAATATTGACAGTTGATTCTGCAAGTTCTATATATATATATTATTCTAATATTTAAGTAGGACAATTGACTTTGTAGAATAAGAACAGGTCAAAATTTGCCACTATAATTAACGAGACTTTTTAAAATCTACGCTAATACATAACGATTATTTATTTAGAGAATGCGCATCATCTTTAATTATTTAGAAATTCATATATTTCATGTAATATCGACATTCTATCTGAATTCTTGTACCGTCGTGGATTTTTAAAAGAGGGTGGGAGGAGGGGGGGAGAAGAAAAAGGAAAAAAGAAAACGAAATGCAAAAGGTATATAAATCGAGTAGAATTTTAACGATTCGATAGAAGAATTCACGCAAGACAAGCAGTTCATAAAGTGCAAGCTATTGGATTCCTTATTGAAGTTGGCTTAATGCATTTCCTTATATATATTTTAATGAAAATAGTTACATGAAAATCGAACGTGAATTGTTTTCTATATTTATAAATAACGTGTTCTGTATACACGTATTTAGATCATAAGTTTAATCGACTAGACGTGTACGTTTATTTTTAAATTTATGTATTTGGGACCAGTAATACACCGGAACAAAAATATTTAGCGAATTCAATTAAATATTTTCTTGAATTAATTAGATTTTTGTTCAGTGTACAAGATGTTATTCGTTGAAATCTTATGCGTTTACGTTTTTTCGTTCCCTTGAACTTCGTCGTTCATTTCAAACTCCTTTTTTGTTGCTATTCTTGCTTCACTTACACATTCGAATTGTTTTACACTTACAATTTTTAATCTTATAAGTTTCGTAATTATCGTTATATAATATATAACAATATATTTTTTCAACTCTTTTACATACGTAATATAAAAAATGTAATTCTAAAATAAAAAAAAAGAAACAAAACCTTGATTAACATTCTCAAAAAAAGTAGACTCTCAAAGACGCATATATTTTCTCAAGTATGTATCTTTTTAAAAAAGATCCCTTTTTTAAGAGTTCCTTAAGGCATCCCCTCCCAATGTTTACCACGAGTCGTCGTCGTCGTCGTCGTCACAGTGCAGAAAACTTGCGCGCGCGCGTGCTCGTGGAGGAGCTGCGTCGCGTGTGCCGCATTTCGATTATATTCACGCTTGTGTATGTATGCTTTTTTTTTCTTCTCGTCTGCATTGCTCCAAGAGAGTTCCAAGCGCATTGTTCAACAGTGTTATTTTTTTTCCTTTTCTCGCTCTCTCTCTCTCTCTCTCTCTCCCTTTATTTTCTCCTTATGTTTATTTTTTATATAAATATATACATGTAGACATGATTTTTGTAACTCGATGATACGAGGCTGAATCATTGATGAAGCTCATTTTTTATTATTAATACTACTACTCGAATCATTGTTAGTTTGTATATCTATATTAATCTATTACTTGTGCACGTGTAGAGACTTATTTAAATTACGATGTCTATGAATTTCTTTTATTAGAGTATTTATATTAAAAAGGTTAATTAGATTACGTTTATTATATGGTGGAAGTGTTAAGTAAGTAATGTTTTTTGTGAGGTAAAAATTTATTAAATTAATATTTTTCATAATTTGAGAAAAAATATACCTTTAGCAACTTACAATTATAAATTATAATTGAAAAAAATCTAAATATCAAGAACTGTTTGGTGTAGATAATTAATAAGAATTTTGCGAAATTAAGAAAGAATATGTTATATTTTCATCAAGGAGAAATGCAACCCTTCTAAAAAATGACAACAATTTACGTATGAATTTGACAAAAGAAATGTATACGTGATGAAACTTTGATAAAAGTTTAGATTAATAAATTAAGTCTCAGTATATACGAGTAGGAACAACACAAACTTTTTTGACTTGTCCTAAGCTCAGAAACTTGATATTAACTTAAGTCTTTTTTCTATATATACACACTCAAAAAATATATTTTGTGAATATATAAATATATAGATATATATAAATAAATTCGAAACTATGTAAATGTTAGTGAAGACATAATTAATTTAAAGAAGGTTCTACTATATTTTTGTTATAAATTATTAGTTTAAAATATTCATAACTTGCAATATGTAACTTATATCAATTATAAAATAAAAACCATTTCGCGAGTCTAATTATTCCAAAATCAAAAGTGCATGAAAATTGACCAAAAACAAAATCGATTTTCAACGAAACAAAACAAAAAGCGAAAAAAAAGAGAAGAAAATTTGTACCGATAAAATAAACGTATATACAGCGTGGGGGTATACGAAACAAAGCACGATATTCAATGACTCCGTCGTTATAACGTGCGTGCCTTTGTTAGCGCGCGAGCGCATGGATGAATCACGCGCGCGCGGGAGGCGATCAGCTGCGCGTCGCGGCACGCGAAATCGATTAGTCAGCGGGCGCGATGATTTTTTTCGAGAGTGAGAGTGACCCAGGAAACTCGATTGCTCTCTTATTTGCCCGCTGGGGGATTGGGTTCTCTTTTATTTTTTTTTTATTTTTCATCATTTCATTTTTTTATTTTCCGGAGACTCGCTTATGATGAGTTTTATGAAAATTGGAGTTGTAAAGAATAATCTGGTCAGTTTTATTTATGGGTTTATTAAATTATTATTATACTTTTGAGTGTATATATAATTTACATACATATATTCATTATGTGGTAATTTATAATTTAACGTATCGTACCGTGTAATTCGCGAAATTTATTATACAGTTGAGATATATCGAGATGATGAAGCGTACGATATATTTAACATAGGATTATTAAAGTTTAAACTATTATATTTCTAATAATTATTATTCCAACCGCAGATTGTTTTTAATTATTGTTATTAATATTTTGATATTTAGATAACGATATATAATTACCCTATTATTATAAATCGTTAGAGAATTTTATTATCTTTTAAATTATCACTCATCACTCCAAGATTAAAGGTACATTTTTTACTTATTGTTATTTATTTTTTATTTTATAATAGTAATAATAATCACTCTAATACATTATATTATAAACATTAACATTTAGAAACTTCAGTTTAAACATTGTATATTTACCTATAGATATTTGGTAGTATAACCCATCCAAAATTTTAGAATCAAAACCAAACATGAATATTGATGATTCTAATTGTACTTAAAATTAATATATACTTATATGTAAGTACCTATTTATATAAATATATATTTACGAATTCTATATATGCGTGAAACTATAACGTTACACATCATTATTTCCAAAATTTACAATTAAAATGAGTTAAATACTCACACATCTATAAATTGTGAATGGGTATATTGATTAAAATTTGAAACTGTTCGTTCAAACAAAAATCCGCAGCATTGCGGTTATTTGTCAGATTTTTATTACTCCGACGGACACCGAAAGAGTTTCATTCAAACGGAACATTATTCAAATGTAAAATTCACCGACTGCATCTACATGGGCATTTAAATAATATTCCACATCGACCAAAAATTTAAATAAAAATTAATCGATTAACAACTTAGTTGTTTACATAATTATAGTAAATTCGATTCAGACGTGTCAGGCGTATTTATGTTGATAAAATTAGCAATTTTTAAGTAATTATAAATATACTAATCATTTAAACTCTCATAAAATTTACAGTTGGCCGAAAGTAAATTTGAAAGTAATGTGTCCTAAAATATATAACAAATATTATAATGTGAATACACATCGTATACTAAATTTTCGCTTAAAAACTAATTTCCCTTCATCCTTTAATTTTCTAGCAGGACTGAAGATATATATATATAAAAATACCGTGTACACGTTAAACTTAAAATAACAACATAAAACAGCACTACATGTTTTTTTTAATGAAAGCAAGAAAATTTAAATCAAAATTTTTTAATTAAAGTCTCTTCATTCACGTATGTGTATGTGTGTATATATACACACATACACACATACGTAAAGAAAACTTTAATAAAAAAATGCAATGAGTTATAAGCATACATGACAAGAAAAAAAATTTTTTCTCATATATAACTAAATATTTACATTTTCAAATTCGTGTATGTGTAAATAATTTGTAACGTAAAATATTTAAAAAGATGAGTGTAAGTATTAATAGCAAAGTGGTAACCAAAAAATTCAAAGTATAACACGTATAATTTATAATAATCAAGAAAATAAATATCTTAAACACATACAAACGTAGATTTAAGCGTAATTAAAAAATATAGATGGTTCGATTAAGAAAAAAATGAACTGTATTCTACTTTGGTTAAGTCAACCGAAATTCGAGGCGTTTAAGGCAACCCTCGTTTTATCCCCCACGTGTCGTGGAGCAACAAGCGCGAGAGTACACATACCAAACTCGAGAGCGGGAAAATTCGAAATGCTCGGAACGTTTTCGAAGTTAATTAAGAGCACACCCTCTTTCCCTCTCTACCGGAGCTCCTAGGTAACGTTTTGAACAATGGGACTCCAGCCTTTTGAGTTCCTATATAGCTCTCGCGGGTATTGGGAAAAATTTTACGTCAAAGAAATTTTTTGTGGATTTCGGTCTCTGTTTAATTAGGAAAATTAATTAGTGCGGAAAGAGAAATTTTCGTTTTTTTTTTGATCCCGGAGGCGTTTGTGTGATGGTTTACTCAGGTGTTAAATTTGGGTGAGAAATAATTTTATTTCGTGAATATACGTATTAGGATCCTGTGTAATTTATTAACTCTGACGGGGATTATTATTTAATGGATTCGTATAATATTTCCCAATAAATATATTTTGAGCTTTACTTTAGCTGACTATCCTACCACTGATAAATTCATCACTAACAATTGTAAAATTACAATTTTCAATCGAATGTTTCTAATCCGGAGAACCGCGCGAATTGCAAAACGTAATTAACCTCATTTTAAAATATCTATCCAACCAACAAAATCTTATGCTTATACAAATTAAACATAAAGGGCTCATTATTCCAAAAAAGGTAAATTTATTCAACCAGGCAATTCGAAAAATAATCACACAAAAATACTCTTAAGCCAATGGAACGTCATAAACGAGCTCCCTGGTAAACATCACATAAATTCTAAGTTCCCTCGACGAGTATAGTATATACGTAGTCATGAATCCACGGCATTGTTCCCGCTCGAGCACGTTCTCTCTCTCTCTCTCTCTCTCACTCTCTCTCTCTCTTTCAAAGTCAATGTCATGAGATATCAAAAAACGAAAAAATATCAAGGTCCTTTTGACATTTTTGTATTAAAATTGCGTAATCGAGTTTAGAAAGTTTTCAAAAGCTTAATCGAATTGTTAAACCAAGTTTGAGCATAAATGAAGTTAAAAAAAGTGTTAATTTTAATATAATAATCTAGTTTTGATTAATTTGGGAAAGAGTACATACTTTTCATTATGTAGTGGATTTTCTTTGTAAGTGAGTTTGTTAGATAAATTATCAAAATTGCAACTTACTTTATTATGAATGTACATGAATATAAATTTTAAGTGGCATTGTTAAGTTGCTTCTTGCGCATGTGTGTAAAAAGTTTGAACGTCAAAATTGAGGAATATTTAAATACAAAGTATTTAAATACAATAATTGTATTTACTTATGCACACTAGTTACTACTCCGTAATATAATAATTTAAATCAGTTACATCTGCGTACATCATACTTTTCTATTCAATAATTTTATCGCTAGTATTCAAATTGTACGTGTAATTTCATATGTAATAAGAGTAAAAATTATATTCCTAAAAGTTAGATTCCATAAGTGAATTTTCTGCAATTCCCAATATCCTCTTCTCAACGCAAAGTTTAACTCGTTGAATCAAACAATAAATTTTGTGAAGTTATGGAAATGGTTTTATATAAACGTCACGCAATTATTCGTACAATTTTCTTAACGAGATCAATAGGGAAATATCACATTTATTAATTCACTTATAAGGTAATTTTTGATGAATTTATATTGCAATTATTAATGTGTACTTATTTAAAAATAAAATGATAAGAAAAGGTAAATGATTCGTAATAATTGATTGACTTAATAACTTATATTTGTTAAAAATAAATATATTAATTGGAATGACTGATTTTCCGATAATCGACAAATAGAAACATTTATATTTATGCAGAAATTTAATATTATGAATTAAATTAAATTTATAAAAGTATATAGTTTTAAGGATAATTAAAATAATGAAATATTTTTAACTAGAACAGAATGTGTCTGTATAATATACAGGTGGATACATATACATTTTTACTTTACTTCGCAAAGTACAATTTCCCTATATTTTGCAGCTTTCATTGCACGAAGTGTCACTGATTAACATAATAGATTGAGAAAAGGATTTACTTTGGTTATACTGATTCAAATAAAAATTTGGTTATTTCAACAGAAAATTTTATAAAAGATAATTCACTCGATAGGAACTTTAGAATCACAAAGACTAAACTTTTACTAGGCAGCATTCATAAAATATTCATGAATTAAACTATATAATAAACGAAATCATATTCATATATTTTTTAAAATTTTGATATATCCAGTGGATCTTAAAACACTTTTACTTTGTAATCGTGACAATCGTTTAAACCCCTTAGTCCAAAATTACCATAAACTATACAACATTTACGATAATTACCTATTTGTTTTTTGTTAATATTTAATATAATAAAGATATATACATATATATTAGATTAATATAACAAAAATAAACATTTCTTAGGGTTTGTAAAGTAAAGTACACATACATGCTTGACTTCTATAAAGAAGTCATAGTTTATCACTTTATAGTTAGATAATCGAATTACTTGGTTTTAAGTAAATATTGCGTGAGTCAAATAATGACAACGAATTAAATCAGACTGTGTGTAAGTGATAATAAAAATCAGTTCTAACTGGTTTCTGTCTTCAAATATATTTGAAATTTTAAATTTATGTATATTATAATCAGTTGAATTTTCATATGTATTTCATACAGAATGATAAACTGATGGTAAATCCTTTCAAAATTCGGAGAATTATTATTTGATACTAAGTGATATAACGCACGTACAAAGATATAGCATTAGGCGTAACAAAATTTCATAATACACGATCCTTCCTGCAAAACCGCAAACGATTATCAATTCCACTGAATAAATGAACTTTTACAGTACAATCATTGAACGATCTTAATCACTTACAACCCGAAAAAATATACCCCTAAAGGAAAACCGAGAATTCTTCACCCCCCGAAAAAAATGAAATTGACCTATCAGACAAACATAACCTCAATAAAAAACAAAATCAAGGTCGCAGCTCAATGAACGCACACACGGCCGTCATCACGCACCTCGCGAAAATCACTCTGTCTCACTTGCACTGCGCGCGCTCCGGAAATTTTGAATGGGGGAATTGCGTGTGTATATAACCGGCGTCATGTGCGTTTCCCCTACTCCGTATATACATATATACACAATGACGCGAGCCGGTTGTTAACTTAAAATCATTTAGACGGTTTTTTTTTTATTTTAAGAGGTAGGGGTGTCTAGCGCCGACGGATAGGGATGCTCCGACGGTAGGGTTCTATATCAACGACACATAAATTCTTTTTTGAAATGTATAAACAAATGAATATTTTTTCACGTTACGAAATTTTACGAGATTGGGGTTTTATTTGAATGGTTGACAATTCACGTGTACGACGAGGATCTTTTTTTATCTTTTTTTTAGTTGTTCGTTAAACATTGCTCGTTAACCACTAACCTTCTTGCGTTACGTATGTTTATGATGTTTTAATGTTATTAAAAGGTACGATTAATAATGTAGAATTATTCGTTGAAAAATAACTTCGTAGTTAACAAAGAGAGTCTTAACATTTATTATTGTCACGATTGATTGTTTATAGCTTTTAATCTTTACTGAATCATCATTGTTATGTTTTTCAACAAATAAATTATGTTTATTTTGTTCATGGCGATTCGTTGTAGGTTATTCATTTGCACATTTAATTTAAGTTAACGTTTGCCTACATATTTTTATATAATACTGTTTAAAAGAAAGTTTATAAACACGTTTCACGCACACCTTATTTATACAAAAGTTACCAATCATCCATCAAATAATTAACGGGCAAAAAATCAATTAAATTAATCTTAAAAACTGTACTCCGTCGGGTACGTCATTTTTTTGTCTACTTGTTTTATAATTGTAAACAATACCGTAGTTTTACCATACATATATATGTGCACTTGATACATTTAAAAAAGATGCTCGCGAGCGCGCGCGCAAACGCTATTTTTAGTGTCAATTTGACGATGCACCGCAATAGTTGTAACTCGAGTGTCTAACGACGCTGATGAAGAAATTGTAATGTACGGTATTTAAAAATAAAAGGTACTTGTTTTATTATTCAATCGTGAATACCTCAAGAAATAACGAAGTTAATGTACCGCCTTCTTTTTTATCACTCATAAATATATACCAATGTTTTTTTTTCTTCTTCATCGAACGGAGATGTAGGAAAAAAAAATACGCGAGCGCGCGCACACACACACACACATACGTATACGTGTAACGTAATGACACACATATACATATCTAACAAGTTTTGAATCATCGGAGTGTTCATTACCATTCGATGCGTTAAGGGAATAATTGAACGGAGTTTAATCGACGTATAGTACTTATTATTTCGAATTTGGTTGACCACCCACGCGAGTGAATAATTAAAATTGACGAATAAGTGGTAATATCGTCGTGAACACATGGGTACGTCAATAAAAAATAACGTTAAAAAATGTTGATCGTTACCGGTGTGATGCATCAGTCGTAGTGGAATTCTGTGTGTACGTGAATGCACACATCTATCTATATACATATATACATATATAGATAGATGTACGTGCAGTCGCGGGTGATAGTGTGTGATACGCGATCGCGGGTGTATGTGTTGCATTGACGTGTGCGTGTGAATCTGTACAAGTGTACGAGTAGTGCCGAGTAGTCAGACAGAGAGAGAGAAATGTGTGTAGACGATTAAATAATAATACTCACCGGAATTATAATACTCCTTGAAGTACCGGGTCGCCGCCCGCTGGACGATCGAGTAGTAGAGGTTAACGTAGTTGGTCGACTGATTTTGTGCGGAGAGCGCCATTTATGCTAGCGTTATATTTTCTCAAGTCCTTCCCAACAATGTAGATATAGATATATATATATATATATTGTGTATATATATATATACGTATGAATATAATAGTAATAGTAATGATAATAGTAATTATTCTCGTAGCACCGCACCTCAGTTATGTATGGATGTATAACATAAAAATTAAAGGAAAATAAAAGAAAAAAACCACGAAGATATATGAACTCACACTTAAATGAACTCAGTATTATCCATTCACCGAACTACCGATCGTTATGTATGTATATATATCGTACAATACACACATATATATATATGTCAATTTCGATATATTTTACACATATATATATATATACGAACACGTATATATAAATAAAAGACGACGGAAAAAAGAACAGCAATGCGTGTGTGTGGATGTATATATATATATATGTATATATATCACCCCGGATAAAATAAATGTATTATATTTTATCTTGGCCTTGCGGCCCGGGCGCCGCAGAACGTATTAACACCCCGGTCTCGCATGTTTCCTAACCTCTCTTTACTCTCGACGTTTCGTCCGCGGTTCTACGTGTATGTATGTATATATATATATATATATATAGGTATGCGCGTGTGTATATATATATATATATATAGGTAAGTAATATGTATATACTTGTATATATTGGGCGGCCGCGGCGTATATAAATGTATCTCGCGCGCGTACCACAGAGCGAAGCGGTGTGTTGTCGTTATACTCGGTGCGCCGCGCGGGACCGACGACGACGACGACGACGACGGCGGTGTTGCCACGCCGAGTATGCCGGCTCCCTCTCACGCTCGGTACGTCTCTCTCTTTCTTTCTTTCTCCTTCTACCCTCGAAGCCAATCCAGTTCGGAAGTCGACTCCCCACCCCTCGGGCCTCCTGCTCGTGGTAGGGAGGAAAAGGAGTTTCGGGGTAGGGAGACTCCGAGTGAGAGAGACTCGCGCTCGCGGTATAGAAAAAAAACGATGTAGCCCTGGGTGGGGAGAGGGGATTCCCCCGGTGCGTGTGTGGTGCATCGCGAACACCGACCGACCGACCGACCGAGAGAGACGGAGACAGAGACGGAGAGAGACGGGCAGACCGAGAGAGAGAGAGGAAAAAAGTTGGCTCCTATATGTGTGTGCATGGGTGTGCGAGTCTACGTGTTCGTTCGTTCGTTCGTTCGTTCGTTCGTTCGTTCGTTCGTTCGTTCGCTCGCTCGCTCGCTCGCTCGTTCGTTCGTGTGTGCATGGGTGTATGCGCGCAGGCCTCTCCCAAATCAATATTACTCGTTTAAAAAAAAGCACCACCTGTAATCACGCACTTGGACTTCCGCGCGTATATTCGTCTGGACGATTTTTCGGCGGCATCTTTTTCCCCCCCTTTTTTTCTGGATGGTAATGTTTTTTTTTTGCAAAAGAGGGTGAGGAGATTTCGGATGCGAATGTTTTTATGGAGTTTTTCGTTTTGAGACAGCTAGGGTTATTCAAAATTTAAATTTGCCGGTCACAGTTGATAATACGCGTACGAAATAGTTACTTCTTCAAACTAATCTCTGTACAATTGATTTGATAATTGATCTAGATCTCAACACCCTGCATGCACGGAAGTTAGAGCTTTGACAATTTTTACAGTTTTCATTTTTCCATAACAATGTCAATTATACACATTTTATGCGCGTCTTGAAGAATACGTAAGAACTTTGTCGATGTAACCAATGATTTAGGTTTTTCGAAAGTTCTCAGAGACTGTAAACGAAACGATATCTCTTTATCCAGAGATATTACAGAAGCCAGTTTTGAAATTTGATGCTTATATATGTATATACGTCTGCCTTAATAGAAATTATCAAGCATTTTATCGCGTTTTCCATAAAGTTCCAATTTCTTACAATATAAGTGTATATATTAACACACATTATTTAAAACGAAAAGAAAACTATTTTTTTTATTTCAAGTACATTATCAAATGTATACAAATTTTAATTACAGGTTCCGCGAAAAATATTTTTTTTTAATTAAGTAGCTCCGTACAGGCTGTTAAAACGAAATTTATGAAAATTAGCCTTTTTATTTAATAAAATTTATTTTATGCGTTGATATCGAAATACATTAACTTACATTTCTTTAAATGTGAGAAATTTTGTAAACTGTACTTTCATATAAGGTTCGTCAAAATTGATAATTTCGATAAAAAAATTTTTTTTTATCAAACTTTATGTAAAACTCGATGAGTTAAAGTAACTCTAGACAAGAGGTTGAAAAAATTTTCCTGCGCAGCAATTTTGCTGTTACATACTTTTACACACACACACATACATACTGTTACGTTATGTATACCTATTAAACGTTAAAAAATTAAATTTTTATATAGGTAAGCGAGTAATTTTTTTTTCGCTAATTAGAAGCTAAAAATATATTGTTTGATTAATTTTTTTAGAAATAGTCGCGCAAGAATATTGAGACTTTGTTAAACAAGTATTATTAAACGATGCTTATAGCGCATCAATTAAGTAATTTATGTATAATATTTGGAATTAAAAGAGTGCAACAAATTAGGTATTTATATTAATTGAAAATTTGTATTAATGACAATTGGTACTACAGTTATCAAATTAAAAATGTACAAATTATTAATGTGAAGACGTTTAATTAAAACAAAAATCTAATAGATAAGGGTTAAACAAAAAAAGCCAATTTTGTAAGCATTTGAATAATTCATATAATTAGTGTCGAAAGAGCGTTAATTCATAATTCGAATCGACGGAAAAAGATTTGTACGTTGCGCGCAACGATTTAAATAAATTGTACAGTCAATTTTCTTTAAATGAGCAAAATTTGAATACCTCCTATACACTTGTACCCCATCGATATAAAAATAATTGTCTATTATCGATATAATATATCAGTTGCTTTTATAGTTGTGAGAAGACTGATTGTTCTTTAAATTTAACTTCTTGATCTATGCATGAAAATGTAAAAATATTTTCAACTTGTTAACTGCCGGTTATACAATTTAGTTTGTCCTGTCCCAACTACAACATCAAATTGTGATGAATTAAATATGCTTTTGTTATATTTATTTTATTATATACATTAAATTATTTAAAATTTATGTAAATGACGTATCAACTCATTGATTGATTAGCACGTACAAGTTACTTCGCATGCATAATTGTTGAATTGATAATTCTTCGAGTGATTACCCATGTTAATACAGTTTATTCAATTGTGCAAATAATAATATGAATATATAAACGAAGAGTGATGTTATAAATTTGGAAATCTCGAATAAAATTGGATAATGAAAAGGGGTAAAATAAACTATATGCGGAAAACCCAGTTGAATCACATATAAATTCAGGGTGAGAAAAGTGGGTAAATCCTTGTAAGAAAGTTTGTTCCTTCGTCGTCAGAGACAAAAGAGAGGATGATCGAGAATACATAAGGAAAAGGTATAGTGTAATATATATATATATATATAGAGAGAGAGAGAGCGAAGAGAGGAGAGAGAGAGAGAAGGAGAGAGGAAGAGAAGAAGAGAAAGAGAGAGTGAGTACAACGCGTCAAGGTGGGGGTGAGAGTCAGACGATTGAATGAGCTTCGCGCAGACGGGGTGGTTTTCCGAGGCATTGAGACAGGTCAAGTTGGCCCGTCTAGAGGTTTGCGAGGGAATCTCGCGCGTTCTCTCACTCCAATTTCTAAGGGGGTGAGCGATTCGTGCATCAAAATGTGCCTGCACACGCAATTATCGTTTAAACGTTTTCCCGCGGAATATAATTACATTTAATTACGCAATATTTTTTATCATTTAACGATTTAATTTGATCGACATTACCTCCCTTTTTGGCGATAACAATACTCGATGTCAAACAAATTGTAATTCCTAAACACAGAACATAATCTGCAATTAATAATTTAAATAAACACTCGAGAAAATATAGGAAATTATTTGATAAACTTAAAGCTACTATATACTTGCAGGTATATTAATTGATAAAAAGTATTCTTCGTTGCAGATATATATGTATATGTATACGTCATGAATCGGGTGAAACGATTACACGAAATCGATAGAGCCATACCGATTAGATCGTTTTTAGTAACGAATTCGGGTAAAAACAAACGATTCACATGACACGCAAGGCGGAGAGTCATTCTCCTGCATGATAAAGCCCAACCACATGTTGCTCCCGCGAATCAAAATACGATTCTAAACCTGTCCGATTTACCTTCCCCCGTGGTACAGTTCACCAAATAGTTGTTAAAAATGATTTTTTTTTTTACTTTTAATGATTCGTCTTTCCAATCGATTTGGTGTCATCCTACAAAAATTTGTCACTTAATTCGTTTATTAGTTTAAAGTCCCCTTCAAAAATTAATACGAGATACTAATACTTTACAATGAAAGTTATATACTTAACTACATAATTTTACACATTATTTACATAGAATATTAGTATACGAAAAAAATGATATTTTTGTTTCCTCCTTCATCTTTCTTATTTTTCGCGTAATACATTTATAAGGTACTATACATTCAAATTTTATATCGTCGTAATTAATTCAACAAAATTTTTCACAATTTCCAGTTCATTTTATATTATTCGTATGCTGTTCAAATGTTCAACAAGGAATAAATACTTTATAAGATAAACGATTCATGTAAATTGAAAAGAAGCTTTGAATATTCTGAAATATGTATCGTATAAGTTTTCTTATTTTTCACGATTCGTGATTTAAAAAATTATACGGAATTTTTTATTTATCTATTTTGCGCAACATATTCCTATAAAATCGCAGTAACAATTCAATTGAAATTGATCTATAATATTTTTAAACGTCGAACTGATCTAACAATTATGCAAATAGATAACTAAAATGAGAACTATTACTAATGATAACTTTAAGGTTAAAATCATAACTGAAATGCATGTGTATATATGTGTGTAGCCGGATATTAAATAAGTATATATTTTAGGTAATAAAATTAAAAATGTGTGTGTGGGCTAATAACTTGCCATTAAAGTTTGTTAACTCAACGTCTTGCGTATATATACGTATGTGTAACTATATTGGTTTTTTCCCTCAACATGCTGCTATCATTTTACGAACAATAAACTGTTGCATGGATGTTTTACGGGCAGCTGTGTCGGTCAGCGATGTCAGTAAACTGGGACCATAATTTTACTTTTATTTACATAATAGTGTCAATATTAAAGACTATAAAATTGAGAATATCTATGCAGTTCACGAAATTTTTTTTAGAATTAAACGCATTACCTCTCAGTTATTAGAGTGATAATATTAGATTATTAATATACGGTTAACGATATGTATACAATAGTTACAAAGTTGATGATCATTAGGTACTTTAAAATATGGAACTAATTATTACTTTTTAGATCCGTGAGAGAGAAAAGTCACTCCTAGCGAGTTAAAACCGAGTGATTCCACGGAAGAGTGCTTAGTTTTCACTCTCTTAGATAATTAGAAATGATAAATACAATGATGATACCAATGTTTTATACAATATATATTAAGTACTAATACATAATCAAATCAACGCATTACGTTTACGTAAGTGACGATTATTGTATTATTTATAAATATGTCAGTATTATTCAAGAAGAGAAATGTTTGATTAAATTTTAAATTTTAATTGGAAATTTTAATAGAAACAATATATAGTAATTTGGTCACCGACTTATATTACGAGCCTCTTTATTATAGTTCTAGTAATTTTCAATGTATAAGTTAAAAATCGATTACAATATCATATGTATAAAAATTAGAGTAGACTGTAATAAATTACTTCACAAGTTGAATAGTAACACTTATTTTTAATGATTTTTATGATATATCTATTTAATTTTAATAGAAACTATATAAATGTAATTTTTATAAGACACATTACAACGAATGACGGAACAAAACAAATTATATTTAAACATTGTTTCAAAGTTTGTATAAATACTATGTATATCGTAAAAACAATTATTAGTATCTTCTTTATAATCGATTTTATATCAATCTTCCCCGTGAGGAGTTGCATAATATGTAAATTCCGATTAATTTGTAAGTGATGAAATATGTATGTATGTGTCCTCTAAAAACGAACGAAAGTATACATCCGAATTAGCGTTTTATTTTATACAAGCGTTTTTTTAGGGTATTCACCGATACAAAAATATAAGATTAGTTAATGCAAGATATATCTGTTCATTATTGAATAACTTTACGGAAAGTTCTGATAGGGATCCCAGGTTATATAGGCTTTGATTTTAAAAAACGAATGAGAAATGGTGCTCATGCGAATTTCGAAAATTATAGAATAATAAAATAATAATATTAACTTTTAATCACTATTTACGACTCATGCTTTAATTGTAGAAAATATTCTATATTTTAACTGCAATTTTATAAAATAGTTTAATAATTATTTATATTAGTAGTATAAAATATGTAAGGTACATTGTTAGATACAAGGTATCTTGTTAGATGAAATAGCCATCACTGGTTACATTGGTAGTGTCATGAAGAGATGAAAAAAATAAAACTACAAATATTTAATTTAAAAATGATAATTAATTATTAAGTTTAAATGCTTAATAAATAAACAAAATGATAATTAAAATGTATATTGAAAAAGTCTTTAGGTTGTTCGTGTTTAATAAATATTAAAAAAAAACAAAGCTATGGAGCTTGTACTTATACTGCAATTACTATATAAATTATTTGATTGGATATTATTTATCAATACCTTACCTTATCAAATAAATTAAGATTAAACTTAATACTATCGAAAAGCTTAAAGGCTTCATTAAGCCCTTACATCACATTATATTTTTATTTTACCATACAATAAGGCTCGAAGTCCGAGTTTGGCACTTGCATTTGCAAATGCAGGCTTAGAGCCTGGTTAGCGCACCCTTACATCCCACACTAAGATACTGCAAGTGAACGATGTCAGGACCTAATGTTTATTTTGAAGCATACGGATCCGTGTCTGATAAACGCTCCGAGTATGTTTCTCATCGGGTACTTATAATTTCTTTAATAAACTTTAATTTATTTAAATATTATGGCACGCATAAACATTATACACAAATAAAATTGATTTAACACTACTTCAAAATTTAATACAAATTATATTAAATAAAATTGAGATTGAACCAAATTTACTATATTAACTATAATAAAAATTATTAGTGCCCAGATTTGCATCTAAATTACAATTGTTTCTATTAAAATTTCGAAACGAGACTTTTAAAATTTACTTAAACATTTTTCTCCGTGTACAAAATTTTATGAAGTAAAAAAACACATTCGCGAATTTAAAACAGCCATAGATAGTGAACCAATGCGGCACACTGCGACTCTCGAGCCTCCGATTATTATTTAATTTAATTTAAAATATGAAGTCACTTACATTAGTATCATCGTTCATTATTAACATTTTTTTTTAAATTTTACGAATCTAATGCAATAATCCGACATTAACCAACAGCTGATTACTAATTTAAAGAAATTTCGTGTCAGAAAAAATCAATTGCGTGTACATTTGAAGAATAAATGCGAATCGCATACATTCTCAAACCTAGAAAGTCTATTTTCAATTGGTACTTGATCCCTAACACACAAGTATTAATAAAATAGTTTAAATGAAATCTTAAACAAAACCGAGCGATATATAAAAAAAATGTAAAAAAAAGAAATAAATGCGAAATAAAGCAATTAACGAGGTAAAATTCTTCCGTAGCATTTCCTTAATCGAGTGTCATTCTAAGGTAAAAAAAAAGCCGGGAGAGGGAGAGGGAGAGAGGGAGGGGGGTGGTGAGGTGGATGTGGGGTGAGTCGGGGGGTGGGGTCGGGTTAGGGAGGTAGAGGGTGCCGGTCAGCGCGCTCGGCATGCGGGCTTGCAAAGCGCGCGGGGCATTATCTCCTAAACCTAAAATCGATACACTGCGCCGTGAAGAGAGAAAGAGGGAGAGAGAGAAAAACGTCGGTGAATTTTCCGAGAGATAAATGGCGGCTCATTGGGAAAACCCAACCCAACCACCCTCTTCTACCCCTTCCTCCTATATATCGCGGGGGGGCGCTTCGATCCCCGGGCTTGTCCCTCTCGTCCTTTTTCTCCTCTTCTTCCCGGGGCGAGCGCGCGCTTTTTGCCTCTCTTCCCTCTTTTCCTTCTGTACGTCTTTTTTTTTTCTTTTTTTTCGTTCGTTCGTTCGTTCGTTCGTTCGTTCGTTCGTACGCTCGCTCGCGTTAATAAAAAATTTCCGAATAAATGATGGAACGAGGAGAAAGAGAGGTGGGATCTTTATGGAGGTTGAACGGGGGTGGCTCGGTGGGTGGATGGGTGGGGGTGGTAGTGGTGGTGGTGGTGGTGGTGGTGGTTATGTACTATATTTGAATTCTGGACTGCGTTGATTGGGAATTTGAAAAATGAATGGGTTATTGGCTTGAGGTATATACTCTTTAGGTGCTTTTCATTTTGATGAGAGGAAGGATTCGTATATGTATACATATATACGTCTATTGCGTATATAACTTGCGATCATAAGCTGGATTAACGGGGCTACAAATTTTTTGATGGAAATGCGATTTTCTTTTTAATTTTTTTGGCGGTGCTAGTGCTGCTTCCGAAACTTTTCGGTATATAGATATTTTTGTTTGGTGTTGTGTAGGATAGTGAAAAAAATTGTTTGGTACTTGGTTAATTTTGATGGAGCTCCTAGATATGTAATTCGATGGTATGGTTATTTTGTTTACGTGGGAATGCAACTATAAGATTCAATAGATTATCGGTATAGAGTAAAATAAAAAAAAAAGTGAATAAACTTTGTTTCGTCGTTTTAATATGATGGTAATTCGATGGTTCGATAGGGTTTAAGGACTTTTAAGTAGTGTGGAAAGTAGCAATCTTAGGTCTTCATCGAACGCTGTTTTCTAATACGTTCAAATTACTGTATCTCTTAAGCAAAGAACAGAACTCGTGAAAATATAAAAAAAGTTTATAAGTTTAAAAATAGTCGATTTATGGGATATTAGAATGATTTATTATATTTTAGTAGATCCACGTCAGTTAGGAGATTGTTGTCTAATAAACATATTTTTCAAACCTATTAGTATCATTTTTAACAGGCAGAATTCGGAAAATATTGTAAAGTAAAAAAAATACAAAGTATAAAAGTATAACAATAAACAGAATATTTGTACAATTTAAATAAATCATAAATTAAAGATCAAAAAGTTTAAAAATCCTTACAATTATATATATAGGAATTACAAGACTGCGGTGGTGCATTTATTTTGTACATCGCCAAACATATTAAGGAACAAAGTATTAGATATATATCTTTTTCATAAAACTAGAATAGGAATTCAGCAAAATAAACAGATTAGACATAATTGATATATTTGCAAAGTTCATAATTTATTTGACACGAAAAAAAAAAAAATTCTAATAAAAATTACACTAAATTAACGTAAAACATTACAACATTTAAACCAACATAATTGTTGTAAGAACGTTTATTTTTACAAGACAAGTACTTGTAAACATTAATTTCATGAGTTTATATTCTTTTTAAGTATTCATAGGATTCAGGACATCTATTTTGTATCAAGCACTTGTTATAATCAAATAAATGGATAAACGCTACTTTAAATTGGCGAATCAAAAGATTAAAATTATAAAGAAAGCTATATAATGGTTTTATTTGAGTCAGAAATCACTTTATCAGCTTTAGAAGAGTTCTTATATTTTAAGTTTTTAATTCGCTTTTTTGTGAAAAAGCGAAATTCGATACGACGGTTAGTTAAAGTTTACATCATCTAAGATTCATTGTAATTGTTTTAACATATTATCAATAAAAATTTAAGCATCGATATCATACTCTTGAATATTATATTCCAAAATTCTTTTTTTTTTAGTTAAACATTTCCACTAACAAATTTCTAAATTACAAAGTTAGAAAATGATGACGAATATTTTGAAGATGTATATCGTAACATAACCAATTTATTTATCATTCAAGATCAATTGTTAATAATATACCTTTTGACGCATATAAAACTTGACATTATTTTCCATATTATATCTTAAATATGGATTTTTAACTTAATCCGTTACTAAACATTGTTGTCCAAATATTTCAATATTAAACAATTAATTTCCTTATGTTATATTAAAAAAAATGATCAACAATTGGGTGCTGATCAGGAATTGGTTATGATGTTATACTTTCAATTCTCTCTTAAAAAATGTTCTGTCATACCAAATTCACCGAACGACCTCTCCTAATGTAAATTGTAGAGTAATGGTATATACGTATCGTATTTAATAAATATATTAAAAAATTTCTCAGTGCAATATTGTGCATCCTTAAACAGAATGAATACGCAATAAGATCTTACTACCGTCTACCTCATAGATCATTCTCTCCACCCAATGAATCTCGTGCATTGAATTTTCAAGTTCCATTGACGGTTACCTCACCTTATCTTCGACATATATCGAACCCACTAGGGAAAAATATTTTCGTCTACTCTTATGGTTTTTTATTCTACAACGATCTATACAGAATTTTTTCGACAGAAATAATTTCATTTAAATTTATATATCAAATTCAACAGCGTAATGTCATTACAATTCTAACTAAATTATTAATTATGTAACGTTATTTGACGCACGACCTTTTTTTTCGTTTAAATATAATTATGGTCTGTTGTATAGAAAGATGTATAGTGTATATAAATTGAGAGGTTTATTTACTTTCGAGTTATGCGATCGATAGTTCCTTGTTTTATCTTGTTCAACTAGATTATAGTTTATTTTTGTAAGCAAAGTTTCAAGTAAATTCTTTGCATTACCTCTATACAGAAATTCTTGGACGAAAGAGGGAAAGTGATGCATAGTTTGATGGAATTACAACGCTACAAAATTTATAACGACGCTGGCTCGTCAAGTTCAAGTGAACTCGTGATTAAATAATAATATATATTTCTAATATCCACAGCTGAGACAACTCCAAGAATCCTCAGTATTTTTAATACTCGTGTATTATTTATGCAGGCGATATGTATTTTTTAACGTTGCGTTTATAAAGAGAACAGTATTTAAAAAAAAAGTTAACATGCAAATATTGCGAAATGAAAAAAAAAACGGGTAAAGAAAAAGAACTTATAAATCATTCGCGCGAAAGGAAATGCACCACGGGCAGAGAAGAGGAAAAGTAAGACAGAGTTGAAGATCGGTCGCGCTTAGGGTATATCTCTCCATGCGACACTTTCTCGTCCCCCTTCTACGTTGCGAGTTCAGAGGTGGAGGTTACTATATTTATCCGGCAATGTAATATTTGGATACACCTTCAGACTGTATAGCCATATTCGTCTCTCTTCGTGTAGACGCACTCTCTTTTTCTCACTCTCCATTAGCTACTTTTATTCCGTAGTTTTATATTCCATTGCCTTTCAATTCAACATTTGCGCGGTTTGCCATATTTGGTAAAAATAATTAGGTTTTTCCGTGCGTTATATTTCATAAAATATTAATTTATTGCTTCTTTACTATAAACGTTCAAGCATAGGTCACAATGTTGAAGAACGTGTATCAGAATAGAATTGTAAACATTGAATATCAAAAATTATTATAGACAATTTTTTTTAATTATTTCTTATCTCGTGCGTGTACTTGTAATATGGAGATATATTTTCGATAAATAATATTAAGCTTTTTTACAAAATTTTGATACATTTGATCAATTTGAATTTTTTCACAAAATGAGAAGCTATATTCATATTTGATTAAAGTTTTGTTTATATACTAATAATATCTATAGGAGCGACCTATGAAGTTTCTATCTTTTAACGACCTATTCTAGATATCAAGGAAATCATGATTTATAACAATAGTCAACTTTACATTGAAATCATATATTTGTATAACTAAAAGATCATTACATCATTAACATCTATAGCAACTATATACAGATATAATTTTTCTCTAGATTTGTTAAATTTTTATAATATTTATACAAGTCGTCACAGTATAGGGTAAGAAATAAAAAGGTGAAAATGTAGAAATTATTGTTTGCCGAAGAAAAATATATATCCAAAGGAAAAAAGCTCCGTGGCTCTTTTACCTTTTTTTTGTATTGCATTCAACAAAGTAAACAATTTGCAGTATCGATGAAAGCCCTTCGATAAAACAAGCAGGAGGTTTTCTCCGATGAAGACCAAATTGGTACAATATGTACGGAATCTTTTAGCAAACAAAACAACATGGAATATTCAGTATCATCGTTATACTCTTTTGTAGAAATGGTTATACAACCCTCTATCATTCTTTTTGTTTAACCGAAGAAATATTGTTTTTTAATCAGTTCGATGTTTAATATATGATATCAAAGATCGTTTTTGAGAGAGACTTGCATGTCGATACAGTAATTTTTTTTAAGATTTTTCGTTGTTACCCGAGAACGAATATGTAGTTTCAAAAAGTTGGAAATTTACTCCTTTTATTATTGGGAATAATTCATTGGACGGTAGTAAGTCATCGTTATAGGAAAGATAAATAATTTTACTATTTTAGTAGACGTCGTGTTAACAATTTTTATGAAACGCGTACGTTTATTTTGTAATTATAACTATAAACTCACATAATCATTACATATTCAAACTTTTGTACACGGAGAGAAAAGTTAAATAAAAATTACCGAAACGTTGATGATAAAACGTTGGCGTACGCGAGGTTGTGTAATTTTTGTCTAGAATCGTAATAAAAATTGAGAATCAGATTGAAATTTTTACAATACCGGATAGTAATTTTTCTCAGATGGGAGCGCTTCCAGCAGATTTTTTACTGTATGCAAGAACTAAAATTTTTATCCAGACGATTTGAATACTCTTTGTTAAACTTTTCTCTCCGTGTGTGTTAAAATAATTAATAAAATGTAATTATATAACGAGAACTGTATACAATGACTAATAAAACAAAAAGAATCGAATTTTAATGGGTCCCTTCATTCTACTTACACTCAAATAATCTAATTCAAATTTATAAAAAAATATCATTATGCAATAACAATGCATAAAAATTGAATATCCAAATAAACATTTTTCGGGTAAAAAAAATAAGCGATCTCCAGGTAAATTTCCTAAAGAAGTCGATGGTAAATTTAAAAAAAATAAAATCCGTCGGGTGTTATCGTCATCCCCAGAGCGCGCAATTTTATCACAAAGAGCGTCGGGACAGACGAGCTGTGCGCGCGTGGTTCCTTGCCCTCGCGCTTTATTTATATCTAAAGAGTAACGAGCGAGTGCATTGCAGAACGTTTCGTTTCTCCCGCCTCTCTGACTCTCTTTCTCTCTCTCTCTCTCTCTTTATATACTGGATATGTCCCTTTCTGTATCTTTTTAGTTCTTCGTCTCGAACGTTTTTACGACTCTTTTCCCTTCCTTGCAGTTTTCAAGTCTTTTTTAAGCCTGTTTGATGTATACAAGGGTGATTGTGTAATTTTTTTTAAGGGACCTTATGTAGGTTATGTGTAATGGATTATTAGAATATCTTTCTATAAGTTTAACTACAATTCAAGAATTTTAATTTTTACTTATTTTCATTCAATTTGATTTTATACGAAAGAGTAACTATACATTTTCTTAGTGATTCAATTAATTAATATAATATTTCACATTGTATCTATATACGGTTTCAAAAGTTGTTCCATCGATCGTACGTAAGAATACAGTGATCAAATTAAATTTTTGCACAAATCTCAAATCATACTGACAAAATTTCGTTTGGTAAAAGGTATTATAAATATTTAATATTATTAACATTATTTACGTTACGAGAAGAACAATAATAAAAAGGTTAAACTATCAATTAAAATAAATTCATCGTTCCTTCAAAAACAAAGCAATACATCAGAAGTAGATATAACTAAGCAATTAACTTTTGCCGAAAAAAAAAGAATTACAAAACCTTAGCATTATCCTTTCAAAAAGTCCCAGTAGCCCTCTCGGAAACAATAACAAAAGCAGTAAAATCCACAAATCGGATAATAAAAAAGAGAATCCGGCCTCGAAAGTGCCAAACAATCGGGTGACTTCTTTCTTTCTTTTTGTATTTTCTTCTCTTTCACCGTTCGTCCGCCTCCTCAAACGAAGTTGTAGTTTTGCGCCCCAAGGAGAAAGTCCAAACGCTTATCTCACTCGTCGGGTCAATTAGGCGATTTGCCCTTTTTCACGCACACGCACAGGTAGCGTATATACAACACGACTGTTTTCTCTTGATTTCATGTATTGTTTCACGCTCTTTGATTCGCGCAAGCAAACATTTTCTCCTTTTTTTTCCATATTCCGACGGAATTAAAAATTCACAATTTTTACTTCAAATTCGTTATATTTAATTCGTTATTCTTAAATGAGCTTTAAAGCGTTTGCTTACTAGTATGCAAAAATCATGGGAAAAATTAACGGCATCCGACGTTTCTTAAACGGCTTCGGAGATGCTGCGAATTTAGAGCCACGAAAATTTTGCAGAGAGAAAATAGAGGGAAAGGAAGAGAGTGCGGAGAAAGAGAGAGACGTAAAATTATTGCGACTCTTGAAGAGAGCGAGAAAGAAAGAGAGAGAGAGAGAGAGAGAGAGAGAGGAATACTACGCAGCTAACCGAGAAAAGCCTCGCAAAAGTATAATTAGTTGGACAATTCTCCCCACTTTTCGTTTCTTGCAGTTTTCCTTTGACTGTTGGATGACGACGGTTGAGTTACGGTACGTCGAGTGTCACCAAATTTTTATGGTTTAAGATTGTTATTCTAAAGGAATTACTTAAGTGTAAATATAGTACCTATGGGAATTACTTGACTAATGATATAACGTTGGTTCGTTAACCTTTAGAATTCGATTCAAAATTCCGAAATAAATTTGAAATTTATATTGCACCTTCACTCTATTATCAATATTTTGTAATATGATTAATCCACTCTAATTCTACAAAACTTCTAATTAAAAATTAACGTTAAATGACACTTTCGTATATAATTATATGAATATGAAATAAATTACAAGCACTGCACAAAAGAAAACACACGTGCATTTGTGTGTGTGTGTGTGTGTTTGTGTGTGCGTGTGCGTCGGTGTGTATTTACAACCTCAATGTCATGTTTTGCCTGGGCACTTGTATATTTTAAAGTTCAGTTGGATAAAACGGTTCAAGCCGTTAATTTCCAACGATTACAGACTCGAGAATTTGTCCTATACTTTCCCAAATCCTTAATATTTTTTTCTTCTCCTTTGATCGTTCACCGACCCCTTTTCAGAAACTCGATGCAAATTGTTATTAACGACCAGATAATTTTTATCTCTCACAAGTGTAATTACAATTTATTTTAAAATGACAATTAAGAAAATCGTAAACTTTTGTCGTGTGTAAACATCAGTTAAACAAATTTTTATTTCGTTAAATTACAACAATTTTTAGCTTAAGGTATAAGCCGATGTTTGCTCTAGGTTTAAGTGACGTTTACTCACGTGTTATGTCAATGCATTCGAGTCGTTATTTGTCAAGTGAGTACACGATTAAATTGCGACTAAGTAGTTTTCTAACCTGAGATGGTTTAAAATTGTTCCAACATTGGTTGCGAGATTCCCAACGATTGTTATAGCTCATCCTGTCACATCTTCATTTATTATTATCTACCTGTTCCATTCTCGGCATCTGTAACAACGAAAAATAATTATTATACGTAGTAGTATTTACGAGGCAAAGTTTGCGCGCGAAAATACACTCGGTTTAAACTCCGTTTCAGCTTTTATTACCTAAATACACTTGTAATCAAGTCAAAAGAACAAACCGCTCTGTCGTTAGACAGTCACGAGTTTTACTCCATTCGATACTTTATTTAAAACTTTACGTTAAAATAAAGGGAATACAAGGACACTATTTATTAAAACGACTCGACGATACTTTTGAACTCCTGATTGAAACTCGTGTCTCCTTCAAATTTATCGGAAACTTTATCGAGGATTTAAAAAAAAAGAAGAAGAAAGAAAGGAGTGAGATACGCGATATTCCGCCAAACGCACAAGTGTCAATTGTACATGGAAAAGAAAGTTTGTGGTCTCGTAAGAATGCAAAGCCTTTAAAGATCTTAAAGGCATACTTTCGTAAGAAGGCAAAGAACGAAAGAATGAGAAAAAAAGGAAGGTCCATCCTAATAGGACCTTTATTTCAGCGTCGCAAAAATCTCCGTCGAGACGCTTGTTTCCCCGTCATCTTCGAACACTAAAGTTTATTGACCTTGTCGAAGAAGAGGATAGACGAAGAAAGCACAAAAGTGAACGCTAGTAGACAAGAAGAAAAGGAAAACTACGACGGAGAGTCGCAAAACTTGGCACGTTTAATTGTTCGATGGATATAAGCGGACTATATCATTGTCAAAGTGCGAAAAATTTATATTTATCGATGAATTATTATTTATTTGTTTCCTAATTAACGTAAAAAATAATCACCGTGACTTTAAATAAAGTTCATTAAAGTTTAATAGTAAAAAGATAACAAATTTAATAAGTCGTCCAACTACTCCCTTCTTTTGAAATTGAAATACAGTATTTTCCTTCATCATCGATAAAGTGAGAAAGTTAAAAAAATATGTGTTCACAAGTAAAGTAGAAAACCATGTAATGATAAAAATCGCGATGTGAATGTTTTAAATATCATTATAACGAAATATTTCGTGCTTTACATTGTATCTCTAACTGCATTTAAGTACTCTCTCTTAAAATAAACCGTGTAAATCGTTTTTACATATATTTGCTGTACAGGGTAATTTCGTACAGGGTATTAAAAGTCAATTAAAAGTACCATAATTTAATATTCGAGGGTAACGAGTACGTTATACGAGAAAAAGAAAGGTATTACACAATTTACATTTGATTGTGGATACGAAAGGATCGCGAAACAAAAAATCGCGGAAAAAGAATTATACTGTAACATGTAAGGAAAGGATATTTCGTTAAGAAAGAAAAACAATGGTAAATTTGAATCGAAGTTTGGCTGATCCCCGATTTCCGTGTAAATGAGAAGGAAATATCTGAATTAAACAGCTGGCGACGGTATACGTATATAATAGGCAGATACATAGAGACATTATTATACCACCTAATAAAATACGACGTCTTTAACCTTAGGTATACGCATCGAGGCACCCCCTATATACGAGTCACGTATATCCACTGACGGTCCGGTGACGACCCTTACGGTTCACGCACTCCCCAGCGCTCGAAGCGCAACAAGTGCCTCGGGCCTCTCGACAATCGCGAGCGTAACGAGCGCGCGCAACCTACTCCTATTCAACCCGCGCGCGCGTTTGTGCCACGCCGCTGAATTACCACCCCCTTTAGAATATCGTCGGCAATGAAAACTCGAGAATCGCTCTTTTTCTTTTTTCTTATACGATTGTTACATTACACATCTCCTTATATTTATTACTTCACTTTCACGATTAGACATTAATATGTGGGATATGAGACGGCTTTTTTTTGTTTTAATAACACCATTACATACCCAATTGTTGATCAATTAAGGTAAATCCGTACGTTCATAGAATAATTTTATGTTAATAAAGGCTTATAATTGTATATATTTTTACGCATACAGAAAGTATAAGTATTAAACTTTCTTTTAGCCATCTCAGATAAATAAAAAGCTGCTATTTTCAAAGTAAATAAGAATCTAAGACAAAAAAGCGGGAAGTACCAATTTCTGATTTTTTCAAATTTTCAAATTTTCGGTATGTATACCACTTCCTAGTTTTTTTTTATATTTACAGCATTTTTAGTCTCTTGTATTAGAGACTATTATGCTATTATTAATTATTACAATTATCTACATTTTATTTACATTTTTACAATAGATGTACATATAAGTTTTACAATAAGTTTTTAATACAATGTTATTGATTCTGCATATAATTTAAGTGGTTGGATTCTAAATCCTAAGATTAGCCTGCTTAAAAAACGAATGGAGTGCTTTACATACATCTACTGTAGGGTTTACGAGCAGTACAGTTGCTGACAGTGGTAGCTGTATTTTTAATTTTGCTAATTTTTTTATTAAAGTAAGTCGCTGCAAATTGTATTTTTCACGTTGGGACAGTACATGATTTAAATCTTCTATTTCATATCCTCATTCGCATTGAGTACTAACAGAATTCGCATTGATTATTAACAGAAGTCGTGTTAATCATTATAGTTTGGCAGATTCGCTAACTAAAATAAACGTTGTCACTTCCTCCGATTATTGATTGTTTAACCTTTACATTGAGAAACGGTCAGATTTATGTAAATCTTATTATTTTATTGAAATAATATACTGATCAGAAATTGGTTCATGATCAACAATTGGGTACTTTACGGTACTGAATAGATACCCTAGTGAAAATTTATTTCATTTCTTAGGGTACGCCAAACTGATCTATCTTACCGATATTTTCAATAAATCGTAGGTCAAATTTTTCTCGCAAATTTAATCGACTGATTCGTATGAAATTTTGAAGACTAATTAAAAATATAAAACAGAAGAGGGACAGCTCATTAAACATTTTAAAACTAAAAGGCGCATTAAAGAGAATAAATGTTGTTAACATTGTTATGAGAACATTTTAACTAATACATAAGCTTTATAGTATAGAAATACTCAATTATTTTAATTATTCCTTAATATTGACCTGCAATTATTTTTAAATATTAGGTAAAACAGATCAGTTTGGCATATCCTTAAGTGTACAGTAGTGGTTTTAAATAAAACTAGGTTCTTCCTTGCGATGGAAAAGCCTATCCATATTACTTGGCATTAAAATAGATTTGATAAATTTGCTTCCGATATCAGACGCTCGTAGGCATGTATAGCAATATTGTTTCACAGGCAAAAACAATAAGAAATTTACGTTAATAATCGAGTGAATAATTCGACTTGAAAGGAAGTTTAGAATTTAGAGTTTCGTATAAGTATTGGAAACTCCATTAAAAAATAAATTTTTCATAGTAATTTCCTAACAATGCGACTATTTTAAATAGATTATTTTCTACATTTCAAATTTAGTTTATCTATAATATCTTTCCAATTAATTACTGTTAATCTATTGGATTAACATCAAGTATAATTTTAAATTTCATAGTAGGGATATATATATAATAACCAATTTTTTTGTTAAATGTATTTATTTAATCGGGATCGAATATTACTGTTCCCATGTTCGAGTTTTTTGAAAAACTTATAAATCTATAAAAATAACAAATATTTCTTCTTATCTTAACGGCAAATTTGTCCTTTTGGATTTAATTAGTTCCTCTATAAGTAACAACAAATCTAGTATACTGTCAATTAAAAACTCATTGCCATATTTTTTCGACCAACTCGAAAGACTATTACGAAGGATTTTAATAATAGTCTCGCCAACCCGTGCCGATAAAAATATCAAGATTTATTAGTTTTATGAATTTTATTTGCGTGAAAATATAATTACCGTCAAGGCATTAGTAACTGATCAGGGATAAATTCACGATACTTTTTTTTATACACGTACTAGCGTTAAATTTATAACATTGTATTTTGCACGATTAAAATATAATGATGAGCAACTTAGTGTACATAGACATTGATATTTTCTAATTAAAACTTGAAATTTAAGGTTAAAAATAACACTAATTACATTGATTATAGAAACTGGTTACTCGACATAACGCGTAGTGTATAAAGCAACGTGGGAATTTTTTTACTCCTCGAAATTTTAAATTCTATATTCATAACTTTGAGAAAACGAAGTATTAATATTAATTGGAAATACGTATTTTAATATTTTTGTAAATACACTTGACGTTTATTTAAGGAATAATACTGTAAAAAAACTTACTGCAAATATTTGAATAACGGAATCTTTCAAGAAATTTTTCTTATTATGTGTATCGCGTTAGTGATGAAAAAAATTTAATATTTTATATTTTCATTTTAACGAATCTCAGTTAAATATTAATATTTTGGTAACGTCGTTCAGATATTAGAGTTTATTGAAAACAAGATTTTGAGATGATTCCACCGAATAATATTTGATCTGGATGAATATATAGCTCTCTTTTCGTAACTGTATACACGTATACAGTTTATTTTCTTTCAGTTGATAAATTATCTTCTTTTGACTTTAAAACTATGAATTTTTCAAAATTTCACTGATGAAAAATTTCCGACGCTCCGTCGGAAATTCTATTGTCATTCAAGTTCTCAAAAGATACTTTACAATTTGTATAAAAATGGTTACATTTTAGAAATAACTCTTTTGTAAAATTCTGAATTCAGTTATATTCTAGAATTTTTAGATCAACGTTAACATTTTTGTTTATCTCATTAATAGTAGAAATAGTCATTTACTTTATAGTTAACACTGTGCAAAATACAGTTTGAAACATTTGCATTGTAGAAATGTTAAGAGTGTAGTTCAATAATTTCTTTCGTAAAAAATAGTTGATAGGATAAAACAAATTTATAATAAATATTTTATAATTTTCAATTTTTAAATTTATTTTATAACCTATTTTAAAATTAATTTTATAATTTTATAAAGGACTTTGTTTACAATATTTCTGTCTAATTTATCGTTATTGTAAAAATTAATCAAATGTGTTTTTATACTTTAATGTAGTAATAAATGTATAAATTTGATTAATTAATTATTTTCGTAAATAATTGTGATTTTCAAGTTCTCGCGATATGCATTCTACCTATACAATTTTTTAGCCTTTGTTTCTGAATATTTAATAGGGAATAGAGAAAATCAGCGATCGAATCGACAATAACTACTGAAGCCTACGAAGGGTCCGATTAAATAAAAATCCAGCAATCTACATCCTAACTTGAAATGACGCTACGATAATCAGCATGAATGATACAACAAATACTTAACTTTTATCAACCTTTATCCTCCCTAGTTTATCGACCAATCTAAATAAAAAATTGAATTATAATTTATAAAATACTAGGGGGGTACCCCCTGCTTGCTTCGCTCGTCAACCCCCGATTGCGGCTTGAAAATTGTGCATTTGTTATAATTCATATAGTATTATAAATTTTATTTTAAAAATAAACTTGCTTCAAAAGGTTGAAAATTGTAGTTTTCGGTACAAGTGTGAAAATAGAAAATATTCTCTCACAAGTGTGTCGAACAATATTAATCAATATCCCACACTGTATAGAAAACAAATTATATAACTTCTGTTTATATGTAATAGTAATGTATAAATATATGCAAACTGGATGGTAGTTTTGAATCACTCTGTATCATCACACATATGCTGATATATCCACATTCACTCTCCCACACCAACTCTCACACCTCAACATCTACCTACACCAGTCCCCATCTACCCACCCACACTAACATCCAACCACACACGCCCACATTCAACCATCCACACCTATTTATACACACACTTACACCTACCTGCACCCACCCTCACATACCTGCATCCACTTCCAAAACCACATACATATACCTATCAATCCTCATGCACTCATGTTTCACGTTTCACATTCACATCGACCCACGCACTGTGTATATAAATCCTAGAAAGTATACATCCAAGGTAACAAACACATGATTCAAAATGATCATCCTTTATATTCAAATTTTGTCTATAGCGGGTATTTTTGAATAATGCTGCATCTCACACACATGTTCACACAGCCATATCCAACCATCCATACCTTTCCACACACACTCACCACCCATACTCGCCACTACCCACCGATCGTCATGCACTCACATTTCACGTTTCACGTGCATATCCACCCACACACACATGGTGGTTTTAACATTTAGAATTCAAATGTGTAGTAGCCTGCAATTCGGGTCCGTTATCCCCTGTATATAGAAATCCCGTAACGTATATATACCGGATGGCTTAAACATGATTAAAAAAGATGGGTATATTTGAACTCTGTATCTCATGCACATGCTCACACACCGATATCCAACCATCCACACTTACCCGCACACATCCACATCAACGAATACGTACTCACTTCTACCTACCCGCATCCACCCTCACACACCAACATATCCTTTCAGATGCACATACATGCACCTATCCATTCTCACACGCTCAAGTTTCACATGCACATCCACCCACGCATAAATCCCATTATGTATACATAAAGGGTGGCATAAACATGATTCAAAAAAATCACCCTGTTTATTACAATTTTCTCTATAGGGGGCACTTTTGAATCACTCAGTATCTCACACACTCATGTATTATGTATTATAGACACATCAACTCACAGACACGTAAAACATACGATTGAAAAAGACCACCCAGTATATTCCAATTTTACATCCAGCGACCACCACCGCAACTGTTTGAAAAATATAGATAGAATAGATTTTTTTTAATAAGTCTTATCTGTAACCCACACATTACTGAAAAAATCACCCTGAACCATGAAAATTTTTTAATAATGTACATAGATGTAAAGTCTAATGAGATATACTCTCTATTTCGCGACCACCCTGTACCACGAATTTAGAAAATTTCTGAAAAGTGGCGACGTTGGCGGCGACGGAATCATTTTAATAATATAGATTTTAATAATATAGATAGTTGTAGAGCCTAATGTACGTGAGGCCACAGGGACTTATCTTGTTAAAATTTCTAAAACAGCGGCGGCGGCGGCGGCGACGACGAAATTTTTTTAATAATATAGATAGATGATAGTATTTGAATAGGTAAATACGCCCCTCTTAAAACAATTAATCTCAATGTTCTAATTGTTTCTAGGTTCTATAATATAATATTTTAGAAATTATAATTCAACACTTTGTTTAGAAAGGTTGGCTTGAGGTTAAAGTTAATTTTGGCACCCCTTTAAATCATAAAAAAATAGTTATTAAAGTGATTATAATGTGTATAGTATAAAACATATCAATAAAACCTATACCATAATGTTTCAAAAGATTCCAAGTGCTAAATTTCGTAAACATATCCAGAAATCTCGCTATAGAAATTTGTCGGCATAATTTATAATAATAAACCCAATATTTTGCAATCCCATTCACGGCAACCCCGATTAAATAAAAAATTTCGATTACTCTGTGCAGAATAAAATATATGCCATCCCTATACATTACAACTGTATTTACAAAATTAAAAGCCTTGAAAAGTGAACCTGAAATCACATCTACCTCAAGATGGAATAGCCAATCCCAACCTAGGGAAGGCATTAGTATACAACCTCATCCACTTAACCATCGATACAGAAAACCAAACAAAATAAAAAAAAAGTGTATACGCATATATAACCATGAGGTCCATAAAGCCCATTTTACGAGCTCGCGAATTGTAGTTAAAATGGCATATACATATACATATACGTATATATATATATATATACAGGTACGCGGTCCGTAAACGCGAAATTTGTAAATATCCCTATTTACAAGTGGGCACATGAATATTCCCATAAATCGCGCCCTTGAATAATAACCCAGCCGTAGGTATATATACACATACGCCGCGTTCCCACTCCGTGTAAATTCTCTTCTTTCTCCCTCTTAGTAATCTATGTAGTACACCTCGCGAGAGAGGAGGACGACTCGATCCTGAAGGCTCTGTCAAGGTCGTCGAGAGGCTGGCTGTACGTTTCTTCTCTCCCCCTCCTCCTTCACCTCATCCTCCTCCTCCTCCTCCTCCTTCCCCTTCCTTGTTCGAGATGTGCATCGCGGTTTCTCTCTCTCTCTCTCTCATTCCCCCCTCCCCCCCCCTTTAAGGTGGATCTACGTGCCATGTCGGTGCATAGGTGGTATAAGCAAGGAGCTTTCACACAGGAAATTTTCATCGTTCTGCATCATACTAAGAAAATTAAAAGTTTTTATGAAATATCTATCAAATAAAATTGAATTATTGTTTGATACGTTAACACGAAAATTGGGTTTAAAATGATTTATTTCATTTTATCGCAAGTTTCATTGCAAATTTTAGTTAATATTATTTTATTCCATTATCACTGGTTTTGAAAGTTCGTGTACTATACTCGGATTGCTGGACTATATATATTATATTATTCAAGTTTTTTTAAATAATGAAGTATATCATAAACAAAAGAAATCATTATATCATTAATTTGATAAAGCGTGTTGATATAAAATTTTAAATAAATTAAAAGTATTTAACACACTGGAAAATGTTGGATTAAAAATTAAAATTTTTTATACGCTACTAGGAATTTTAGTATGTTTTGGCGAAAATTTGGCAAAATAAAGGATTTCTCACCATAAATTGGCCAAATAATAGTAAAATTTGTAGTACGGTATAGTAACGTAAAGGCATACTTTGATCATTGCAATCATGTATATAAAAGTAATATTAGTTATAACTTAAGTTAAACAATTCATTTAATATTAGCTGCAAAAGGTATAGTAAAAATATGAGAACGCAAGTGTATCCTTACGTTGCTACAAAATATAGTAATTTTTAACATCCTATACTCCTTTGTGTACTATCCTTAAATAACTACCTTTATTAAAAATTAAAAAAAACTTTTTTATTCACATTTTTTACGTATACGCAACCGAAATAACAAAAGTGGGAGAGTAACGAATGTTAAAATCTAAATTGTATAAATCGAAATGTTGAAACAACACCATTATGAACAACCCCATATAAGCTGAATGGCAAGTTTCGAGTTCGCCTTTAGCGCAACTGAGCACCTTGAATTCACCGGTCTCATAAATATGCGAACAACACGAGCAAGGTACTGTAGTTATATGTACACAACAACTTGGTACTATCGAGTCTATTAAAGCCCTCTTTCGAGACTTCATTCATGATGAATCGAACATTATGTTAGACTGTTGTATACCTATATGTAAAACCATTTATTTTTTCTTTTTTTTTCATTTATACTTATATATATACCATTTTATCTTACATTCGATTTTCCGATTGCAAATTCACGAGATCGATCATTTAATAAGTATAGTTACCATACCGGTATAATTGTCTTAAAAAACCATTAGTATATAACTTTATTTCGAACAGTACGTAGCATTAATTTAACGTTACATGCCTATTGATAAGGATAGTATAACTTATTTAACTTGTGAAATATTCGTTGTTTATTTAGCAACAGATTTAGTTCAGATATTTCATTTTTATAGAAAATACAAATGAAATAACACTGATTACTGAGCATATATATATATATATATATATATATACGATTAAACATATAGATCATCGATCTATATTAATATATTTTACAAATTATTTTCAGTTTTGAGTACAAAAAAAACAATTGTACTAATATTGCCTTAGGTACATGATTATTTGGTTTTATTTACTAAAAATGTACCTAATAATCATCTATGTAATTGTTATTAAAAGTAGCGAGATGAGTTAAACAGAAGCGTCAATTTGTTTTAAATCCAAAAGAATAATCACTAGAAAATTTGTATAAGTGCGAACTAATTTATATATACCAACGTAATAAATTAAAAATGTCTAATTTTTATTCGAAAGTCTTATTTTACCCAACACTATATCTACACTAAGAAAACGAAATATTAATTCCAGTCATAATCTCATCCTCCCTAACGATTTTCCACAATAAAATTTCTAGCCTGCGTATGTATGTATATATCTATACACAAGACGCTATCGTCCTGGGGCGTAATTAAAATGCGCGTGCGGTAGCCTCTCTCTCTCTCTCTCTCTTACTTGGCGCGCGAGCAGATCACGCGTATGATTGCCGGACGCGTCTTCCGCGTGTGGGTAATTGCCCCCCTCGTGATCATGGGCGTGCCTCCTTCTTCATCTATCTTGCTTCCTCGGAGTCGCTCGATTTTTCTTTTTCTTTTTTTTTTTTCATAGTAGGTCTATCTCCGGGTATATATATACATATACCTTACTTACTAGTATATACGTAAACGGCTTCATTATATCTTGCGAATTTTTCGATAATCGTTGTTTATTAGTTTCCGCGAAGTTATGTATTATGCGAAGGAAAACGAAAAATAGTTAGATCTACTGCTAAGTTTTTTTTTATTTGACGGGTTTCGGTTAATTTTATTGATCTGGACGTGTCGCAGATTATCCTATATAGGTTATGTATTAATTGGTATGGAATTGACTTTTAAGTGTATCGTTTAAAGGGCTAGATTGTACAGTATAATTTATTAATACGAGTTTTCAAACTTCAAAATGTAATAATAACGTTTTTTTTTATATGGATTTCTTAAAAAGCTTCTTTTTAAGGAGTAATGATATCTTTAACAGTTCCTTATAATACCATCCGTGTATATACGAAAAATCTTATTTAACTCATCGGCATCGTTTTCGTTATAACCAAAAAATTAACATATTAATACCTATACGCATTGGTAAATAAAAAAAAATTCAATTTCTGGGACTCGAAAATAAAGATATGCTCCGGACTGTTTAAAATTAATTCACTCGGATCGTAAAAATTCTAAAAAAAACCTATATACGGAGCAGGATAAAAAAATTGAATTTTTGCGCGACACCTTAATTACTTTTACGATCGCGCTACGTCGACGAAATTTAATTAGATATTAACAGCCGTAAGGTGTTTTATTAATGCATCCGATCAAAATGCTTGTAAATAACGTATACGCGCTAAAAAAAAGCTTAAGTATATTTTTAATTTTCTGATATACTTCTTTGGGTAACTTGAGTAAATATGCGTTAAAAAGGCGTTAACTGTATGACTAAAACATATCACGGAAATCTCTTTTTTAATGAAAGTATAAAAAGTTTCAAATTTCAATTCGTTTTGGCCTTAATTCCATCGTAGAATGTAAGTATATATACATATATATACGGCATTCATATAATACCAAACTTGCTTACCGGTAAGCTACGCAACTCATAAAATTTTATTGAATCTTAAAATATTGCGTAATAATGCATCGTTCGTAATAAACACTATTATAATAAAGTTCGTTTTCTAAATAAAGATAGGTAGGTGAAATTTAAATAAGCGGTTAAAAGTATTAAGAAAATCCATGGTTAGTGAACTTTCTAACCTTGTAATAACTATATATAACTCTGAAGGTTGAATTTTCTTTCCTTTTTTCGTATACGATCATCATTTTGTTAAAGTACATTTATTATACGGTAGATTATTTGTTTTAATATTCGACGCGTGTCCTATATTTTCAAGATATTCAGTCAATTCTGCAAATATTCTACTTGATTTACGTGAAATAATAAATCGTGTTGACGGGATGTAAAAGTCAAATTGTTAACGACCGGAAAAACTATTTTAATTACATACATACATATATATCGCTGTGCTAAATTTCACACAAAAATATCAATGCATTAAAAAATGGTATCAAAAAGAAAATTGACTGTTAAATTTATGGCGGAAAATTAAGTATTAATTGTAATTGATATTTTTGTATGCAATTTAGCCACGGTGATGAATAATGCTGAAGTACGACGACGTCTTGGTTCGTTCATAAATTATCATATATTTATTTAATTCAAATTATTTTTTCGACTACATTGACTGGGTCGTGCAGTAACAATCGAGGATGACATCCCTTTAATCCTCGACATTATTTTCGCAGTAAGTACACTGACACGCTACATACATTTTAATTTTCATTACAACCATCAGCTTGCTGTACTACGTATATACCCACCGCCATATTTGATGATCGGGAAAATTGGACCATGATCTAACAGTACAAGTCGCAAATATCAATTATGGATCCACAAGTGTATTACGAGGTGGCACTATCTTAAAACAAAGTGAATGAGCAACAACCGGGTAAAAAAATGTAAGTTACCGTACGAACAGTAGCGTAAGCGAGCTGTATACAACGAACTTCCTGGGATTTATAAACTCACATTTCCTAAGGTTGAGTGTTGATCTAGCACCATCGAGTGTATAGAAGTGTTAAAATCCACCGTTATCGCAATTCCCCATAAAATAGTAAAAGCCCTGTACATAAGAAAGAGGTGAGGTGGAGTTGTATACTGGTATATTAAGGTAAGGTTAATCAGCAACTTGGTAACTGTCAAACTGTTTGAGGTAGGACCATACGATAAAAATAAAATAAAGTGAAGCAAAGTAAAATGGCGTCATCTATCCTGAAGGTTGTAATGGCCATCGGGTGTGTTTCATCGTTCGACCGGAAACGCCGGCTGAATCTTCATCCCAGAGAGGGAATGCAGAGAGGGAGAGGCTCGAGCGAGATAGAAACGGTACGTATAGCAACGCTATCATTATCCGGGATCCAGGGCTGCTGCCGGATGATCGCTCTCTTCGATCTTTAATTCGCATGTGCCCCTCTCTCTACTACCAAGCTGTACTTGGAATATCTCTCTCCTTCTCTCTTGTCGTTTTTTCGTTCCTCCTCTTTTTTGCTCTCTTACATTCTCGTTTTTCTCGTCGCTCGATTTTATTTGCTCGTCCCTTTTTTGCATGAGAGAGAGAGAGAGAGAGAGAGAGAGAGAGAGAGACGCGGTAATGCCTACGTACGCTCGACTAAGTTTCTCATATTGGGAGCACACGCGCGCGCGCGCGCGCATCTTCGCAGCTCGTGGATGTTCTCTTCTGGGGAAACGAGGATGCGCGAGGAATGAGGTTTTCATGTCTGACGGTGTTGATTCCTTCGATTCAACTTTATATGGAACCTTCCTTTAAGTTTTACTCTTCTTTGATTGGGCGCCATTTTTTTCTAATGGTTTTCTGATGAACTTTCATTTGTTGGTTTCGTCGGAACTCCCTACCAGCTAAATCTTAACTGGACATAATAATCTTTTATCTTCCTTTATTTTTCAGAGTGATCGGTAGCGTGTATTAACTCGTTAGTTATGGGACTCTAGAATCACATACTGTAACGACAATATTTCTATTTTTCCGTACACGGGAAAACATAAAAATATAAAACCGTTCTATTTTTAGAACGCTATTGACGTTTTACCACGGTGATGCAGAATATTTTTTTATAACATTTGTACGTCATCATTATAAGATTAATATAATTATATAATTTTTAAATAGACATTTTATTTAACCAGGTATTTGCATTTAAGTATACATGTACCATGGGCATCGAAATTCATCAGGAGGATCTTCAAAAGGATTACAAATTAAAGTCATTAAAATGGTTACTTTAACATATGAAAATTATAGAAGAGTAGTACCAATATTGATCGCTTATCAACAATTATATTATTCAAAGAGATGACTACTCGTACTCAAAGTATCATAGTATACAGCGTACGATAGGACTTTCTTCGCTCAACTTTCTAAGATACGCTAATATTCAAGATGACCATAATTAATAACCATAATTTAAAAAAGCAAAATAAGTAGATTAGATAGTCCGATAGTCGTACTCGAATATCACCTATGGCTATATGGAGAACCTGCTTATTTACAACGTAGTTCACCTAACTGCAGTCATTGGTTAATTTGCTTATAAACTACTGATAAAGCATTACTGACCGGCTTCCACCTCCCATCCAAGAGCTGATCAGTCTTATTACGTTTAATATGTACGTTCTACCCAACGTTTACTATAATGATCTTCATTACAAATGTACGAATATGTCTCGATTGTTATGTAAAGATTACTTCAAATGAGATACGAAACAAAATGATCTAAGAAGATGAGAGTGAGAGGAAGATGCGCGTACGAAACAAAAAACTAGTCCAACTCTTCCCGAAGGTTTATGTGGATACGTAGTCAATTTAACATTTTACATTAGCATTCAAAACGAATGATAACAGAATTACAAATACGAATGCATTAAACATTTTCATTAGCGTATCCAATTTCACTCGTACGATATTCATGCAAACGCATTTGCAATATATTTATAAATCATTTGTAAAGAACGTCTATATATCGAGACTTTTTTAACACCAGAATATTGAACTTAATGGAAAACTCAACTTTCGAAATTTAGATTAATTGTAGCAAATATAACCGAATTTATGGTGACTGTCATAAATACAAGTATAACTGAATATTAACGGTGTTATCTATAGTTGTGTAGATTTGACTGAGCTCACGCGAAAGATATGAATTTAATTTAGGTACTCGTATGACCAGCAACTCAGAGACATTGACAAGGATCGTCAAATGATGAATTAAAAGATGAACCAACCAACTGATCAAATTATTCAGATATTAAGCTACAGTAAGTAAAATAGAACTTTTATCATACATCGTAGTGACACGATGTACAATTTTGAGAAAACGCTGACTATCCAGGTGATTGCAAAAAAACGGTAGAAAAAAATGCTTTGAGTCATCAGTTAGAAACTAACACTGATATCGGTAATCAAAGTACCACTAACCAAGATAATTTTGTCAATCACTCGAGTTGAAATGAAGACGACGAGGCTACGAGCCATCATTTTTTTCGCACAATCCATCGATGCTGTTGCTGACGATGATGATGATGATGATGAGGAAGGTATCCTTAATCGGTTCAACGCAACACCTATCTTCTCGACGTATCTCGACTTTTTATTCGTTCGAATGTTTGTTTTATGCGGAGGCAGTTGCAGGTTGAAGCACGCGGAGTAATGATTTTATGTCGATTGGATTGTGGAAGGTAGGTAGCCAGGGTGGGTTTTCTTGCTCTCTCCCTCTCTCTCTCTCTCTCTCTTCGAGGTAGTACTTGTCGGCGGAATTGGATCCCACTGATTTGCGGAGGATCTTTCGTGCCCGTAAATAGAGGAATTTTTGCTCGATATACGAGTGCGATTACGGGCTAGCAATTTACAGTAAAAATTTTAACTGGTCGGCCTTTCCGGCTATGTGCATATCACTTATGTGTACATATACACACACACACGATCGCACACACACGTACGTACTCGCATATATAAAATTGCAAATTTCACCGCGCGATATATACGGGTGATGTATACATTTTGATTAATTTTTCCTTTTACTCCACTCGGGCGTGTAACACCGCGCGCGCTCGCGCACGTCACTGTTGCAGAAATAAAATAATTGATACGTTGTATTTTTAATCGTGCATCGCGCGCACGCGGCACATCCGCGATTCTCTCCTCCTCTAAAAATAACAAAAAACTTGCCGATGTAACCTTATTACGGGGCTCTAATTTTATACATCCTATGGCTTTTAATTACACTAATATATCGCATCGCGAATTTCAGTTCGCGCGAGTGTCCTTTCCGCGTAGTATTTCTTCCATTTCCTCGATTGATCAGTTGGTGATTCGAAGATTGTAAATCAATCTACTTTTTGGATGTTGCAATGGGCAAACGATAAATTTACATAAAGAAAGGAATAAGATAGATTCACTGATCGACGTATAGGTAATGAAACAAGTAAAAACGATCTTATTAGATGCCAAAAAGTTTAAAAAAAAACTTGCAACAGAGCATACTGATGTAGACGTAAAAATGTAAATAATTTAATAATTGACAAAACGTAGAAAATGACGAGGGTACTTATACTCATCATGCTGAAAAACAAATAATAACATGTACATATATAACAGACAAAGGTAAACTGTGCGTATGCGCTTATAACGTGACTGAAATAGCTAAACGTCTATAAAGCAGTCGCTGTCTCTTAAAAGCACTTAGCTCGTCTTCTCACTCATCATTAACGAGATTTCCATCGGCGTTAATCAGATTAACCCGACGAAAAAATGACCAGACCGACCGAGGAAAAAGAAAAAGGACAAGGGGCGTAGAGTAATTAATGCAAATACACATATAATCGAAATGAAAAAAAATAATAAAATAAAATGAGGAGAATAAGTAACCGAGGAAAAAAAAAATGGAAGATTTGATTTTCATAAACGGCCGGCGCTAATCTCCCGCGTGATTTCCCTCCATCGTGCAAAAAAGAGCAAGGTATATACTCGCATACCCCAAGTCTAATCTGAACGAGGATCGTCCGCTCCTCGTGTTTCCAGCGGGTAAGATCTCGCATAAATAAAAAGCGCGTTTAATAAAACGAAAAGTAAGAGAAAGAGAGGGATAGAGAGAGAGAGAGGAGGGGAGGGTGGGGGGAGAGGGATAAGGAGGGAGAGAAGCCTTGGCAACGTCCTGTGGGCTTCTGTGCACTTCTACCCTTCACTCTTGTATCTCCCCCTCTTTAATTTTGCACTCTCCGTCGTGTATACTTTCACTCTTTCGGTACTCTTTCTTTTTCGTACACCTTTCTCTCGTCCCTTTCTTTCTCTCCCTCTCCCTCTGCCTTTCTATCTCTCTGTCGTTCGTGGTCTGTCCCTTCACTCGTTACCGTCACCTCCTTCTGCCCTCTTATGGTATTGCCGGATTAAAAAGAAAAAAAAGTAAAAGAAAAAAAGGTAAACGAAAATGCGACTTGCTTTACAAACGCTTGCTGGGTCCAAGAGTTATCCGGGTAACTTCCTTGCTTTCGACTCCCTAATTGAAAGTTCTTACATTATCGGTACGTCTTATCGGGGCTGGCCGAATGTAAAGTGAAAATACATGTCGTTGGCTTTGTAATACTCGAGTTTCATGATCCTGAATTTATAATCTTACCGTACGGTGAAATTTTTTTTATCAACTTACTCGACTGTTTCGTTAACACTTTTAACTATATGATGGATGCATTCTTTTTTTAATCCGATTATTCATCAATTCTCAAACTGTGCATTATACTGTATATATAGTCGATTACCAAAATCCCGTTTTCATTCTCATGTATTTGATCTTATGTGATTTTTACTCGTAGATTATGTAATCTCCCCGCATCTCGATACTTTGATTTCAAGGACTTGTAGGATATAGGGTGACTGCACCACTATGTGAACAGACACCAGAGAATCAATGTTATATATACTCTAAAATATGCGATACAATATATTTTACACATTCTTATAGATACGGAAATGTGTTTACCCTGATCTTCAAACCCAAAAAAATACTCCTAGTTAATAATTAATTGTTCATTTTATTTTTAACTAAGCAAAAGAAAATATCACGTTACGTGTTCGTTAACTAGGTTCATTTGTGCATTTATTGGTAAAGTCACCCTAATAATTTATTAATAAATGTTAAAATTTTTTTCATAATATACCATAACTACGTAACGTGTAAAATGTTGAAAATTACTTGGATTCTTAAACAACTTGGCCTACTTGTGTCGCCCTAAAAGTACTAATAGGAACTAAACTGTTAGTACTCTGCGTTTTAAAGACTATTCTCAAATACTAGTCGGTATACGGTTTTGCAAATATTATGACACAAATTATATATAATCCTTTGTAAATATTCTTGCCAAACTACTTTCCACTTGTATATCTGGAATCGAAGAAAATAATACAAGTACCGAGCAACATATATTGATAAATTGTAATGTTTCAATATGCATGAAAACATCAAAGAATATAAACGAATTTACTTTTCATTAGTATGATCAAAATGATACTTGATTTCATGTAAGAATTGATCATCACCCTTAGTTTTAATAACAAAAATTATGTTTTCTTTGCTTAGTGTATCAAAAATTATGTTTTCTTTGCTTAGTGTGTAGAATATTTCGTAGTCATCAACGTATAGTTTAATATTTTGCCTTATTAACTATGTCCTAATTAATTCAGGCTGGTCACATTGCCTTACGAGGTTCACATTCCAAATCGAAAAAACACTTCGAGAACAACATTCTTTGAGTATTTCATTTTCAAAATTCTGATTCGTAATTGGCTACCGAAATTTATGTTATAATTACTCGATTCTTTGATTACTTTCTTAATTGCTTCAAATATCTTCTTTTTTTTTAATAACTCGCTTTAAAATCGTATGAAATTATTTGTGACATACTTCAGATATCTTAGACGAATTATATCACGAATTATTTTAAAGTGTTTCTTAAAATAATGTTGGTTGAACCTTGTGTTTTACGGGACAATGTTAAAATTTTGAATTTATCATCGTAAACGTATCAATAAAATATTTTAATCGTATATTCACAAATGTCAAAGTGTCCAAATGCCTGGAATAAGAACTTTTCTTAGAAGTAAGCCCTAAAAAACATTATGATCACCCCTAACTAAACTTTCCCTTAATTTACCAAAAGAGGAAAAAAAAGGGTAACGATTTTTTTGTCCAGAATCTTCATTTGCATCTATCTTTCTCAGGAACTTTTTATCTCCTCCCCGTCGTTTCATGCGCTAAAAACCGGTTCGCGTGTATATGTATATATATATGTATATATAAGTACAGATATATACGTGTATAGGCATCGTTTTTATTCCGGGGCCCTCACGCCGGGGCCCCCTGATTGACAGAACATTCCAAGTCGACTTTTGCATAATGCATAATGAAGGGTGGAGACGCCTTGTTTTCCCCGTTACCTTGATACACCGAAAACCGAACTTTAATTAAGTCCCAACAGTAATGGGACTCGCCTTTCTCTCCGGAAACGCTATATATCATAATTGGGCGCGTTAAGTAGCACGGTATATGCTTTCTTTTTGGTCACCTTGGGGTGTTGTTTGTACGTAATATACATATATTTTAAAAACCCCACTGGATTAATTGAACGCGTAAGCTAAACGCCGAAAGTGTTGCCGTTATTTTGATGTATGCACACACACCGATATCCAGATGACCGTAATATGACTGTCACGATTAAAAGATTTATCTTAAAATGATTGTTGTCAAAAGTTGCGGTATGGAGATATATGGATAACTGTCCTAATTAATGGATCAATTCTCAAATTGACGGTAAAAAGTCATTAATTATAAATATATATATAAATTACCAAATGCATTGCTTGTTATTTACGATTGCAAGATTATGCATAGACACAAATTTGGAAGTAATACATAAAATTAATTGCGAGCAAAATGTCCAACTTGATATTTCATTATATTAGACTCATTATTCGTTTGATATATTTTTACACTACAATTCCTAAATATTCTTAAAAAGTTAGACATTTACCGCAAGTTTTGTGTACTGGGCTGATAGTTTCAAAATAAATTGGTATAATAATAATCTACTTCGGAAATTGTAATATTATTACTAAATTTAAGAGTTCGTTTAAAACTGTAATAAAATTTTGTAATTACCATTGCATGAATTTACGTTTTAAATTAAAAAAAAGAAATTGCATGTAACAATAGTTATTTTTTTTGCGATCAAAATCAGTCGAAAATGTAACATTAATTTAATTAACGTCGTTTCTTCACATGTCAGTCGCCTCCTTCAGGTCAGTCAGTAATACAAGTTTCAATCAATCGTATGTACATATACAAAGGTTGGCCAGACGCGACGTTAATTAAATTAAGATTAAATTTCTTGACTTTACGATCGCAAAAAACCTATTAATGAGTGAAAACATATCCGTATCTAAAAAAAAAATGACAACATTCAATGAATTGTACACTTGATATACATTATTAAGCAGTTGGTATATACACGTTTTTATTGATAAATCGCAATGACCTACTTGATTATTCTTTATTCTTGTAATATACGTATACAATAACCGTATCATAGAATTGAGTAACAGGTACGTGTGCACGTACACACCGTTTGCGTGGGGTTCGAAAGTTTAAAGGCGTTTCCGATGGGAACTTTAATTTCGTTGACGTCTTACTTTCTTCGCGACCTAACGAAAGTGCGGCAGGTCCAGATTTCGAGGTTACCTCTTAAAAAAAAAAGCTTCTTACTCGTTCTTTTTTGGGCGCGGTCGGAATGATAAAATTACGCGCGAGTACGCTCCATTATGGCGTATAAATTTTCGTACTGGACTATATACCTTATTCCTTCCCCTCTCTTATACTCACTGACAAAGTGCTGCACGCAATTTTTTTTTTTCCAAGACTCGAACGAAGCGTTACGCCCCGAAAGTCGATCGTACAAATTGTACCGAGCAGAAAGGTATTATCAAAAAATGAAATAATAATTTTTAATGAGGACGAATTTTCGTTCTGTGAAAAAAACACGTCGGATAAAGCAATTAGCAATCAAAATTTTTATATGTTTGCGGTTTGGTGGGCGATTCAAATTTTTTTTTTTTTTTTTTTTTTGGTAATGATACGTTATTACCTCTGTTTCTCGAAATGGAATTTAGGATTTTCATACATGTCTCGGTGTAGAAAGTTGATTGTATTTTACTAAATTTCTTTTTCTGGGGCAATATTAATCGGCGAAATACGTCAGTTCCCTGATCTGTCAATAAGAGTTTGCAAATGTATCTCGCGGGTAAACCCAGCGTAAATTTTTACAAAATTTATTAAGTAATATCTCTGTATAACAGCTTCTTTTTATAAAATTATATAATATTAAACGGTTTTTTATACTTAATAAAATCGAAAATACGAGTATTACTGTTCCCCTGATAAAAAAAATTTGCGTCGTTGTACTGATATGTTCAAAGTTACAACAATTATACAGATATGTTACTATTGAATACACTCAAATAAAAATAAACCGTTATTCTGTAACCTAACACACTTAGTAATCTTAAATCCGATAACGTCATAATACTCCATACTTAAAAAAAGATGTGCATCGAGATATAACGTATAAGGGTAAGAAAAAGAATATTTATTAAAAAATATTGACACAATTATCTCAGTTTCCATTGGGCACATACACGGTTTTATACTTTTTGACGATTCGAAAATGACATTATACCAGATCAAATTTTGGGCGAAGCAAGTTACCTTTTTTTTCTCTCTCTCTCTTTCTCTTTCTTTATCATCAGGTGGTTCGAGAAGTGAAAGAACAGGTTTTCACACGAAGGGAAGTTACAAGGTTTGACTTAAATCGGTCAAACATCGGATATATGCAAATTCTTTAGGTGATTAATCGAAATCGACTGTAATGAACTTATTAATTAGGTAAGATTTTTCAATGACAATATAATGCACCAAACAGTTAACCCTTAGTAATTTGTCGATAAGACATTCATGAGTATAATTAATTTTTTGTACGATATTTACTTTCGTTTTTTCCTTTTTTTTTCTTTGTTACTTTAGCCTTTCACAGATTTACTGATCCGCTCGTTTATCATTAACTTTATCTCCAGCAAATGAGATGAAATATTATACCTCGATGCACTTGAGAACATATTAAAATTTCTAACGTGTATATAGTTTTGTTAGGATTAGTATTATTTTCTTTTTTTATTTTTTAAATAACTTTCAAATTTTTTCCCTTAATAAAGTATTTTACATTCCAGTAAATATACGTTGAAATCAAATAGAAATAAATTTTGCACACTATATCGCGAAATGGTATTAAAGTTAACACTAAATACATCCTTTACATTCATATTATTATTTTGCGAATACCGTTAATGGAGAATGTATCGCGATAAAGATATATAAGCATACACCTATATAATTTAATACTGACACTATAAAAAAAATTAATATTGTTAATTCTAAAATTTTTTTAAATATATATATATATACACTATTATAATTTGTGTAATACAGATACCGATATCAGTGATATATTATCTGTACTATGCTTATCGAATAATAATATAACGTTAATAATAACCGAGGCATTGAGAACTATTTTTTAATGTTGGGGAATTAATGTTGACCATTGGATTATACATACGTACATACACGTGTACAGATTAGATACAATAATACAAAGAATACATATTATTAAAATTAAAATTATACCTATATATATACCTATATGTATGTTACAAATTTATTATACAAATTTTATGGTGTTATCGTTAAAATTAGATGTTTCAAGGAAATAATATATTTAGTGTAATGAATTTTTTAATTATAATGTTATAATTTAAATAATTCGCCCGATACTAAATACAGGATAGTTTTATCAAAAAATTGCCAAGCTAAATAAGCACGCGTTAAAGTTACTACGTAGATTTTAATTTGATTATATAGGTTAGGTATAATTAATAGTCGTCGTGTGTGGTACAATTAATAACAAAATTACGCAAATTATGTCTTACAAAAGTATAAAATTTCAATAGTATTTAATTAATATGATCGTTAAAATTTTTCTACGTTAATTAACACTTTGAGGACTGATCGATCATTTCGTTACATCACTCGGTTAAAGAGGTGCTAAAGTTTTCATAAATTTAATATTATAAGCTACAATCGAGATAAAAAAGATGACGTGTCGTTCAAAATTTTATGCATATATTAATTTTTATAACTAGTATACTATTGCCGATTTAGTTCAAATAACAGATAACAGATTTTTATAATCTGAACCTTTGTGTAAAATAAATCTTGGTATTATTTTTTTAATTATTTATAGAGAGATGTGTCAGTGTAACAATTAAACACGTTCTATATGAATTATGAATAATATATTATGATTTTAATTCACAAATATATAAATAAAAAAGGCGTAGCCTAATGAGTCTCGAGGAGTTCCGTCGAAACGTCGCTCATTAAAGATACCAACATTCCTTTTTTTAAAAAGATAACAGATCGTTTAAGCCTTGTAAATTAACAGTTTTTTGGTATTAAAATATTTTTGCATAATTAATTTATGTGTCTTTGTAATATATTGAAGTTTTCCATTATAGTACTACAACAAATAAGGATTCCTGCAATTTTGTATACGTATTGTAATATAACTTTATTTTTGAGATTCAATATTATAAAAACAAATACCACATTAACCAAAAATAAATTTTACGTTTAGTGATATGTATATATATAAATATAAAATATAAAAATTTTGTTAAATATATAAAAAATTATAGGCGTTTCATATACTCGACGTTCAGTTTGGGAATATAGACGCCTGTCGCAAGGTGAACTGCGACATCAACTACTTAGACGATACGCAGCTATATGTAAGAAGACGACGATCTGTTTTTGCGAATGCTACCTCCTCGAGTGCGTTGCCTATCCTTTTGTATCATAGTAAATTCGAATAAGCGCATTTGATCTTTGCATGTTAATTATGATTCGACGCAAATTATTCTTAGGAATATTTTGAATTTCAAAAAGAATTATAAGTTTATAGTTTTGTCATTTTATTATTTAATGAGTAATGTTTCAGGCTGTTTGATCAAGAACAGTGGTTTATACATGTGTGTCATACTTATTAAACCTGTAATAATTTTGGCGAAGTTTTACATAATTTCAAGTAACCTAGCTTTACGATGCGCTCTCTTCGTTAATACCCATCGGAACTCTATAAATTGATAGGACGGTCGTCATTGTTATCTATTAAATCATTTGCACAGTTTATTTCGGATAGAATGTCAAAGTAACAGTTTTCAAAATTGTCTTATTGTTTTTTTAAAACCAGTTTCACATTGTTGTTATTACGTCCTACAGTTTCTTGATTCCTTGTATTTAAGAGTTAATAGAACTTGAGCTAGATGACAGACTTTTACTATACTTGCTCTAGGTATTTCGAGTTGCGTTTTAATTTCTTTTGTATCATTCGGGTGATGCGCTAGCATCAAGTTTTAGTCTCTCTTGTTTTTCTGGTTTAAGTTATTTGTTGGTTTTTCAACATCATAATTATCATCAAAAGGCGTGACAGCTGGACCCTCCATTTTTACTTTATCATTTACATTGGAATTATCAATATGATTTACATTTTGTATACTGGAGATTTCGGTTAAGAGTCTTCTGTTTATGATGAGTTGCGTTTAAGTTTACGATAAAAACATTTTACCTTATTCAAGATAATTTTAATATATCAGGTATTTTCGACATCATCTGGATTGACTAAAAAACATTTGTCTTTTTAAATTTGTAATCGCAATCTTATTTTACAATTGCAGTTTTTAAAACTGTGACTGGGAATTCATATTTAACATTAGTTTTTCCAACGCGTAGTTCGGAATGTATAATGGAATTTCGAGTAAATAATTTTTTATTTTACTTATGAAAGGTCTGATAGATAATCTTATATTCATAAATTTGTAGGTGTTTATAATCTTTAGTTAATACCAAAACTAGACCTACATACGGTATATAAAAATTTTGTTATTTGCATATCTTGATATATGACACTATATTTTTTTGTAGTCACTGTGCCACAAGTCAAATTTAAGCTTTTTATACAATTACCCAGTAAACCTTGGTCCCTTTTCGTAATCTAATTTGATCGAATAATAGTTAAAGAAGTTGAATTTTTTTCTTGTTGCGAATGTACGAAATGTACTTTAAGTTTTTTCTATAACAGGCCTCCATCGTAGGTATTTATCAAGGATGATATTGCACTCGCAATAGAGTAGTAGGGAAAGTTGACGTAGCTCTGTGTAGAAATTAAACTTTAACGTATTACACAGTTTGTAATAATAGAAATAAACGCATTTGCTCTTTTCGACGGTTTAACAAAGAATCCAATGAAATGAATATTCTAAATAATAAATATTGTCATCAAATAATAATATATTAATTACCGACACGGTGGCGGAGTGGCGGAGACGCACCTCGGCCGGTCACGGAAGTTAAGCAGCACTGAGTGCGGTTGGCACTTGGATGGGTGACGCTCTCGGTCGCTTGGCTTTCGTGGCGGGTTAGGTGTTTTTCCACACTTCACAACGTGAGCGGGAGGTGTGAAACATTCGGTTTCGGTGTCAAGGCCTACGCAATGTGACTTTGACACCCAAAAAGAATGTTTCGAATACACCGGCCATCTCGGATGAGGTTTTCCCTGCTTCACAGGTTTCCCTCATCCACGGGCATAACCCCGGGCGAATGCGAGATGGTGGGGTTTTTAAGGGAGGGATAAAGCACCCACACATAGGTGGTAGGTGGACACCGTTAAAGTCCCCCAGGGGATAAACGGTAGGAAGTGCCAGGAAAAAGAGAGCACAAAATCAAGAATAAAAAAAAAAAAAAAAGAATAATAATATATTAATTTTGCAGTAGTATTAAATATTTATTATGAATCTGTGTAAGACATCGTTAAAAAAAACTAATTGAGAATTAAATGTTTCATTCCGTCTTTTTTGTTAAAAATAAAATAAATTTATTGTAAGTTAATAAAAACATGTAATTAAAATAATGCATTACTAAAATAAACTTTTTTTTTTTTTATTATTATTTTAACGTCGCTCTTTTTATGCTCCCAAACCGGTGCTAATCAGCGAAAAAACTAAACTAAAATAAACTTATCAACTTTTAAACGTTACTCTCAAAACTTGGAGTATCAAATTAAGACGGAAGAAACATTCGAAATAGAAAGAAATCCAACCATGAGTTTTAAATTGACATAATTTCGTATAGACCATCTCAAAAAAATAACTCCAGACGCATCTCAAGATCCTCTAATAAACATCCGTCGTGCAAATGATTAAAAAGGAAAAAAATTCAATAAAATCGTGTCGCGATATAAAAATTATATACGTACACCGGCAGAAGTGGCTCTTGATACGATGTAATTCTCGAGATAGAAAGAGAGGGAAGAGAGACCACCCCCGATAAATTCCGATTCGAGAAAAAAAATGCATCGTTAGAGAAAACCCGGAAAAATTCATGCACACGCATGTAATGTATAAGATCCTCGAAAAAAAAAATCGGTGGCGGCGGCGAAATCAATATCGGTAATTACGTGGAAAGTGTGTAGAAAAAAAGCAGAAAAATAACAAGTCCGCGGGAAAGTCCGTGTATTAAATGCCTCGCGAAATCAATCGATGTAGGAGGAGAAAGAGGTTTAAACGACGGTAGGAGGTATTATTTCCGTATTTTTAGCGAAGGCATCCGAGTGCGACATTTTAATGGCGAAATTATTTGAGATGTTGCGTTTCTTTTTGTACGAGGTTAGTTTTACATATATATACATACACACTTCAGTCAGCTTCCTTTTTATTTTGGATTTGTAATGGTTATACCAGATAAAGGGAAGTTTTCTTATAAATGAACCTTTTCTCTCGATGAGGCTAGGTAAGATTTTTTTTTTTCTTATTAACGTACGTAAATTCGAAGCTCGTCAGGCTAATCAAACATTTATTCAATTATAGTTTGAACATAACTTATAAAAATTACAAGTATAATTAAATATACACAAATGTAAAATAATCACAAAATTAAATTACAACAAAAAATGAAAAATAGGGTAATAAATTAACGAGAGCATATAAACATAAAAATAAAGTAAGAATAACGAAGAGTTTACTTAACTGAAATTTTACGACTCGGAGATGATAATCGAATATAAGCCGGCGCGCACGCGATTCATCAATTTTCTAATAGCAAAAAGATAAGGGGTATATCTACTATCTCGTATGCATATATATATATGCACGAAGGCTCAACATGAATTCCACGCAAGTTTCAATGCCTCGAGCGCGACTCGAAAACGCCCAGCGAACGACAAAATTCACCAGTATTAACAAGATAAACCAATCCTGTATTAACCGTTCTAACAAGCTTGCTGGTTTAACCAATTTAACAAGTGTTATATATACGCTAAAGACCAATAATAGTAAAACAAATTTAATAAGAATGATTTTATGTATACTATAGATTCTTGAATGGAAACCTATCACGTTGTTCTTCATCAATTATTGCAAAACTTCTATAAGCCAAACAGCATAAAAAAGAGAAGCAACACGCATATTTCTTTGTTGGTATAAAAAACATTTCTGAGGGATGAAAATCATTTTCATAATTCTCCCCCAAAACCTCCTTTTTACTTTTCAAGTAAAGAAAATATAATTGCAAACGAAACCATAAGCAATTGGTTACATTAGAACAGAGATTTTAACCCGTGGTAGTATTATAATTAAGGGTTATAATTGACACCGCTACATTTAACACACGAAAAAGCTTTTTTTCTATTGATTTTTAATACAAAAATAACAATTTAATTAAATTTTGATAAAAATTGATATTCTAACACATAAATAAATAAAATAATAAAACTTATGATTGAGGGTAGTTTACCATAAAAAAATATTTTGATATTATTCTATAAACTTTGATTTTATCAATACGGGTTGACATTCAAGTGTAATTAATTGTTTATGGTTTTGTTTCGTAATTATACTTTTGTAGTTGAATAATAAAAAAAAGAGGTTTGCAAGGAAAAGAATTATCAGTATTATTTTCACTGTTTTTTTAACATATATAAATTACCAAAAGATTGGTTCCCTTGTTAGTTACATCTTAGCGAATGTTCAATAATTTACATAATTTAATTACGTGCAAAAAAGTATTTTATTCATGTATATATACAAAAGCATAATGTATATGTAAATAATTAAAAGAGTGCGCGCGAAGGTATACAATACTGTTATTGTAAATGTCCTTGCAAATGTCTGCGAAGAGATAAACCGTAGCTCATCATTTACTTATACTCATGAAATTTTATTATCAAAGGAAGAATTTTGAAGAAGTATCGGTAGAACGAAAATTGGCTTTTGCTAGCCATTAAAAAGTAATAATTTAAGATTTTAGAGAGCATGGATTCCCAATTCAATATAAAATGGAACAAATCCAATCTCATCTTCTAAATAAATAAATAAATGAAACAATCAGTTTAACAAGCAAATAAAAATCGTTGTTGGATTCACCGAAAGAGCATTTAACGAAAAATTCTAGCAAAGTGTTGTATACAAAAAAAGAAACATTTAAGATAGTCAAGGAAAAAAGAGAATATCAAGGTTACAAAACAGCCAACTGTATAAAAATTTCTCTCGTTATAAAACGAAGAAAAACTGGATTCTTTCATTACCCTAAGAAAAAAAGGAGTTTGAATAAAATCCTTAAGATGAAAAATGTAGTGAGAGCAGGCCATGTACATGCGTGCGTGTGTGCGCGTGTCTATATATACACACACACACACACACACGGACACAGATACGTATGTATATATACATACTAATATATATTTTTCCAGGTAGAACGGAAATTAAGTAGCATCTCGGAAGCCAAGTTGGAAAAGCCGTCGCGGTTGATAAAAATCCGTAGGTTGCTCCTTCTCTCTCGCTCGATCTCTCTCTCTCTCTCTCTCTCTCTCTCTCTCTCTGTAGCAGTGCGAATGACCGGATGCGCCAGGTGTACGTGCTCCTGATGCCTCCGCGCGTACGCGCGTAATGCGCTACGATACGGTGGTCATTAGCGAAGATGCCGTGATTACCGTTTGCTTCCCTACCACCAACGTTCGATTTCTCCCCGCGGTTATCAAGCTGAATCTTTTGCTATATAGTCTCGAATAGACAGCGATAACGCGCGTTTCGAGGGATAATTTTAAGTGTATACCTGCGATCCAACGATTCTACTCTTTCTTTTATTATATATATATATACATATACATACCAGATATTTTTATTTTTACTCGGAATAGATACTACCGAGAGTAATCGATTTAAACCACGTGGTTTATTTCAGCCTATTTTCTAATTTTGTTGTTTGGTGAGATTTTGAATTATTGCTATATTCGTTTAATAAGGGATGATTACGAGGTGCAACTTATACCTTACCGATCGAGTTATGCTAACCTTCCTTCTCTTTCATTCGTTTAAATTAAGACTTTTTACATCTGCTTATCTTATATAACTATACATTTTTCGAAAATGGCACACACACACATTTGTATACATCATTAAAGAAAATACATACAGTTTACGGAAAAAACTTTTCAAGAAACGCATCACTTTGATAACGACCCGGGATACTCATTTTCACTTATTCATTCGTGTTAACTAGCCTAAAATTGTTATAAAAAAATTAATTATTTAAAATGTTAAGTATTACGTAACGTTAAAATACTCATTATACACGAGTCAGTCAATTGAAAATTTCTTACAGCAAAATTCATTATTGCTTTAGTAAAAATCGATGAGTTATTGATCTTAGATGATTGATCATTAATGACTTGTTGATATTACGTATTTTTCGTATTTGCACTAGATTTGTTACTTTCATATTATTATCTTTCGCGTTGTATGCTACTTTTCATATGCAGCGTATTAAAAGCAACTAGTTTTCTTTATTAATTGATCGTGTAACTTTAAACGATCGCAATTAATCATTTTTTTGCGGAGAATATTTTTGACGTTTGTATAAAAGTACAATTTTAACACGATGAATGGCAACAACTTACACTTTTTCGATATGAATTACATTGTTAGCGATAAATGTTTATATACGGTATTATGCATAACGAGGTATTGCAATTGTCGAGGATCGAAATATGATAAGTGTTATTAGAACTTTACCACACGACCAGCCAAATGGTACTATCTAATTTTCTTTTTTACTGGATAAATAATATTTGAACAATCAGGAATCACCCTGAAGAGGAAAAAAATGTACTTTCCTCGTGTACCTCCCACTCTTTGCCTCGACTCTCAAAGATTTAGCGCGCACATGTGCAAATCGGCCCTCCGGTCTCTTTATTTAGCGCTTTAAGAGCCACGCAAAGACACAGAGGTTGAAAATTCGTGGTTGGCGCGAATGACCGTGGACCTTCTGGCGCGCGAATGACGGATGGTAAGACAGTTGTTGCATCTCGTACTTCTCCCCTCTTGATACGTACGTCGACTCTTATAGTGTATGCTTACGCCAAGAATATCTTCCCCCAGCGTCTTTCAACACTGGGGTCCTTTGCCTCTCTCTCTCTCTCTCTCTCTCTACGTCTATAACCCTGGCGCACTTCCCTTCGCCGAAATTCTTGGCCGGCTTTTTGCGCCTTTCTCCAAGCCTACCCGTCTGTGTCTCCTCCTCTGGGCTTTTTTTCTTACCTTTTCCCCTCTTTCTCATTCTTTTTTTCACTTTTTGGTTACGGTAGGGATATTCGTAATGAGGACGGTCACTGACTTTTTGCACCGGTTAATATTTTTGCCAACGACAATTTTAGGGTTTCCTCGTGCGTTGTATACCGTCGTCTCTTGATTCAGTTTATTTTTTATTGTCCATCGTCATTTGAGCATTGTGAGCAAAATATTGATTATCGATTTATATAAGTTCTTATCATATTTGACTAACAATAAAAAAAACCTGAAAAAGTTTTTCTAATATTTATACTAAATTGCACTTCGTAATACATCTGATGATACTATAACCCGAAAATCGTTGTACATATCCCAAATATAAACCTACATTTCTTCTTCCCCTTCGTTCGATAAAATTAGCGCATTGGGTCATCGCGAAAAAAGGCAGCTTGCAACCTCGTATCCATCTTCGTTTTTTTATCCCTCTTTTTTTTCAGCAACATCCTTTTGTGAAGGAACAGTACTCCGTCTTCGTTTGCTTCTTCTCAAATTTTCCTTTCTCGTTTTTCAAGCTTGGGTGTCCGAGATTCGAGTCGTTACACACACGTACACACCACCCACCCACACCAACACACATCCAACGTACATCCCCATAGCGCGTGTCTTTCAATTACTTTTCCACCAGAGATGGAATTCTTATTAACTTTTGGTACATTATTTATATACATATATATAATCTTCCCTTGTATACGTATCTAATTCTGGTAGAAAAACTGGTTAAGAGTTACAAGTATCAAAGCTGATGATGCACTATACACATTGTTTTGTTTGCTTTTAAAAACTAGACACTGAATTATGCGAGACCATTTCAGATTTATAAGTTTTCATTATCGAGATTGATAATCTAGTTAACCTAACTGTGAATTTCATTAAGGATTTACAGTTTAACATGCGTGTGCTTGTCTCCCTCTCTACCTACATATCGCTCTCTCTCTCTCTCTCTCTCCTTGGTCATTTTGTCTTCGTTGTGGAGTACGTACGTGATAAGTCTCTTTCGTAATTGTAACCAATTTTACGATTAAGAAGAAAAAATGGAATAATTGCCTTGATTATTGACGGTACTTTATAGAAAATCACTTTGCTGCTCATTTTTTTCACTCCGCCTGATTCGATAATTTATTATGCAGGTTGTAAATCAATTTTTTTTTGCTCTCCCCGAGATAAATAAGACCACATCAACAACCAGTTACTGATCGTGAATAATTTTCTTCTAAATGATGGATGATTTTTACACATCTATCTTCAACGTACCATCATCGATAGCAATTTGTTATATTTAGATATTTAATCTTTGACAGAATTTTATTTTTTTCATGATCATTCGCGTGCTCGGTTATGAAACTTGATTAGTACGTAAACGCAGTACGTGCTATCAAAGAGACAAAAAACGGGAGATTTTATTTCTATACGCATCCCATGAACCGAGAAAAATATTCCTATTTAAAAAGAAAAAACACATACCTATGCGTATCCTGTATGTGTAATATAAAAGTTACCTTGGAAAAAAAAAGAAATTATAATAATTTCTGTACTTTTTTTTTCGTACAACGTTGTGTGAAAAAACTTTGGAACTCATTAATTTTTTACGATTCTATGAATAAGGAGAACAGCTTGTGTACATATATATATTTTTGTTTATGGTAAATGGTACTTCATTCGATGAGCGATGCAGGTATTAAAAAAAATAATAATTAAAATTTATTTAGCAGTAACACTTAATCCCCTGCGATATTATTTGCGCAAAGATACGTAATTATTACAATATTTCACTTATTACGATATGTTATAATTCTTATTCGATATATAAATGAACTTTACAATTTATCAAAAGTAATTCTCAGAGGAGTATTACGGTAAATTTAAAGTTGGGACACTGTTAGGATATAAGTTTACACAATTAACGTATATTTCTAATATCTAGCAATAGCCATGCATGAATAATTCTAGTCGATTTTCACGCATTTGATTCAATGCGATACGCGGAGATACGTCAAATGCGTATGCTGCGGGGATCGCTATGGTAAAAATTCGCGTATTTCTAATTTAACTAATGAAAAATAATAAATTGTAATTACGAAAACTCTTGGTTAAGCTTTTGTTGTCTCGTTAGTTGATCTAAAAATAGTTTATAATAAGGTTTGTACGAAATCTGTACGGAGTGTATACGATTTTTAATACCCAGCTATACACTTCGTGGTAGGTAAGAAAATAATTAACCGGGGTTTCGGGATGACCCTTCACTTTTGCGTCGATTAAAATATATAAAATGCATTCACAAAATCCTCAATAATTCGATACTAATATGGGTCCATCTCGTTACGTCAGTGAAGTAAAAAGTAAGTCTATAATTCGAATGCAAGTGTGTAATAACTTAGTATCAAAGTCCCATCAGAATCGAGGGATTCCCAGAAAGCAGTGATATCTCACACCATAATTTTCAGACTCCTTGTGACCACACGACCGCACAAAAAATATGCTTTTTTTCCCCCGCATTCTCGATTTTTCCTGCGTACAGATGGATCGTGTGTATAGATGTATAGATGTAAAGAGTCTCACTTGCTCGAGTTAACCCAAGAAAGATGGGTTTTCAGTCTGCGGTTCGCGCTCTCCCTATGCATTATATGTGTATCGTCCGGTTGGCGATTTCCTTCTTCTGGTTAATAACCGGCTTATCGAGTCGCTTTAGAGGAGGAATGGACCACTCTCGGCTCGGCTATCTCGACGGTCTATCTGTTAATACCCTGGCTATCCGTGAAGGAAGTGCGTGTTACCTGTAATAGCTTGGGAGAGGCAAAAGCAGCAGCACCAGCAGGAGCAGGAGCAGAGGCAGCGGCACCAGCATCAGCCGCGCTAGTCAGGGATATGCAACGAGCGGAGGGAGAGAGAGAGAGAGAGAGAGAGAGAGAGGCCAAGCGGTGAATCAAGGCCGCTGGTTTATCGCTCTTGTATAACCTTCGCCAAGGACATGGCTCTTGCAAGAGAGGCTAGAGAGAGGATCCGCGACTCGATTATATGCGCCTGCGTTCCTTCGTTCCTCGTTTTCTTCGTCTTCTGGTCTTGCTCCTCTGGTTTTACCACCGGGAGCCGCACCGCGGCGTTATCGAGTGACTCGCGATTTATATTGTGTTGCACGGGCGCGCGCGCTCCCTTCTATCCTTCTCTCTTCTCTTCTCTTCTCTTCTCTTCTCTTCCCTTCTCTTTTTTTTATTTCACTCCCGCAAAAATTGAATATAATGCTTCTGGAGATGCGATATTTCGCGAGATGCTTCAGTTGCTGCTTGGGCATTGTATATCGACGGGATACTGCGCAATCTTTTCTGACCCTTTTTTACGAATTAATAGAACAGCTACGTTCTTGGGTGTTGATTTTAATGTAGGTTTACGTTACAACATCGTTTCTTCTTCTTCTTCTTCTTCTTCATTTTATCATTTAATGTTGTATCCTGGACCTATATATACCACATTTTTTCATCATTGCGCGTTTCGATACACAATTTTACGCGCGTATAAGAACTATCTAACTAAACAATTGTAATATCATAATCGAACGTTAACGCGTCTGAAAATTTGTCTGACAACGCAACGAGGTATGTGAAGTTTAATTGAATGCAAGCAATCGTAGTTAATATATCGACACTGTAACACAAATGAGTTATAATTATTCATCATTATTAATAAAACAAATTCATAAAATTAAAGTATACGCGTGCACGGATAATAACGCGCGGAAAAAAAAATTATATAGTTAATTATAACATGTGCAAGGATTAAATAATGCTCAGTCAGTTTAACACCGTAATTTTTAATCTTCCCAACAAGGCATTTAAGAATAAATATTATCATAGTTACATGGCGTACGTTCTCGCGTGACAGAACGCACTACGTTCTTTGTTTCGTGCAAGTAAGTTTCAACGTTCCGAGCGAGTTACCATTTGTATTCATTTATTTACACTACACATATACAAGTATTCAATGACCTAATCAGAATCCGATGAATTTCTGGATATATTTAAGAAAATGATAAATCCAAGGAACTCTGTTATATAATTTTCATTAAACTGCACAGAACAATTTAATTACCTCAATTATATACGTGAAATATTTTTTCTAATTAGACGAGAGTCACAATTACTGAGAAATAAAAAATAACGAACGAAAATAAATACCTATATGCGATATTTCAATTGACTCGATGCGATTGATGAAAATCACTTTTCAAATACGTGCAGTTCGGTAATATTCATCCGATAAAAATTGTATATATATGTACAAATAAGGTACACATATATACTGTAGGAGCTAGCGAAATTACAAAACCGTTCATCGTATTAAAAGAAATGACACAGTTATAATAAATGAAAACTAAATATAGATCGCGCAGTTAAATTATTCTCTGTAGCCGTTCAAAAGAATTTTTGCGCAATTTCGCATCGGAAGGGAGGGGGGGGGGGGGCGGGGGAGAGAGGAAAAAAAAACAATACGCCAGATGTATTACGACAAAAGAAGCCCTTTTTCCATTTCGACGAATTTCCGCGCGTAATGACAAAACAATCATCCGAGTATAAACATTTCGAAATGGATATAGGGAATTGCGACCGATTTTATTCGCGAGGGCTTATAAAACCGACGGTTCATACACCGATGTTTTATATCCCGTAGAAGCTCGAGGATGATTAAATGAACGATCGTTTTCCTCGTCGTTGCCTTGAAGATGGAACATAAACACGGCCAAGATTTGATTTTTTTTTTGCTTCCTCTTCTCCTTCCTTCTCCTTCGTCTTCTTCTTACTTCGCCGAGCCGCGAGAAAGTTTTATATACTCGCGATGATTATTGAAACTCAAGATAAACATTTTAGCGGTTTTCATTGTAAAGGGACGATATACCTTTTTTTTTGTAAGTTTGTCAATTTCGATAGATTGTCAATTTGAATAATCAGCGTACCCATACAGTTATTTTTACGCGTTTAAAATAATAAATTATTAATTAAGTCGAGGGTTAAAATACGCTACACTGTTCATCGCGAATTAGAAAATCAATTAGTTTTGTCAAAAGTCGGTGTAAAGAAACAGTTGAAAATCACAATTTTCAGATAAGAAGAAGGATATACAAAGAAAAAATTACAGATGTATTACATAATTACAAACAATTATCGCACGCGAGTTAATTGTAAGTGTAAATATGTACTCGAGTTAAATCAACCAAAACAATGACGACGAAATTATCCAAACAAATCGTCGATCACAGCTAGAAGAACAACCTAATTAAAAGAACCATTCGACTAAAATATATTATACACGCGCCTCTAGCCAACGTTTTCTCCCGATCTACATATTCTCCTATATCGGTCGGTAAAAATAGATGCCACGTAAAATTATACATTTAATCTTTAACGTATAGAAAGAAAATTAAGAAAAAAAATTCGTGTGTATATGTATATAGACGTCGGAAGTAACTCATCACGGCGATAAACGCGCCGTCCGATTACGATCAAAACGATCCGGCAAAAAAGTTTGGAGCGAGAAAAATGCATCCATGGACAGGTTAGCGCGCGCGGACAAGTGCGAGGAAGCGACTTCGCAGGTGGCGTGGCCGCGATTCCTTTTTCTCTTTTCCTTTTCCTTTTTTTTTTTGGCGAAGGGGGAAAAATCGCGAGGCGCTTATCTAGAGGCGCGGCCGATTTCTCCCGGCGCTCGGTGCTATCGCTCCTCCCCTTTTGGGGCCTTTAAGTGGGGGAGGTATATGGGAGAGGGATTAATCTTATCTCAATTCTTATTGAGGGGGGACTTGTCTATGCGGCTAGAACATTTTAGTGGGATGGATTAGGAGATCTTTTTTTTGTTAATGCTTTGCTTTCACGTTTACTTTTTATGTTTTACAATTATTTATTATCGTTTGTTGGTTTTACTATTACTCATTACACAAACTGTATATGTATAATCTCTAACTAGTAAAATGGAAGATTTACTTATAGATACTTCGATGCAACAATATAGACAAAAATTTTAAAATCAAATAATTATTCAAGTTTTTTCAATCTACAAGTGTGTTTGATATAATAAAATATAGTTAATTTTAAAACGTTATTGAAACACTTTTAATATAAAATGTCGATAGACATTTATTAATGGCCAATAATTTAAATCGATACAAATCGATTGAAAGCCTTAACTTTCATAGTTACAGTGCATGTATTTCGAATGAAAAAATAACGTTAACTCTGCATTTTGAAACAAAACAAATGTTAAGGAACTGCATTTAAATGGACTTTTTCGTAATAAATACGTATAGTAATTATATAATTGGTACTAGGATTAAATTTATTTATCAAATAAGATGCATAAAAGGAATTAAATATATCCTTGTGCTCAATGAAGCGAAGGAAATCGTCATTCCAAATTTACTATCATCATCAAAACTTGATTTATTTTATCGACTTGTATTTCTGTACCAACTACAATGACAAAAATTTCAATATAACGTGTAATTATGGTGTATAAATAATACATTTCTATAAAGGTATTTATGACTACTAGTTCCGATGGGTACGTACGTCTGACTTAAAAATTCATAAAAATAAAAATAACAATATTAGCATAATAAGAGTATACAATTCCTTACGATCACAAACATTTGCTTGTTAAATACTGATATTACCGTATCTCTAATAGATGGAACTTGAAAATTTTCGAAGATGCTTGTAAATTATTATAAATTGTAGTAAATTAAACATAATTACGTTTGCCTCTCTTTTTCTTTTACCAAATATCGAATGTACAAATCTAAAGTTCACCCCAATTTTCGGTATACGCGTTTTTATCCCAGAGTAAGAGAAAAAAAAAGTATTAACACCCTCAATTTCGACTAGCAAAAATTAAATGCTTCCCATTTCATTTAACTTCAAACGTTTTTAAAGCAATCTCCAAGATTCGTTTTGTTTTTTGCGAAGGTAATTGTACACGGCAATTAGTCAAATTATTTCCTCGAAAAATATATAACTCGTACTAATTGCTTGGGATGACGTAAATAATTAGGTATATGGTACGCAAAACAGCCAAATGTCGAAAATAATATAAATATGTATATATATATATATCAGTGGTTACACGTCAACTAAAAAAAGTTATTAAAATTGAAGAATCACGAAAGAATACTTTCTTAAATTTTAAGAACCATTGGAAGCCTCTTTCTGCATGGTTTTCTTAGACTTTTGGATAAAAAAATCAATTGGTCGCTTTATTTTAAAGATCCATGTTCCGATATGCATATTACAAATACACAAATTTCCATATTCCCATATACAAATGTTGAATTTTTGAGCTAGATGCATAAATTCTACACTGAATTTGTGGATAAAGTTACATTTATTATTATTATTGTATATATAGTAAAAATCTAGGTAATTTAAAAAAAATGACGAAAATTTCTTTAATGTGGAAAATATTTTAATACTTGTAAAAAAGTTAGTGCATATTATAAAATTTTAATCCGACCAGTTGTCATATAACCACCAATATGTGTGTATGTGTGTGTGTCTTTAAATAAAAAATTATATGGAATATTTCTATATATTTAATGTGGATAATCGTTTGGTAAATATTGACTTTCACATTCTTTTATATGTCAGGACATTTACCACTCTTTTCACGCACAACGCACACATAACACACAAAAAGAGTGTTTCGCACGAATATGCTAATGATGGGCGGACACATAATTTTGATGTACCTATACATGTATACAAACATATTTTAAAGGTTTTTTTTCTTTGGTGAATTCGTATATATCGAGTTAACCAATAATTGATTTTTGGATGTGGATGTAATGTCTTCCTCAATTTCGCGATAATCGAAAAATGGTTCAAAGATAATTTTGATACGCTTTTACTTAAAACGTAAATTAAAAGTAAATTGTATATAGTTTTATTAAAATGTACGTTAACGGGAAAAAGTGTAATTGCTGTAACTATACCATTAATTTGGTAATTTCAAGACCGTGAAATCAGTAATATCTTACCATTAGTTCTTGTAATTGCTGTAAATATTTTGCATTTGGTTACAATAACCAACAGGAAAATTAATTATAAATAAGAATAGAGTTATGTACACTACAAAATTGTAAAATTATGTAGCATCTATTGGTGTTAAATGAGGCTATTTTTACTCATTATCTATTTTTTAACACTGCACTTTGTAGCTAAGAATCACCAGTAACCTTAACTATTTTTCTATTTTCTAATTTAGGACCTTTAGTCACATTGATTAATTTGCAAATTATAATATTAAAGTAATTGTAATTACAATAGTAACGTTTATATACAAATAAAATTATAAAAACCTCAGGTATATTCGCACATAATAACCATTTCTTTTTCAAAGGTTAAATTATTACACACATTTTCCTCGTTGATATTATATACGTATAATAAATGCTACATCCATATAGATATATTTGTATATGTTGAGAATTCTTATGTAGTAAATAAAAGTCTCTTTAAAATGTGTTCAAAACCTATATGAGTATAAGGGTTGAGGATCCCTCTTACTGAACCAAAGTTAAACCTGTTAGCAATTCCATCGCAAGGCTTCTTTCTATACTATTTAGAAAAAAAAATTGTTTTTTTCGAAACCGTTTTTTATATACTATGCTTCCTTTTTATTTTATTCATTTTTAAATTGGAAGTAATTAAACATTATTTTTCCATACTTTTCCGCAAATCAAACGAGCGCCTCGAAACACGTTGCTATAAAAGGAAATTTCAGAACTGTACCGTAAGTTTAACTAGTTTCGATTTGAATATTTCATTGGAATATATTTATTTATCCAAATATATATATATATGTATTTATAAATAAACTTAACGTTATCTCGCGTGATTCGCAAATAAAGAATAATAACTATTCGATGGAAAAGTAAAAAATATGTGATTAAAACCTAACCGCAACCAGCAATCTAAGCACCTTCTGGCAAATAAAAAAAATTAAAACATATCTCAACATTGACAGCACATTAGCAGCAAAAGGAAAACGTCGTGATCCTCCCGGAAAAAAAAGGTTTATCTTAATAACCTCCATCGAATCTCTAAACAGCCTCGTTTCCTTACCAAATCGAAGAGCAGAAACTATAAAATAAGAAAAAAAAATCAGGACGACACAAATGCGGGCAAAAAGTGCCTTCATTAACCTGCCTCTCGCGCACGCAATGACGACGGAGCATACGCAATTACGCGGGTAGTAAAACTTGGAAGGGAAAGAGGGGGAGAAAAAAAATGGCCCTTAGCACGCGCCGAGCGTCAGGTTGTCGGCGCCGCGCTGCTTTTCGAGTCTACTTTTCAAGAGCGAGGTTTATGTTTTGATAACGATAACCGCTGGAAATATCGTTAAACTTCTGCAGGAGATTATATCTATTTTTTTTCTACCAGTTAATCGGCAGGATGCGTGCGATATTTATTACGTTGGGTTAATGCGAGGGGTATTAATGTGTCGGTGTTTTATTATTTATTTTTAGTTTTTTGCGGTAATTTTACATTTACTGGTTAAGGATTTCTAATGTTTCGGTTGATGCGAATAGGCGTAACAGATAATGCAAACTTTAACTTAAATAATTACATATACCTATGTATATACATGAAACCGAAATTGATAGCGTCACTTTTTTCAAATGAATGTATATTTTGATTTGCGAATCAGTTGGTTCATATTACAGAAACCATTTTTCTCCAAAAAAGCTGTTACTTTGTGAAGTAATTCGAAAATAATAAAAATTATTCTTTCTTATTTCATTTTAATAAAATCTTGTTTAGAAGTTTAGAAAATTGGAATATTTTACATTCTCTTCATCCCGTTTTCAACATTTTCACAAAATAATAATTAGTAAAATATATTAAAGTTAAACTTACATTTGTGTACATATGATAAAATAAACATATAAAAACGGTTATTATTCTTTATTAGATTAATTCCAAAATAAATAAATAACGACAAATTGAAAGAAAATCTGGTATCGCTGTACAATTATATCAAAATTTTGTAAAGTTTGATTCAAGTGTATTGATCTCTTTCGGCAGCCTGTTGATTGTCGAGTTCGATGAAAAATAGACGCATACGGTCGAGACAAGAGACTTGAAGAAAAATGGGGAAGACTATACGTTGGTAAAGAAAAAAAAAGAAAAGAAAAAGAGGACGCGGTATATATACTACCGATCGCGGCTCGTCTTTTCCAAACTTTTTCATTTTTCTTTGGCGATGAGAAACGGTGCGGCAATTTTTGTGGATAACTCTTGTTAATTTTTCCTTGGTTGGCGTTTTCAAGCACATTCTAGCCTAGAGAATGAGATTAATTTTTAACGCATACGACAAATGCTACATAATGTAACGTTTGCAAGCGTGCTTTTTCATCGTTGATTTTACATCGCGCGATACTAAAGTTTCGTCAATTGTTGTTTATTAAAAGGTGTTATTGAAACGAAACTTTGCGATTGATCATTAAAAACTGTTGTGCAGTTGCCCTTTTCCTAATCAATACTGCTACTAGAAAATAACCGAATCGATCTATTGTTGACGTCTGAAAAAATAATAATAAATTCACGTTTCGATTATCTTTTTGACTTTAATATCATAAGTACACCTATATCATATTATCAAAAAGAAATAACGTATACCGTTGCGCACAGTATTAATAAAAAATAAAAAATATATTGTACAAAGTAGAAAAAAAAAGTTTTGAAACGCTATATCGAATTCTAAACTAATTCTAATTCTACACCCTTTCAACCCCGATAAATCATCAATTTCTTTTTTTTTCTACAATAACCCGATCGAAGCTAACAAATACTGATCGGACGCAAATCTCGTCCTTCATCATCGTACACGGTAATTTTGCAAGACGCGCGGGAGCGCGCGCGCGCGCACTACCCCTCCTTTTTTTGCGCTTTTTCTCGAAAGCATCTCGCTCGGTCTCTCTCACTCTTTGGCCTCTCGTGCAAATACGCAGCATCTCTCTGTCGCTGTCTACCGTTCCCTCCGCCTATTTGCGATCGTATACGCGTTAATGCACGAGTGCGCGCGTGCGCTCTTATCCCGATCGGTTTTACCTGGGGGTAGGGAAAATGGGTTCGAAAAATAGATACGTATGAACGGTGGGGGTATACCTATATACACACATTTATATATATATTATGTGTGTGTGTGTGTGTGTGTGTGTGTATACGTGTGAGTATGTATATATACGTATATTGTAATTTGAATATTAACTTCATTACAATGATGATTTGAAGAGGTTAACAGGACTCTCCTTGATATGGGTGTTTATATATTTATTAATTTTTTTAAATTATCGACTCGGTAGATAGATGAGAGGGTGTCTAACGATGTCATTTAATGATATTAGGTGTAAATTATACTTTTTTTTGTCAGCTTTATATGAATTTAAGATGAGTTTGTAATTTAATGTATGAACGTTTTAATGACGCCGTTGAAGGGGCTTTATAGTTGAACTTATTTCGTAAAGTCTAAAAAACCTGATGTTAATGGATTGATTTTAATATATGAAAATTTTGGATGAAAAGAAAACTGTTATATTTGTTACAGGCATAAACATACAAAAATCCTATACGTGTAAGTTTCCACTACCATATTTTCCTTAATTCATAATACAGTTTAATTCGTCAAATTATAAGCAGCACTTGTATATACCATTTCAAATTGCCGATATATATACACACACCTTATAAACTAAAATACTGAATTTTCTTGATTACAGCGAAACTTTCACCTCATGAAAGCAGAAGTCATTAAACTACAAATCCAAAAAAAATATATCAGCAATTATATTTATATTTCCTCAAAGGCATTAACGAGAAATTTGAAGTCCAGTATAACATAATCAATTGCCTATACTTGCAGCTTTTCAGAATGTTAATTAAAGTATGAAATTGTTGATTGATTGCAATTGCGCGCATTGTAGAAACGACAAGATGATATTGTATTGTGGAAATTTCCTTAGCGAATACAAAAATTTCTTTAAAAAAAAAAAACGATAAAAATTAACATACAATCTCGTCTGAAAAAATTGTCGCACAATATCCTCGTGTAAACCATCAAAATCCTCGTACCATCGGAAACCCTCGATTTAATTAATCTTGAAGTATACAGCGCTACACCGATCGCGCCTATATATGCAAAAAAAAAGAACTTTGAAAGGGTCGAGTCAAGAGGTAACCGAGAAAGGAGCCGTTTCCCCCCTATGTGTATTAGACCGCGTAATTCGCCTCTTCTACGTGGATGCTAATTATCACGAGGCTGATGACGCGGAATCTGCGTTTTCTCTCTATCGAAGACGTTGATTTTTTGAAAAAAATTTCAAGAGGGATTTAATGAATTTTCCGAGCTAATTAGAGATCATTCGAGAAGTCGGTTTTTGCACTCGACTCTTCTTTTTTGTTTGTTTTTTTTTGTATGTCCCAGACTCTTTGTTCAAGATATGAGTGAAATTTTCGATGATTCGTCATGATTTTTTACGCCTTTTTCTAATACTAATTGTCGATTGAACTATGATTTAATTGTGGTTTATATTATGTTCTATAAGGATTAATTTTGATTATAGAGAAAAGTTTGCCTGTATGCTACCCTCTGCTACTTCCAACTAATAATGCAATTTATGATACACAGACATTCATTTCATATCGTAAATACATGCTCACAAAGTCAATTACAGCACACATATATTTTTAATTTTATCCCATTGAAATAGTCTCCTGTCCGAATTCTACAAGTAATTCAAAAAGAACAATTGAATGGATCAAAAGTTTTTCTCTTAAGAAAACTGTTGCATATTTACTATAAATTTCAATCGAAAAGTTTATTACATGTACCATCAAAATATTGATCTCCCGCTACATAATTTTTACCCAACAATTCTTTCGTCGAATAACACTTGAAATAAAATACTCCAACCCCTGGAAGGAAAAAAAGGCTCGCTCGTTTAAACGCCCTTAAAAAAAAAGAAATATCACTTCCTCCACAAAATCAAATCCTAATGACTGCAAAAAGGTAAGCGGTAAATAATCGTGCTCCTCATCTCTCTCTCTCTCTCTCTCTCTCTCTCTCTCTCTCTCTCTCTCTCGTACCCCATATCTCTACGAAATCGAAGATAACTCGAGCGAGCGAGAGCACGTGCTGAAACTCGCGCACGCAACGGATAGAGAAGCAAAACGAGGCGAAATCCGGTGCGCAGACGAGGCGAGCTTCTAAACGAGATCAGGTATGCAGAATCGGTAGCCGCTCCTTAAAGCGTCTCTCTTGCTTGCTCGAGTCTCTTCGCGAGAATGTATATATGTATATTCGCCGCAGATTGGAAAACGCGAGAGATCGTCTAACGGACGTTATACAATCTATATATGAGAACTAACAACATGCTTCGTCCTTTTTCTTTTTTTTTTCCTTTCAAAATTGTGGTTTTGGATTAAACTTTTGGTTTTTCTTTACGCTCTTATGGATTGGAGTTCCATCAGTTTTTAGTCTACAAACACGGCGTACGTTTCATTCGGGGATGGAATGGTCACTTTATTTTTTGTAAATTAATAATGTCAAGAATAATACAATTTTTTAACGTGCTACTTTCTCGCTCCCTCTCTCACTCGTCTTTCTCTCTATCCTTATCTTCGTCGACAACATAATTCGATATTCTATTATTCATTTTGAATACGCAACTCCCTGCATAACATATATATTTTACCAGATGAAAACCAGTTTCTCAACTTTCATCTGGAAAAAAAGATACGGCGAAAGAAACAAAAATGATCTTGTACAATAATAAATAGAGAGACTAAGTATACGTATATATATATATATATGTATGTGTATTCGTTGTTGTACGATAAATACGAGAAATAATGTATTAGGATGTAGGAGAATAAAAAAAAAAGAAGTTCGACATGCGGAGCGGCAACGTTTTTGAACCCTTCGATGCATCACTTTTATGTGACACTCTAATTGGTGGCACTTTACTATACTTTCAGCTCGAAAGGCTTTAACACTGCAATTTTGCTACCTCCGAATCAATTGGCCTGAAAAATTTTTTATACTCTTCCACAATCATTCTGATATATATGCATATACCTTCGAGAATTAGGTTCCTTTTTTTTTAAACGTTCTCTACGGATTGCTAGCGTGTATGATATTCTTAGAGAATAGTAACTATTAACTTTTCTAAAGAATATATTGTGCAAAAGAATAGGAAAAGAACGCAAGTATTGTTAAAAAAGCAAGTAAAGAATTTTTTGCGTATTTGGATTTTCGTGGAAGATTCTCGGCCTTATACGAAGTCAAAGTCTTGCAAACGCAACATCTCTCAAAATGATGTAGGCATCAGACATTTCACGTGTGCAAAGACTTTTTTATTTCCAAATGTTTGCAATAGATACATGATATAATATTGAAATAAAAATATGTATTATATACCTATAAAAATAATTAATCACAAATTGCATTGTGAATCTTAATATGATGTAATCTTATACATTATTTAAGGGCAAGTCTGGGTTAAAATTAAAAAAAAAAAACTATTTTATATTCATAATTAATAATATTTTTCATAATAATTATAAGATTCCGTACACTCATTTTTTTCTAATGGACTTACTGCAGGATATCTCAGAAACCAGTTCATCGAAAAGCCTGAAATTTTAACACTAATAGCAAAACATAAATTAAATCCACTTAAATGAAACAGAATTAAAAAAAAGTCTAAATGTTTATTTAAAAATTTAGAAATATTTATTTTTTTTAGATAATTTTTTAATTTTTCGTAATATATTTTGGAAAGTATATTTTTATTGTAATTTTAATATAATACTAGCAACAATATTTGATTGTTATTGTTAATATTTCAGATTATTCGATGAACTGGTTCCTGAAATATTCCGCGGTAAGTTTAGTATGGAAAGAAATCAGAGTACGAAGACTTATTATTAATTGAAATAGTTGTTTAGCTAACATATTAGCTAAAAAATTTTATTGATAATATTAAATATTGATTGATAATATTAAATAGTTTTTTTGTTCAATTTTAACCTATGCTTGTCATCTTAACGTAGCAAATTATTTGAAAGGATAAATAAATAAATCTTCTAAAATTGTATTCAAAAAGTACTATTATTAATTAACATTAGGAGAATCTATTTTTAGAAACAATATTCTAAATTAATGTAAGTCTGAAAATTAAAATTTTGCAAAAAATAAAATATTTAAATACTTTTGAAAAATATCGATATTTTTAATAATCTTCAAGAAAGAAGAGTATAAAGTTTTTATTTAATGTGCCTCCTAAAACTTAATTTACCTAAGCAAATCAATTAGCAAATTCGATAAGAAAAAAGGATACTCAAAATGTATTGTGAAGGATAGTCGATCGACAAAACATGACAATTACGGGAGCACATAGAGGAGACACATCCTTAAGATCAGGGCGTGTGCTCGATTCCAGAAGGAGCACCATAACTCATGTTCATAGAGACGAGAGAATTCGCTCTCCTATCTCCTTCTCTCGTTTTATCTATCCATCTTAAAAAAAAAGAAGAAAAAAAGGACGAAGAAAGGAAGACCAGTAGGTGGGGAGTAGCAGATCTGTAGAGGTCAGACTCCGCGATTCTTCCGCGTGTATAAGTATACGCCCTACACTTAACGACTACACCTCGAGGGAATAAAGAGAAAGATACCGTATATTATATTCCTTTTTCTGGGTAAATATTTTGAGGATGTAATACAATTTACTGTATATATATTTGGGTGAAGCGGTATAGGTGTTAACGTTTATCACGATCTTGATGAACTTGACCGGGTGATTATAGAAAGTTGACGTTTCACGTAAAGGTGAAAAACATGTTCGCTGATATTATACGAAAATGGATTTGTCTGCTCAATTGAGATATTTAATTTTATGTGGGAAAAACCCTTTTGAATATTATGGCTTATAAACATACCATGTACGTATATGGGTATTCAAGCTTCTGACGTTAACGGGAATTACGCAATTACACGTCAACCAATAGAATGTTCAATAATAATTAATAATTTAAATGAAATCAATGTATAACAATAAATGCATTCCACGTTAATCAAACGTTTCAAGAAAAAGTGTACAGATACATTACCTGCAGCATCTATTTCGTACAAATTTTGTATAAGTTTGTCAATTACTAAATAATTGTGTAATATCAAATATTATATTTCCAAGGAAATTACAATTGGCAGATTTTGTCTCAAGGTAAAAGTTCTTCGAAATAAATATTGAAAAATTTTATCTACGTCAACGAAATTCATGGTCAACTATCAGACGATGAACTAAAATAGTTTGATATCAACAGCACTAGTAATTACGGACGTATCATCGTATAAACAGTTATTTTTCTCGCATTAGTAAGCATCCCTCTATTTTTACACATCTCGAGCATCCAATCAAAATCCAATGATACGATTAATCTCCATGACACTTTTCATCATCTATTTTCCTCGACATCACCAGGAGAACGTTACACCTTCTTCCTCTTATAACCGTCTAGCGGCCTTATTCCAAACGACAAGCGTAACATAATAAATAATTCTAATTCATTAATCTCTATCTCTCTCCCTCTTTCTCTTAATTTTTTTTAAGGTCAGAGATGCATCGGTATTGTGCAAAGATATTTGATCTTATAGAGTTAATAAAAATATGTCTTAAGAATATATTAAATATACTTTTTATTTTACGGTGATTATGACATTGGTTCATATATATATATGTAGATGAATTTTTCATAATTACAGTGTTATTCAGTTTTATGACGTCTGCTTTCTATTATATGGAATTCTAAAATAACTATATTTGAGGCAGTATATATTCTACAAATCAATTGATTTATGGGCAAGGTGTGTATTTACATAAAAGATTGAAGTACACCGTAGAGTTATAGAAAACAAAATTATACGCATGCTACTATATTAGTAAAACTTACTCGTAAACTTTGTACGAAGTTCATGAATTTGGTGAAGATTTGGTAAATGAGGAAAGCGTAACGCAATTACTTGAAATAAGTCATAAAAGTGATGATCGAATTATTGTAACGATTCAGTTAATTATACCATCTGATACAAATAATTCAAAAGTATCAATAACTGAAAATTATCAGGATTTCCATACGTTCTAAGGTATCGCATTATCTGGAAAACACATCTACAAAGTAAATCATCGAAACGATTGCGCGTTAAATTTACAATATGATCGAACAGCCTGTAAAAATTCAATCTCCAAAAAAATGGATACAATCACCATTAGAACGGGACATCCGACAAATTTTGGAATCGTATCCACGAAAGTCTTTAATATCCAACTTAACTTCCAGACGTTAAACTCGGATTTCTGTCTAGAAGAACGAGTGAGAGAGAGAGAGAGAGAGGGAGGAGAGAACTGGTCTCTATCTGTAGATGTAGCGCCGCAGTGTATATGTGTGAGCCCGGCGGTGCAACAGCAGCAGCAGCAGCAGCACCAGCAGCAGCACCAGCACCAGCCACGGCCATCCTGATAACGGCTGAGGCAAAGAGAGAAAGGAGAGAAAACGCGCATTCGGTTGCGTAAAAAGCCTGCAGCGAAGCGAAGAGCGAGAGAGCGAGAGAGAGAGAGAGAGAGAGAGAGAGGGGGGGGGGGAAGAGAGAAAGAGAGAGAGAAGGGCGTCGGCCGGCCTCGCAAAGCGCCACTCGGTCAAGCTCACTGCCATCGTCTAGTTGCTATTCCATCGGGTTTCTTTTTCGCTGCAGGAGCCGCCGGCAGTCAGCCTTGCCGCACGTCCCACCCTACACTGCTACTTCTCTTTCTCTCTCTCTATCTCCCTCTCTCTTTCTCTCTCTCTCTCTCTATCTCCCTCTCTCTTCTCTCTCTCTCTCTCTCTCCATTCCACGCACGACTCGGTTCAGTTTCTTTTTCTTTCTCTCTTTCTTTGACTTGATGCTTCTTTTCCTTCTCTCCACCTTCCTCCGCCCCTCTTCCCCCCCCCCCTCCCTCCCTCTCACTACCTCTCATTCCATCTCACTTGTGCGATCTGTCTAGGCTCTTTTGCTCTCATACAATTTGTATCATTCTCGCACCTTTTTCACGCATGCTTGTCTTATTCTTCGTTGCAACTCCGAGCTTTTTCCAGTAGGTGTTCTTCTTCTTCTTCCTTCGACGCGATCCTAAGCTTCCTTTTGCCATTTACGTCGATCTTCGGGCGACTTCGTTTAGCTCGAGAGCGTATATATTTATTTCTCTTAACGCGGGCTCTCTCTCTCTCTCTCTCCCTCTCCCTTTCTTTTCTTCTTATATACTTTGCCAAACGATTATTCAGACCAATTCAACTTACGTATACACCTATATACGTATACGTATACCGAAACTTAATTATTACGCCTCTACTTCGTTGTAATTAAATAATATAGTTAGTTACTTACCGATCGATTATACCGGTTTCTATATTCCCATACACGCATATACACATATATATTATTGTAACGAGTTTTTTTTTTGTTCAGTATATTTGGAGATATCTATTCTTGTTACCAAAAGTTTATTTGATACATATTTAGTATAACGTTTTATTTGAACGACCACCTCAAGGGTCAACAACAATAGTCGAAATTTATTGTCAAAGTTATTACAATACTTATTAGACTTTGGGAAAATAATTTATTATTAAGAATATACTGACAGTTTAATAAAATTTAAGTAACCTAATTTGGGAACATTCATTTAATTAATTAAAATTTTCATAAAATTTTATTAGCAAACTTGGTGATAACGATGTTTAATTATTCGCGTTTAATCTTTTTTTTTTTTAAATTCATTACCATTTTTGGATACCGCGTAGCGTATACGAAAATGTTTGAATATAATATATAAATGCGTGTAAATATCGAAATGTATGTAACATTGAACAAATGTCAATAACACATTAAATTTAAATTATAGAAGCGACAGTGCAAATTATATGAATTTAGTGAAATGAATGAAAATTCAGTGATATATATATATATATATGTATAGTTGTATCAGTAAAAGTCATTAAAGTTCAGTTATAAGTACTGGCCATAATAAAAATTGGTAAGATTTAAAATTTTTCATCGAAATTAAACTGTTATAACGAAATGTAATTCCGCTAACTATATAATCACATTATAACCAAAGAAGACTTTAGTTAAAATGTAATAAGAACTACGTGATAAAAATTCACGAGAGTATTTAATGTTACATTATATTCCGCGAAGGTCTTACACACCAATTATTTTATATCTTCATTTTGACAACACGATATACATATATCTGATTAATTTGATCAATGTACGTGTAATAAATCAATGTATGGTACTTATACACGCGGACACTTAAATTGTAAAACGAAGTTAAAAGAAATGGCGTTTCTTTTAGTTTTAAATACATTCTCGAGATTTTTCAACATTTCCGAACGCGTTAAAAATCTCGACAATGTATTTAAATGGGTATGACACACTTTTCTGGTGTGTATAATTTAACACACGTGGATTTTACCGAGATTTCGAGTGTGCAAAACAAGTACATTTCATGGAAGGGAGACGCATAAAACGACGATTTAAGAAATGTAACGTTGTATCCGTTTGTTCACTTTTCTTTAAAAAACAAATGACTATTTTAACTCTGCAAACGATACTGCGTAATGATTGGACCTGCGCTAGCGAATACTAGCCGATATAAATAAAGTTTATTATATACAACTAATAATTCGCAACTGCGTTGTTGTACGTTTGATCGGATGATAAAAATAAAATTTTAAATTCTGGAAGTACATTAAATTATACACTTTTGAATTTTCACATAATTATGTAAAATTATCCTTCGTGTTACATTAGTTGTACACACTAATTTTATTATTTTAACAAATTCTTACTAAAAAATTTGTATAAACTATAAACTGTGTAAATAAATAATTAGTTAATTTTAACGTAATGAAGTAAAATAAATTTGAAGAAAATCTATCGATAAAAATTATATCACACTTCGAGTCAACGTCCGCTTAATAATCTGTTTTACGAATGTGTATAAGAATTACACCAAAGCGTAAATAAAGTTATCTTCCTCTTACAATATGTATTTCTGTCGCACGCGTTCACTTAACTTTTTTTCTTCGAATATTCGTCTTTCTCTCTTATGCACTTCATTCGCGTTTGTCTTGGTTTGTATTCTTTTTCTCTTTTTTCTTATTTTTCTCCACTCTCGATACAATGTTTGTACCTACGGTCGGTCTCTTTCACCTTATTCTACCATTTACTTGTGTTCGTATACTTTATTTTTTTTCTTCTTTTATTCCTTGTTCTTCACTTTTCTACAACGATGTGTTGCACCTTCTTTTCGTATATATGTGTATCTTTATTTTTTTTTATTTTTAACTTCTCTTCTTTAATGCATGTGTGCGCGTCTTCTTCCTCGTAACTTTTTCTGACTAATGATTATAAGATCTATAACGGTAGCAGTTTCAATATCAGGGAGAGTAGATTTGTCAAACTTACTTTATGCGGTAGATACTTACCTTTTTTTTAACACGATTATATTGTAATACATTTTTTTTACTTTGTGTCTTCTTTAATTATTTTTTTATAGAAGTATCGTGATAAGAAAATATGGTACTTTTTGTAACTAGTCCAATCTCGATTTTAAATGTTGAATTATTTTGAACACCACTTTTATACGATATAAAATTTAATTTAACTATGTCAGAACGGCCAAATAAATTTTTATGTAATTAAAACACTTACTATCAAGTAATTTACGTAAAAATTACACGAAAATCAACGAACCAAATTTCGTAATAAACTCGAGATTTACAATAAACCCTCTCTTTTTTTCTAACAAAACGAAATAATCCAAGAAGGATCCACCGTTCGTTTTCCGATATCACAACAAACATTTTGCAGCCAACAAAATATCCTTCCCTTTCTATACATCCGCAGGTATATGCATCCTATGTATATATATATATATGTGTGTGTGTGTGTGCGTTTGCATGTGCGCGATTCAGTCATGTGTAGAGCTGGGTATTTGCACCTCTCCCTTCTTCTGCATTTTCGTACCTCCAGTTTTTCGCGGGCGTTTTCGGACGCTTTTTTTTTCGTTGGGTTCGGCTCTCGCGTCTGCGTTATCGTGTACGTTAATTCGTGCAATGGACGAATTGGTCCGAGTTATTAATGGGCCCGTGATTTCATTTTGATTTGTTTACGGGTTGTCTTTGAAGTATACGTTGCCGAATATCATATTTTTCTTTTTCGTGTAATCGCTTCGCAATATAATACAAAGTGTCTTTTTCAAAGAAAGTCATTAATATATATTTTGTACACATACGAGTTTCCTTTACACTGTGAGACATGGGCGTTTTTTTTTCGAGTGGTTATTTATTCTTATTCCGTTAACTTCAGATTGTGATATATATATACTTTGTATCTTGCGAAGGGTTTTGCGTAACGAAATTTTAGCGATATTTTATTCACTTTTACAATTCGTATAAACAATGTATAAATACTCCTCTTACGTCCAGATCGACGATTCATGCTTTTAAATCAATATATTACCTCCATTCGTTTCAAAACTAGAACTATCGTCTATGTACTTAAAAAAACAATAAGAATTTATGTTTTTTTTTTTTCGTACACTTAAATTCGAAACATTTCACCAATTTTCCACGTAACAAAAGAACCGCGTTAAATATATTGCCTACAAGAGAAATTGGTCGTTGTATACGAAAAATGGTAGTAAAACCTATATAGTGAACGGTTAGCGAACGTTTCAGATCCGGTCTGAATTTCAGGTAGGACGATGACGCGACTGTTTTAATTACAATTAACGCGCTAGATAGCCTATCTTTTGTGTTCTCCAACTTTGTTATTCGTTCTCCATTTTGTATAAGAATCCTAGGCGTCCCATTGATGCATTGGAATATTATTGATATTTAGAAAGTTGTACTCGATATGTTTATCTCCGATCAAAGAGGAAAATTGCGTTGCAACGGAGAAAAATTTTTGCAAATGTCATTACATGTATTGAAACGTTATATTATTTGACAACGTGATTATTAGTTGAATATCAAAATCGTAGGCTCATAATGGATTTCTACAAGTAATTTTAATTATTTGAGAGAAATTATATGTTTATATTTCCTCACGTCAAATTAATGCGCGGAAATATACTTTTTCTAAAGTAATAAACAATGTAAATTTTAAATGAAATTCAAATGAAATACAGTTTCGCCTTCACATAGTTTGAAACAATCAAGAATCGTGCTTAGACAATAGTCATGTCATTTATTACACGTGTCTGGCTATATTTTTATCTTTCTACTTAAACTGCATTTTTTTAAAAACTAGTTAGTCCAATTGATAGATTAATAACGTTTTACTAATGAAATGTTAAAATGTCAATAAATATCAAGTTTTTTTTCAATTTTATTTGACATTTTCTTCGAAAAATTGACTCACGTACTCGAGTAGTAAAATGTAAGTTGAGTTAAAATAAAATCTGCTCAATAAAAGTGATAATAACTATGTATCAAAAGAGATTCACGTGAAAAGGGGTATCGTGTACAATTAAATTATAAGAATAGAAGGCAAATAAAAAGAAGAAAAGCCTTATATCCACGACAACATTCTTCTGCAGTGCATACAGTTTGCAAGTAAATTGCTCGATTGAAAGTGTGTATATATAAACAAGATAGCAACATTACAAAGTAACATCCTACCCGATCTGAAACGATCAGCTTATTGTCACCGAAATTCCAAGCCCACGACTACTCGTAAATTGACTAACCGCAAAGAGACGAAAAAAAAAGTCTCGATCCATCTGATTTTAATACAATGTCGGTGGAGTGTGTATAGATCGCCCGCGCCTTTCTCTGCGCCCGGAAACTGTGAGCGCGCGCGCGAGGGCAAAAATATATAACCCAGTAGAAAAGTAATAAGCAGTTTGCAACAACTTCGAGAAAACATCTCGCGCGCTCGCTCTCCCCTACTTTCTCGGGTTTCCTCGCGGAGAGCTAATTATCGGCTCTCTACTCCTCCTCCTCTGAGAAAACGCGCGACTAAACGCGCATAAGGATTCGCGTTTTAACTGCCACGGATTCTCGTTCCTACCTTTTTTTATTATTTTTTTTTTTACTCTCTTTTACTTGCGTTCGCGCCCGATCGAGTAATGAGCGGCCTCTCTCGTAACGTTACGCCGATTGTTCCGTTTTGTAATTTACCCAACACTTTTTGGTATGTGCATAACATACGGCTTTTTCTACTCGCCGCGCTAATTTTTCCTCTTTTTCCCTCGTTTCGCTAAGCCTTCTTCTCCTTGATAAATCGGATTCTTTTTAATTACCGAGAATCATTCTGACCAATTATACGTGATATTGTTACACTACTCAACGTAGTACATGTATAGGTTAGTTAAAATGAATCGATAATTTACCAACACATTATTTAATTGATTGTGCACTCAATTGGTTAATCACACAGTGCTCCTTATACACGTAAAATAGAATTTTTACCGGATATCATAACGCTACTTACTTAATTGAACAATTTTATTCAAACAATTTTACAATGTAGAGAACATTTTTAGTAATATAGGAATGTTTAGGTAAATGAGCGTATATACACAATTTACTATTTGATATTAATATCCTGATAACTTAAACTTGCCTTCTTTAAGATAATACCAATTTATCAATTGAATATTTTCTCTGTATAGTGCCGAATGCATTTAAAAGGTATATTAAAGTAAATTTATCTTTCAACCAAGTGATTTATATTGGAACGAAGATTTTATTTTTGATGATTTAATGCACCCGCTCGATATAAACTATTTTGTAAATCTTATAATACCAAGCGAATGTATATTTCAAATGAATAAATTTTACAAATCAATTTGCGAATAAAATTATTGTACGCGCAATTAATAGTTGTAATTATATATTACTATTATTTTAACGTTTTATCGTTATTACGATCGTCATTATCGTTACTCGTACAATAATAATAAGTAATACATAAAAATCTCAAAAATAAAGAAATAATATTTTTGAAAGCTGAAAAAGTGTCCATTAAAATAAAAACCATCCCAAAAAGTGTATGTAATACCTTAAAATTACGAGTAATTGTACATCTCGTAACAACATCGATACTTATAATTTTGGTATACGCATATAATGCGTTGCAATAAACTTTATAACTGCCGTATGGATTTAAAAAAATCGTTACACATAACGAAACATAAAGTTAAATGTAAAAACCATTGTTGAAAAAACATTATTCAACAAATTATTTTCCCATACTAATATCAGGAGGTAATTAAACTGGTCAATTGGTTTATTCAACAACTGATACTTAAGACTCCAAAAGTGCTTTACGATATTTCTCACTTAACTCTCTCTCTCTCTGACTCTCTCACTCTTTCTCTCTTTCTATCTCTTATTCCCTCTTCCTGTAATCAAACTTCTTACAAGTGCATTCGTTTAATTTACATAATTCGAGTCAAACGAGAAAAACTCGAAATAAGTTTTTGCATCGTCAAAGCACCGTTTTAAAAATGCTAGAGAGTTACGAACTGAAATAAATTAAGAAAGTTTTAGGTAAAAAAATGGATATAAACCATGTTATGAATTTAAAAAATCAAGTAATTATGTTTAATGTAATTTTTAACTGGCGCTTCGAGTTTTTCCTTTTATAAATTATATCGGCTACAACGATGTGCACTCGGTATTAATGAGATTAGATTTTATTGTAAATAAATATCCTTAAATTTCCTATTAAAATATTCAAATGTATACTTACTCGTATTAATTTACATAATTCGAGTAAAATGTAAGCCTCGATATGTATAAATTTCAAATCCGGAAGCTAAAAATAGGAACAAACAAAATAGTCATATACGAAATAATCGTGATAATATGGCAAATATGCTGTGCGACTGGTCGATGTATATAAACGTTACTTCGAATTAAGATGTATATACAGTGGGTTTTTAATTCAGTTTAAATTTTCCATAAAAATTACTGATTTCCGCGGAATTCTTAATTTGATATCATAAAATAAAGTTATGCGATTATTATTTATTTCCAGTTATATACCTTTTTACACATATTTATTAAACTCGTGAGCTTTCTAAACGTTCAATTTTTCGACAATTTATATTATATTTATCAACTGGTTATGAGGTGTGTCTATACATTTTTTCTTTATTTTCACGTGGCTGAGATAATTTAGTCATTAAATATTTATACTGAAATGTAATTATACTTCTGTGCATAAATTTATTTACCATTTCAAAACAGAGATGATAAATAAGTACCAAGGATGTATAATTTTTCGTAATAATTGTACTACTACTCGAATGTGAAGTAAATTTTTTTAATTTTTTTAACTAGCAGGATTATCCGAAATTAGGGTAAAACAATATTTTCTAATATTTCGTCGAAAAGCAATACTAACCTAATATAGGTATACGTATTCGTAAAATCAATCAAAAATCATATATAAAAGGCATAAAACTTATTACACACCGCAATTAAAAATTAAAATTAGTTACACCTTGTATTCGTTAAAATGAAAATAACAATTAAAATGTTCATCTTGTATTACACCCTATAAAGAAAACGATGACAAGAGATTTATTATAAAAAAAAAATAAATTATTTATTATCTTATACAACTCTATATATAATGCAGATAGTCGCATGTTTTTAAATCCACCGATTAAAATCTTGTATTTTAACCTGTTTGCTTGGATTTTATATTTTTCTTAAATGCTGTTTAAGGTTTTATTTGGTTTTTAAAACTTTACAGCGCTTTAACCTTGAAAGTGAGCGTTCCTAATATTTAAACAGTAAGAAACTTATGCAATAATAATTCAATTGAAATAGTAAAGTTAACGTGGAAATTAGTGGATATACGGTATCGATAACTGATACCTGCAATTATTTTGATGAAATTCTTGCAGCCCACAATTAAAACGATTTTTAAAACGAAACCGGTAATTGCTATTAAGGTAGTGAAAAGGTACAGGATATTGTTTGGTTTTCAGGTGAAGTTTTAAGTTAATAATATCGGTACAAGTACAAGTGACAGTTGATAATTGACTCTAGTCTAAATAATGATATTTTTTTATACTATTTTGATACACGCGCATTACAAATAAATTCAATTATCGGTGTTTCTCGCCTATATATATATATATATATATATATATATATATATACCTATGGTAGGAAAAACTGAATTAAAATATTTTAACGCAACTTTAGATGCAGAAGGATATACCCGTAATATGAGGACAAATTCAATATTTACTCTTCCTTTCTCTCTATCTCTCTATCTCTCTATCTCCGTCTCTCCATCTCTCCATTTTATCGACCAAAAAATCACAATAATTAATTATAATTAAAAACAATATAGACTAATTTATGGAACTCGTAAATAAAGGTATAGTTTTAAAAGATTAAAATCAGGTTAAAATCGTAATTATAATAAATTATATTAATTAATTTGTCCGCTAATATATAGGAAGAATATAAAAATAGAGTTTACTGCGTAGGCCGTATTACGAGTGAAGATTAAATAAAAAGTGAGAAAGAAAAGTAAATAAACGAAAGGACCGGGCGGGTACAATGATATACACATAATTAACCGAAATATAGGTGATAATAAGCCCGAATAAGTTAACCCCAGGAAAAGGGATAACTATCTATATAAAAAAAAGGAATGAAATGAGGGGAAGAGAAGAAAAGGAGAGATATCCCGGAACGACAAGGAGAGAGAGTAAAAAGAAGCCGACTGGGAAGTTAAACACCTTTCTCAATGCACCTACTTCCTTGGGCCGCGAAATAAGGATAAAGAAAGTTGGAGCGTGGGTGCAAAAGGAATAAGAGAAAGAAGAAGGAAGCAGCAGAGGAGGAAGAAGAAGAAGAAGAAGAAGAAGAAGAAGAAGAAGAAGAGAGTGAGATGGAGAAAAGGGCCGTCAAACTTTCCGCCCTCCAGAGTTGCCCTCTCCTTTTCGCACTCCCCCTTACGTCTTCCCCAAGAGGGGGTAAACGATTGAGGGATGCGCGACAAGGGGGTCGGCTCCCTCTGCGGGGCAACAGGTGTGCACAATACGCATAATGAATGCGGCACGCGTGTTGTGTGTACGCGCCCGCGAATACCGCCATACACCTATATATATGTATATACACACACGGGGGGCTTTATTGCATTTGCATGTATATTCCGTGGAAACGGGGACCCCTGTACCCCTCCCTTTCCCCTTTTTCGTGGGGTACGCTGCGTGATTTCTCTGGGTCAAGGACCTATTTTCTGAGGTTGGTTAACTTACTTTTTTCTTCAAACCATGGGGGAGTTATACCGGTGTTACTCTGCATTATGAGTCTTTAATTTTATCTACGCTTAACAAATATTACTCAAACGTGCACAGGTAGACCCGTATAGTATACATATCGATTCTGGTATAATACATAATAGGTGTTATTGTGTAATAATTGACTTATCTTCGTATATTCGCTTCGCACTCACAGATATATATATATATATAAGAGATGATTCTAATTTTAATGAGCGATGAAAAATTTTTATAAAACTCGATGCCTCGTACGCGTTGTAAATTAAGGCTAAATTAATCGACTAAAGAAAACATTTTTCAACTTTTACTTGCATTTATACGTTATTAGTATACAAAGAATTTATATAGGATTTTTTTTTTCAAATTCGTTAACCTACGCGCGATTAATGAAAGTACAATTTTAGAGTCAGTTCAATCACAAGTTGCAGTGGAAATGTACTTAAAAAATAATCGACTGGCGCATTTAAATAAAATTGGAAATAATTGCTTACGTATCTTTTTAACTATTTACTCTACAAAAATAAAAACATAATTTGCATATACAATTTTTCAGTAAATTAAATTTACGCGCAAAAAATCGATAAATATATATATTTATTAAAATATATTCAAGTTATCTAATCTTGAATTGTTGCACTTTTTTTCAAGCAAATTTTATTTAATATTTTACATTTTCGAAAATAAATTACGGAAAAAAATAATAATTAATGTGCTTTTTTTCAAATTAAACATGAAAACTCGTTTAAGATATATATATATGTATATAAAGCTCGAGGAATAAAGACGTAAAATTAAATTAATTAAATCTAATGTAACATTTATCCTTGAAAAAAAGGATCTCTACGCCGTTATTATTGCAAAACTTCATAAAACTTTTAATAAAATATACAATGTTTAATGGACTTAAAATATACGCGGTGCATACATATATATACATATTTCTTTTTGTATTTTATATTAATTTACATTTACCGAAGGAATTTAATAATTCTAGATAAGCAAATAGTTTATAATTAAAGATTCGAAATTCCACGTACAGTTATATAATCCTTGTGATTGTGTGGAAAAGAAAAAAAGTGTTTAGCTAATTCTACGCAATTTCTTGATTGTTCGTCCTTCGAAATAAAAATATGACAATTTTGTATCTTCTTTTAGCGAAAAACTAACCGTTTGATCAAAAATGGGTAATAAATCCTTATAATTAAAGGCCGTAAAGTGGTTTCGATTAACCCCAAAACGATCAATATTTCTATACTCGGTGAATTTTATGTAAATACAGAGGAAACACCGTTTCAAGTCTCTAAACATTCATCAACAAAGACACTTACAAATAATTGATTTAACGCAATTAACGTTATACTGAAATATGTAATATTCATACTGATACAAACTGTATACGTAATTATTATACCAATCTTATATATATGATTTACAGGAATATAATTGACCTCGTCGTAATTTTCGTGTGCGTTAATAAACCTTATAACCAGTAATTTTTCTTTTGACCGTTTAATACATGTATATAGATGTACAGACACACGCATCGGGTAACTCCCAAAATGTTATTATCACACCATTTATAATAACAAACACGCTCGGGTTATTATTAAAACATTAAAATTCCGAAAGTATTGACCTCTCTCACTCGTGTATAACTATAGGATCGAATTCGCGGATGAAAGTATTATGATACGCGACATAATGACCTGGTACATATTATATATTTTTTTCGAATGCGTATACTTTAATTATATTTTTTATTTCAACGGGGAGGGGGACAAAAGTGAAGGTTATTCATTAATCATGAATGTGTGTGTGTGTGTGTGTGTTCGTGCGTGTATGGTAGATGTGCGAAAAATTAATGCAATCTCTCACCGGTACGTTCGTTGGACAAAAAGTGTAACGACAGCTAAACCCAAAAGCATAGGTATATCCATATATATATATATACCCACATCTTTGTAATTTTCTCTTCTCTTTTTTTTAGGTTCGCTTATCATCGAAAGAAGTCATAGTGTATATTAACCAATTCCGAGATAACCTAGCTGACTAGAAAATCAAATATCTTTTGACTAAATTAAAGAAAAAAAGTGAAACGTGATATTTTTTTTATTAAATTTTTACGTTTCACTTTCGCAGTTAAGATATTGGAATTTTCTATTATTATAAGATAGATTAAGTTATTAAGAATTTTTCTTATTCCACGGGTAAAATCAGTACTTCCGATCGTTTGATTTACAATTCCGTACAAAATTACTGCAAACGGTTATCATTTCCATAAATAATTTAGTAACGGATAGTGTAAAAAATTACTTTAAATTACAAAGAAAACCAGTTCCGCATATAATTATTGTTGTTGATTAACGAACGTAAATGACGCGTTTAAACTTCGTATCCGTATAACAACAAACAAATTTTTAAACATCTTTCGAGCCCTGCGCACAACACGAATGCACGCGCGCGCGCACACACACACGTACACCCACACACATTAATACATCTACACGCGAATCTATCAAAATACGTACACTAAACAAATTTATACAAAGCCAAATCCCACTTCCTCGGCGTATATTTTTTTGTTGTATACGTTGCATATAAAAAAAAACCCGTAGAGATGTTTTCTCTCTTTCTCGTATATCCCACGCCCAGCCTCCCTTCGTCCGTCTGGCTCCCATCTTTTTTTTCAAAACCTCATGCTGACGTAGCTCCATCCAATCGGCAGTCAGATACTATTTGATATTGGACTACCCGACGCCATGCGGCGGAACGCAATCAGAATAGTAATTAAGGATTCGGTTAACGCTCCCGCAAGTTGCACGGGCTACGCTAATTTAACCATACAAAACTCTAAGACATCCAAGGGTTGGTAAATATACCTCACCCGATCACAATAATTTCTTACTCCTTCCTTTTTCTTTTTTTTTTCTTTTTCTTCGACATGTTGAGCCGGGATGTTAAGGTCTTCTTGTTGTAGTATTGAGAAAATTAATTGTACGTATCGTTGAGAACGTGGAAAGAAGACGATGGGTTTCTTAAAGTATATTTGACCCAACTGGGAGATACGATTCTATGCTCCGAATTTAAAAAGTGACATCGAGGGTTATCCAAAGAGACCGAGAGACAAAGGTATGAACATTATTTAAAAAATCTAAGAGGATATTGCATGGTTTGTAACTAAGAATAAAATAAATAAAGTTGATACATTTACCGATTTAATTCTGATCTTGGTATATTCGATACGTCTGACTTGAAAAAGGAAATAGGTCAATAATAGATTAAAAACTGCATTAGAAATTAACGTAAAGTTTTCAGCTATTTATCAATCCAATGAAACTTTCGCATCGTTAAGTGAATCAAAGTTGAAATTAAAGCTTTTAAATTCAGCTTTTTACGCCGTTTTAGAATGGTGATTAGTGATTAATTCGAGTTATGGTAATTTCAATTTGCATCAAACTCCATTTTCCCAGTTATTTTTCAAAAAATTAGTACGTATTTCACCTAAGATCTTACACTGAGAAAAATTTGCTAGTAAAAATTACTATTTTAATGGTAAAAGGAAGACAGACTTGCACAATGATAAAAATTGCTATTAATAATGGTAAAAATTACCATTATTAATGGTAATTTTTTCAAAATGGTGGCAATTTTTACCATTATTAATAGCAATTTTTATAATTGTGTAAGTCTGTCCTCCTTTTACCAAATCAAATACTAATTTTTCTCAGTGTACTGAATAAAATCCCGAGAAGCGAATTACTTGTTTAGACTGAAAAACCATATTCTATATAGGCTCCAGACTAATATTATTTTGTGGAAGTTGCATTATACATTTTGTTTCAGGTGATTATTTCACCCCCTTATATCACAGCTGATGTATAAATTATACGTACCTAATTTTTGTTGGTAAAGGTTTATAATAATTATTGTATTATCTTTAAATGTTTCTATTATATATTTCAAAAGTCTGTTAATCCATATAGATTAAGATTTAACTTTTACTGTTGCTATACGTAATTCGACAAAAATGAAGAGAATGTAAGAAAATATTTGTTGGAATTGTGGCTGTATCGATTGCAATTAACAAAACAATCACTACGATTACAAAAAAATAATGCTGTTTCAAAGATTAACATTGCACCAGTATACGTCTATCTCGAGTGAAAAATCCCAGTGGGCAAAGTAGAGGAAGCCGTTGATTTTTCCTCTCCAAGATAACGGTGCTGGTCTTAATTCTTGCTTTCCGACAAACGACCAACAATTTAAACCAGCTCGAATTATATTCTTAAAGCTCAACAATTCACGTGATATCTATTATCATTGATCTTTTATGAATGATTTTTCATATGCATCTTCTACTTTGTACTACTTTTTTTAGTTGACAATGATACACTGTATATATATTATACATATCTATAATCGAACCAAACTCACAATGAATTATAATATTTTAAGATTAAACACTGTATGTTTATATAATATACATATATTTACTATTTAACATCTAAGATGAGGCTAGAAATAAATATTTTATACTATAATTCGCTAATTAAAAAAAAAAACTTAAATGTAGCTTTCAAAATATATACATTTGATATTTTCAAATTTTAAAAATTGTATGGTTAATCTTAGCCAAAATATGTACAGAGCAATCGTAGAAACCGTCTTTATGTACACCGAGTAGACATAAAATGCAATCGAATGCCTCGTCGACGTAAGATGCTAATTCTCATAATAAATTAATTGTCAATAAATAAGTTGTACCTACTAAACCATATCCTCTTGATCTCGAACTAACTAGACACATATAGATCAGCGCATCCACCTCGAGGATTTCCTTTTTTCCACCTGCACTCGATTCTCATTAGGAAACTCTGGCCGGCCGAAATTTCGTCATCCCAAGGTATAAAAGAAGAAAATAAAGGAAACAAAAAAATAAAAGGAAATAAAAGGAAATAAAAGTAAAAAAAGGTAGAAAAAAAAAGAAGGAAAATCGACACTGACAGGATCGACAGACTCGCTGGTCAGGTCCGCGCGCTTGAGGCGTCCATAGAGAGAGAGAGAGAGAGAGAGAGAGAGAGAGGGAAAGAGGGGAACCGCGCGAGAAAAAGGGAAGCGAAACGGTCGGAGGGGTATATTTCGCCGGGTTCCTCTTTCTCCCTTACTCTTTCTCTTTGGAAGCGAGACGCTAAATTCGTCTCCCCCTAGCGAGTCGGTATGGTGGGGAATCGCCGACGCGGAAATAGGGGAGGGAGAGAGAGGCATTCCTCCACTCTCCTCTCTTGGCTCCTTCTGCGTTCTTTCTCTTGCACTTGCATCTCCCTCCATCTCCCTCTCTTTCCGTCCATCCATCCCTCCTCACCCTCTTTCCCACTCCCTCACTCTCTCTCTCTCTCTCTCTCTCTCTCTCTCTCCTTTTTTTCGGCACTCTCTCAGTTTAATTCTCCGTTTTTAGACGCGCGCAAGCATTTTGCCTCTTCATTTTTACTCTCTCTCTCTCTTTCTCTCTCTCTCTCTCGCCCTCTCACTCTATCTCACTCACTCACTCACTCACTCTCACTCACACACACACACAATTTTTAGTAATCATACCTTTTTTTTTATCCCCTTTTCTAGATCGTGCGCGCGCGCGCGTGTGTAGAGGGAACCTTCTTTTTTAACCGATCATTCCGTCTCTCTTTGGATTTTTCGGGGGCTGGGTATAGAGAGACACATACGAAGAGAAGAGCAAAAGAGGAGAGCGCGAGAAAGAAGAGAAAATAAAAATTGGCCGGTCCGATGGGGAGGAGGATGAGGACGAGGAGGAGGAGGAGGAGGAGGGGGGGGGAGGACGTGGAGGAGGAGGACGAGGAGGAGGTGGAGGCGAACGAAAGAGAGAGAGAGAGTGAGTGAGAGATCCGAGGTTGGGAGGGAGGGAGGGAGGAAGGGAGGGAGGGAGGGAGAGAGAAGCGAAACAGAGTCCTGAACGAAAAGATCTGACAACGTCGCGGCAGTTTTTGTTTACCGCATCCAGCGTCGGCCTCCGCGACGATGACGAAGGAGCGCCCCGACTTCGCATGAACCGTGTCCCTCTCTTCCTCTCCTTTTTATTCCTTCGTGTACATTATATCTATCTCTCTCGATGATCGCGCGATGACGATGGTACATCGGTAGCCAGTTCGCATACCCAATATCATCTCTCTTCTACTCCCTCCCTCCCCCGTCACCCCCCCCCCCCCCCACACCTTTTTCCTTCACATCGACCTTTTGTTTAACAGTTTTTAGGGATGCGCATTTCCTTATCGCCTATCGTCATTTGTCCCAACAACTATTATCCTACACGTATATATATTTTCCACTTTTCGTCGAATATGGGACGATAATGTTCTTCATCCACAGAGTTTACTTGCCTATTATGAAAACTCGGGTGTTCAACTACTGAACACTACTTATAAGCTTTATAGTTGAATAATACTGTTCTTTGATTCTTAAAGTATATTAACAAAGTAACGCAATACTTTTTTTTTGGCTAATAGTAAAAGTTAAACAACGTGTTGACCATTCGACATAAAATGACACATTAAGTATACGGCTGGATGGAATTTTGTAATTTGTGCAATAAACAATATTTACAATAATTATTTTATTGATCAATTACAACGTCGAAATTCATGGATCGAGTAATTATTTGCAATCGACCGTGCAAAATTAATTAAGAGATCAATATTTAAATTTGACTCCGAGATTACATTGAAATTGAATCCTCGGGGTGAATTCAAGGTCATTTTGGTATGTACAACTTTCAGTCAATTGGATAACTAGAAGTGACTTTAAAATTAATAAGGAAAGTTTCGATGTAATTCTGGATGTATATATATATATATATATATATGCTCTTTTTGTTTACCAAACGATGAAGAATGTATTACCCTCGCACAACAAAAGATGATTGTCCAAAGTAAGAGGTAAAAGTGAATACATACGTATATAGTTCGAGTATAATAAATCAATTCTATGCACATTACGACAATTATATTTAGTTGGCAGGGCAAATAGACAATCAAATATATTAGTTAAAAAATGAGTAAATATTAATCGTGATGTATATATATATGTAATAACTACTGTTGTAAACAAATTTTACATAACAATAGGAGTGTAACAATATATCCGAGTGATAATTAAAAAAAAAAGGTCATTCCTTTATATAAAAAATAAAAATAAAATACTATACAGATTTAAAGGTTAACGTATAGTGTTGTTTAATATACATATAGATCAGTTCCTTTTAAAGTAAATTTATGTGAGCAAAATCAGTTGAACCTTATTTTTTTTATACCTAGCGAAGAATAATAGCGCGTTGTTATTCATGAGACGATTAGGGAGCTTTTTTATTGCTTACGATTCTTATCCGGTTTTGTGGAGGGGATGCTTCAAGTCTGACCCATATAATCTCGGTGTATGTGTATGTGTGTGTGTGTGTGTCTGTGTGTATGGCGATTTCAGTCTGATATCGGAGTGTTAAATGTTCTGGAGATCGTCCAGTTACTTTCAACCTTTTTCTTCCCGTTCGATGAATTTTACGGGATTTAAATGACTGCCCGGGCCCTTTTGGCTCCGTTCCTTTTTCTTCTCACCGTCTTTATTACGTGATTCGGCTAACTTTGAACATCATTTTACACTGGGTAGGTAGAAAATTAGTATTTCTTGATGTATATATCCTATACTTATTATACTATGTGTTTACTCGAGAATACTTTATTAAATGTAGACGTGAAACGCTTAATTATTTTGACGAGCTTTTCATCGTCTCCCACGTATGAAGGAAAGTAGTTCTTTGTACCAACGAGTAAAATGTAACGTTAGACTTGCCGATATAAAATGTTTAGTTGCATTTAGCACAACCCGCTGTAATTTCTTGCTTTGTGTATGCAACTTATTTGCAATGTTTTACTATGAACTACTGTACACGAATATGCGTAAATAAAAATTGTATCGATAAAATCATACGATGACCAAGCAGCATGGACAGAAAGTTTCGAATTAAATTTTCACATAGTTAATACATTTAAATTAGTCAACGTAATTCGCGATATAGCATGTAAAACGATTGAATAATATAACATTCAAAAGTTCCTATTCTTCACGATATAACGTGATAAATTAATAAAATAGATACTTCTAAAAGGTAACTTAATTTCTATTCATTAAAAGTAACCGCGTATACATTTTTTGAGATATATCCGAAAAACCATCGTATTGTACGATTTTCCATTACCTTAAGAGATGCGTCCCAAAACGAATACTTTAATTAAAAAAAAAGGAAATAAAAAGGAGGAGAGTAAAAAAAGCTACCTGACAGAAATAAAAGAATAGTATCCGATCGCGTGACCAAGATCGAAGTCCCTCGAAGAGAGTCGAATAATTAAAAAGAATTAATGAAGCGATCACAAATCGCATGATTAGACGCACGGAACTTCTATTTGACCCATATGCTTTCCTTTTTCGCAAACTCTTGCATCCTACTCGTTTCTTCCTATATTTTATTTTTCTCCTTCTTGCACCCGTGGCAAACGACACGAGTATTCTTAACGTATATATATATATATACTTTTAAAACGCCGAGTACGTCTGACGAAAAAGTTTCACGTTTAGTTCCTTTTGCGCGCGTCGCCACTTTTTGCCGAAGTCGCGGATAACTTTTTCATTATGCAGCTGAGGAGGCAAAAAAATAAAAAAAAAAAGAAAAAAATCTCCTGGAAATTTCGGGGAACTGAGAAACTGATTAAACTACGGATTTTTATTAGTATAATTTAATGTATTTATACATTTAAAACCTGTTTACGTATACAAACTTTTATTTTCTATTTTTTTTTCTTTTACTGTTTCTTTTTTACCTTATTGAATTACGAGATAGAGGTCATAAATTTTCAATTGACTGCGTCGATAGGTAACAATGAAATATTAAAATTTTTTGATCATTCAAATATTGATTTCTTATTCAAATGCAATTTATAGAAGTAATCGAAATTTTATTGGACGTTCCATTCTTATTATTTTACTGTTGATAAATTCAAAATTCGAATTAATATTATATTAAAGCCTTATTAACGTCAAATCAAATTTTTATTACGCTTTAAATTTATATACAATAAATTTATTTCAAAATTAATTCCTCGAAATTTCAGAAAAATTATGAATTAAGGTTAATAAAATTTTTAATTAATTGAGAGAAATTGTTTGATACAAAAGTAAAACTGATCTTACAGTATGATTTATTCTTGAATTCTAATTGATTACGATAATCGCAATCAACACCGTTAGAGCAAGAATTTAAAAATTAATTTTCTCGTTTAGAGAATCGAACAACCTGCTCCATTAACATACATATTCTATAGCAAAAATCTTGAACTCCTCCGAAAGAAAAAACAATTTCCAAATAAATGTTCTTAAACGTTCGCTCTTCTCCCCCCCCCCACCCGCGTCCCCGTCCCCCTCCTCTGAAATTCAGCGAGCAAAACGCATCAATTCATAAACGAATGCAAGCGTTCACATAAAAGCTCGGTTTAAAAAAAAAATCCATACGGCACGTTAATGGAGGACCGCGAGGCGCGCAGTTTTAAAACTCTTCATCATTCGGTATAGTAAAGTGGAGGGGTGGTGGCTTAACGTGCGAATCTAATTACTCGCCGCGTTAAAGCAAACAGAATTTTTTCATTTTCGGAAACCGATTTTCGCGTGCCCGAACGCTCTCCCCTTCCGGCTTCCTCCCCTAATTAACGAGAGCTTCAGCGAATTAAAAAATTTTCGTATAAATAAAAACGTGTATATTTATATAACAGTCGGTTTAAAAAAAAAAAAAAAAGTAGGAAGCTCCAAGTTCCCGGAAAAACTCTTGAGCTCAGAGGGAAAGCCTGTGTATTTTTAGGCACCCGGAATAAATTATACGAAGTGCTGGGCGCAAAAAAAAAAACGAATGTATATACGGGTCCCTGAGCTTTTTTACCTCCTTGGAGCTTCGTCTTTTTTTTTGCGCTCGTTGTTTAGATTGTTTATTTACAGTGGCTCGTGTAGTTAGAATGTAATGAGAAAAAATAACGGCGAAAAGCTGGGAGCTGCTTCCGTCAGTGGACGGTTTAGTCTAACGTTTTTGGTAGTAACCGAGCGATGGTAGACTGGACTTGAATTTCTTTGCTACGGATTTTAATTTGTTACTCGAGAGACAAATCTTTGTTGCTGTAAGGGCGTAAGATACAATGTGTGATGTTATAATAAATCGGTGGTGTGACAAAAAAAAATTTTATAGAAATTGAGACGTGATAGAAACGAGGACTCTTAAGTTCCTAAGCTGTGCTACTTACAAGTATAGAAAAAATAATCAAATTAAACGGTAACATAAATTTGAATCATCGATCTCTAATACACAAACAAAAATCAAGTTAAACACAGAGTAATTACGAAACCTATACGTAAGTAAGTATATGAGTAATGTATATGATTGAACTAATAGATACCGTGGTAATGTAAAATTCAAAAAGTTCATCCGAGTATCCATTAAAATGTTTAACTAATGAAACGCAATGAGTTATCAGTTTCTATCCTATACTTTTCAATACCCTTAATGATAAATCATTAGCCGAAATACAACATACTCTTTTATTCTACTTTTATTTTGTATAAACGATGCATTATAATTTTAATTGTTATAAATATAAATCGATATTAATTCGAAAACAATATGCATTTTATTAACACCTCGCTTCAGGAAATTATAATTTTTTCTACTATGTTAAAACTAGCACAGTTGAGCGAGAAAATTTATTAACTACAATTTTATATCGCTACAATTAAGACGTCAAAAGGTCTGATATCCTGATAAAGGTCGAATGCAAGATAATATGCAAAACGAAATAGTAAAATAAGAAAATAAGCTTAAACTCGCTTAGAAAGCTTTTTGATAAACAAAACGAAATGAGAAAGTATAACCTTTAATGTGCGAGATCAAGCAAATTGATACATAAATTCATTTAAATGTTATGCATGATTGAAGAGTCATAAAAAACAAAGTATATTAAAAAATAAAAATTAAATGTTGCAAATGTTCTTGTACAACGTTTTTCATGTCCATTTTTTTTGTATCCTTCTTTTGATCATCCGCTATATTTTAAAAATGAAATTGAGATATCAAAATGACTGATCTCGCTAACTCAGATTCTTGACTTTCTTCTTTCGCGTCCCTGTTTTCTGTGATGTTAATAATTATAGACGCATATAAACATTTTAATATTTTTTCCCCTATTTTAAATTCTATCTTTGTAATACGAAAAAAAAAAAGATTTATAAAAATCCAACGTTTCCAGCTATATGTATATTGCTATATATATATTGAAATTTTTGTAATTATAGCGTAAGATTGCAATAAATAAATAACTTTTTCAAGTAATTTTTCTGGTTAGTAATTGACTTTTGAAGTTACCTTACAGCTATAAATTTTGTCTTATCGCCAAGTTTTGATGTTTCTTCTGCATACAGATTTGTAGATGGAGAATAAATTTTAATTGATCTTGATAAATTTTTCAAGATTTCTTTTTTAAGATTTCTTTTTAATGGAGAATCGCATTTACAGAAAATAATTAATGTATATAGTAGTTTTGTAGCTTCATCTGCCAAGAGTATCAAAGTAGTTTTAAATTTGATTTTTTGAAAAATAATATAACTTACCTTTTATACTGCGTGTAATTTTCATTAGAAATTTATGATTTTAGTTTATGTAAATTGTGGGTCGATATGATTAATGTGTAACAATCTGTAGTTATATCAACTTTTATTCTTTCTACGTAATTTCACGTTGATTTTCACGTCATTTTGTCTACTTATCGAATATACCAACGTTAATATTTATCTTCCGTGTAAATTGCTTTTCGAATCACGATTTAATCTTTGTAAAAAAGGTCCATTTTTCGCCAATGCGATAAGTGTTTTTTCTTCCAATTATTAGTAGGCATTTAATGGGATCTTGGTAAAAAATCCTAATAAATGGCTAAGTGTTTAACGCACGAATAAAAAAATGTACGTTTCCTATACCAGAGATAGGTACAAACGTTTATTCCGATTACAAGATTCTTTGATACGTTAGCTCTACCAAACTCGAAACTTTCAACCGTTCACTGATGTGTATACAAATATTATTAAATTCCTGATATATATTTGGATAGTATAAAAATGTAATGGATTTAAGAATAATTGCAGTAGATTGCTACCGAGTGACAAACTTCTAATACCGAGTCGTTTAAGCAAATTTTTTATTATATTGTAACTTGAATAAATTGTCGGAATAAATGAAATTCAATGAAAAAAGCACAAAAATTCTCAAAAAATGAAATTGTCGATTTTAAAGGTACACAAGTTGTAATGCAGACGAAACGTCGTACGATTTTTTAAACTAGTTGTTAATTTTCTATAAATGACTGATCTCGCTAACTCAGATTCTTGACTTTCTTCTTTCGCGTCCCTGTTTTCTGTGATGTTAATAATTATAGACGCATATAAACATTTTAATATTTTTTCCCCTATTTTAAATTCTATCTTTGTAATACGAAAAAAAAAAAGATTTATAAAAATCCAACGTTTCCAGCTATATGTATATTGCTATATATATATTGAAATTTTTGTAATTATAGCGTAAGATTGCAATAAATAAATAACTTTTTCAAGTAATTTTTCTGGTTAGTAATTGACTTTTGAAGTTACCTTACAGCTATAAATTTTGTCTTATCGCCAAGTTTTGATGTTTCTTCTGCATACAGATTTGTAGATGGAGAATAAATTTAATTGATCTTGATAAATTTTTCAAGATTTCTTTTTAAGATTTCTTTTTAATGGAGAATCGCATTTACAGAAAATAATTAATGTATATAGTAGTTTTGTAGCTTCATCTGCCAAGAGTATCAAAGTAGTTTTAAATTTGATTTTTTGAAAAATAATATAACTTACCTTTTATACTGCGTGTAATTTTCATTAGAAATTTATGATTTTAGTTTATGTAAATTGTGGGTCGATATGATTAATGTGTAACAATCTGTAGTTATATCAACGTTTTATTCTTTCTACGTAATTTCACGTTGATTTTCACGTCATTTTGTCTACTTATCGAATATACCAACGTTAATATTTATCTTCCGTGTAAATTGCTTTTCGAATCACGATTTAATCTTTGTAAAAAAGGTCCATTTTTCGCCAATGCGATAAGTGTTTTTTCTTCCAATTATTAGTAGGCATTTAATGGGATCTTGGTAAAAATCCTAATAAATGGCTAAGTGTTTAACGCACGAATAAAAAAATGTACGTTTCCTATACCAGAGATAGGTACAAACGTTTATTCCGATTACAAGATTCTTTGATACGTTAGCTCTACCAAACTCGAAACTTTCAACCGTTCACTGATGTGTATACAAATATTATTAAATTCCTGATATATATTTGGATAGTATAAAAATGTAATGGATTTAAGAATAATTGCAGTAGATTGCTACCGAGTGACAAACTTCTAATACCGAGTCGTTTAAGCAAATTTTTTATTATATTGTAACTTGAATAAATTGTCGGAATAATAATGAAATTCAATGAAAAAAGCACAAAAATTCTCAAAAAATGAAATTGTCGATTTTTAAAGGTACACAAGTTGTAATGCAGACGAAACGTCGTACGATTTTTTAAAACTAGTTGTTAATCTTCTATTACATATCGACACTTAGACTACTCTAATACCAACGGAGGGTGTATATTAAAAAATAACAAAAACTCACGTTTGGCTCTTATTACCCTGAAATACAGTAAATCATCGGCAGATTTTAGAAATCAGTTTCGGGGAGGAATCTGGATAGGTAGAACATTAGAAAGATTGACTCGTTCGAAATCAACCAAAAAAGGGGCAAATAAAAAGAAAGGGTAGGGAAGGTAGGAAGCCCCTCCCCCTCCCCCGTCCCCCGGCCGTCCGTCACTTGAGCGATGATTAAATATAAATATCCGATAATAAATAACGTAAGCGTTATAGTGTATATAGCGTTATATGTATATAGCGATTGGTTAAATAATTCGCAGCGGCTCGTCCTTTGTAATCGGCGTCTCTCCTTTGAGTGAGCCGGGTTGTCGCGCGCGTTCGCGCGCAAGCTTTTGCGTTTTTTCACGCGCCAAGTCTAACGCTAATTTCCGCAAGGTCTGCGCGCCGCTATAGTCGATTATTCACCGCGGTTGTTCAATCGACCAATCCGTCGGGCACGAGCCATCGGCGCGTACAGTACTTGTAGTATATACCTATATACCTCGACTAGCAGCAGCGCCACTTTTTACAAGCGAATTGCCAATCCGGGATGTACGTGCGACCTATCTGGCGCGTAATATTATAATCGCGGCCGTATGCCGCGCGCCGGGGCTTTTTGCGGCCGTATAGACACATATAATAATCAGCGCAGCGGATGATGAGCCGACGTCGGTAATATACACGAGAGATGCTTGCCAAACTGGAAAGTTTTTCACGCCAAGTGGAATTAATGGCTCTAGCTACGCTCGATCGAACCTCAGTCTCAGTCTGCTATCACCCATACCTATACCCACTCCACCCTATTCCTGCACCTATATCCTCGACTCTTTATCTCCCTTTGCCCCTCGCTAGGCCTCCCTCATCCCTCCTCCCTTGTCCCTTAGACCGATCCCCCTCCCCCCCCCCCCCGCCTCCCTTCCATCCTCCTTTTCGAGATCCCGCTCCTATTGTTTTATTTTCTCAAAAAAGAACCTGGGTATATACGTATTATACACTTGCTAACTAGTTTCCTTAACCGAGCACCTATGCACCTTTTTACTTTTCATTCGCGCGAACGGATGGTTTATGCTTTATCAGGCTTTTCTACGTGAAATCACCTCGTAAATATATGTTTACATTCCCTTTTTTCCATTGGAAATCCTCCCTTTCTCTTTTCCACGCAGTTTATTGTTTTGGGTTAACAGTTCGATCCAACAAATTTTATTCATTTTTCTGTTGATATTTCCATTTTTTTGGCACACCCCTCTACTAGTATAATTTGATATCTACTGATTTATCGAATACGTTACGTTACCTTCACAAGACGAAAATTTGATGCGCTATACAGTTTCCTTTCGTTGCGAAACTTGTCAACTTTATCTCAATAACTATATTAACAATTAATTATACTCGTACAATTATTTCAATTGTCAAATAACAAATAGCCTCACAAGCAAAGCCTCGAATGTATATCTTCATCTTCATCAATTTGGTTATCTTATTGGAGTTATTGGTTTTATACTATTTCGCATTTCGCCGGTGGCGACTATACAAAGTGTTTAAGATTAATGGGGTACGATATTGTTTACGTGCATTATTCTACTAAATTATCTTTTATCTTTCTTTTCACGATGTTTCTTTTTTATATAGTCATTTCACGTTGTTTTTCTATCCTTTTACGATAATCTAACGATATTTAACGTTATTTTTATACTTTAACACCGACGAGAAAATATTTTTTAACGTATATATATATATATATATATAAATATACATACAACGTGTGCATATAAGTATTTATGGTAAGTAAAGGGTTGTGAATGTACAACGCATAAAGGGAGTAGGCACGTGTAGGTGGATCGTAATTGTATTATATATAATTTAGGGGTGAATGGGGTAAAGTGAGCCTGAATTTAACTCGGATTAAACGATCGCAAATGTATCTTATTACCATTATATTTATGAATTTTATTTTAAACAATTTATGTTTCTACAATTATAAATATACTTTTTTTTAAATTAAAAGTGATTTAATTATATTATCTATAACGATTTGATAAATTTACTGAACCAATTCGCTATAATGTGTGCCGCGTACTTCAGTGTTACTCAAATATTTTCACACAACCTTCGTATTACTTATAACTATTTCATGTGATACAAATTTGGTATTCAACATTCCAAGAATCACACGATATTTTACGTTCTTAATAACTACTCACACGATAACTATTCACACAAAGTAATTTTTTAATTATGAACTAATTATTTTTTAAACATTACCGTACGCGTATATTAACATTTTAATCCTTACTTAAATTAACTTAATATCTCGTTTCTTAAAAAAAAAAGAAAAAATAATAATAATTTATTACTTAAAAATAAAACTACGTTTAAATATGAATGATCGTTAAAATATATTCGAGACATTTCAAGAGGAATGTAAAAGGTTTCGCGTTATTAAAATATTATACATAAAATTTTTGGTGAATCAATTTGCTGCCCACTACAAGACCTTTTGCTTTTTATAGCTTCTTTAAAGATCGCGCCTGAAAGTACCGCTTTCAGTTTCATTTTCTTCTTTTTACTGCCGTGTAACTCGTGACACTCAAACTTTGCTCAAGTCATGTCTGGGATTTGTAAACTGTAAATAACAAAGTTTAAAGTGTTTTTCATTTCTCGTAATATGATAATTCTAATGATAACGATAATGGAATTTGTATAATAAGTTTTTTATAGCGCATCCAACATTTCTTTTTTTTTTCTTTCGAGTTTCCAAAGTGACTCCAAAGGAAATCCAAGTTTTTTTTCTTTCTATATAACTTCACAGTTAATTTATTTGTTTATTAAGTACGTGTTTTTGATTCTACACAGTAAAATCGGATTGTTATATTTGAGTACTTTTTTACGATCAATTTTATGGTTCCTGGCATAGCAAATATAAGTCTATATATACCTAATATCTTGTCCCGTACGATTATTTAATCAAATATATCTACACAATGTAAATATTAGGTGGACGTTTTACAAGACCGTTAAGTCAACGGTATGATTCAAAAGCACAAGTAACGCATAAGAGATCGTAGTTAAGTTTGTTTTTTTTTTTTAAAAGATGAGAGTAAATGAAAAAAATTCCATATAAACAGCGGTGCATCCTAATCAGTTAGCGTGCGAAAGTGAAGAGAGTTGAGGAAAACCAATTTTCTCGAAGGTAAGCGCTGAAGAGGATCATCGAAAGCGATTCCCACCTCATGATTCGCATGCAAATCCAAATTAATAAATACACCATTCGTCTTGGGTTTTACGAGCGCTTGTAAACCATACAACCAGACATTGAACCCTCGTTGATGCAGTCGTAAAATCCGCGCCTGAGCTACGCGAGCACGAGCGCACGCGCGCGCGCGCGCGAGCACCGATACTCGCTTACATCAATTTCGCCGAATTATTTTCCAAGCGGAGCATCAACACGTAAAATAGCCTCGTCGTTTTGCTCCCCTGAATTCAAACGGAAGAATTCGTATACGCCGGGATAAAAAAAAGGGACCCGCAGCTATTCACCGACGCATCTCTACATTTTAAACCAAAAAAAAAAAATAAAATCCCTCGTAGTAGTCGATTGGCTAAGGCTCGGCCGATCGAGAAATAATTGTGACGCGAGGGGGGTGTAGCGCAAAAGTGAGAGAAAGAAAGAGGAACGGAGAGAGGGAGAGAGAACGATGCAAGGGAGAACGCGCGCTATTGCAAAAGTAATTTTAGCGCTGGAAAATACTAGCTTAAAAAGCTCGCGAGAGAGTCCTACCCCCGGGAAAAGCCAGACACACGGAGGGAGAGAAACGAACGAGGAGGGAAAAGCGAAGCACGTAAGAGAGAGAGCTCGAAAAAAAAGAGAAACAAGGACAGGGCCAAAAAAAGTACGCGCAAAAAAAAAAGAGAGAAAGAGAGAGAGGGAGAGAGAGATAGAGAGAGAAAGAGAGAGGTGCCTGGCTTGCGGGAAACTTTTTTCCGCGAAAAACGTTCTCCATGCGAATATTTTCGAGGGCGCGCACCCCTTGCTAACACACGCGCTAGAGAAGGAAAGAACTCGGGGGAGAGACACGCGGATAAAAAAGCGAGGGGGTGGTGGGCGAGCGAGTGAGAGGATGAGAGGAAGCGGGAAAGAGAGACGGACGGATGGGGAGAAAACGGACCGGAGGCGAAAGAAGGGGTGGGAAAAGAGGGTGGCTGGTAGGGGGTTGTCCGCGTGAAAGCTCCTAGTGTACACGCGAGAGAAGCTCTCCGGAGTGTGAGAACCTGCACGCCGTAGAGAAAAAGGAGAGAGGGAAATAGGGAAGGGTTGTTGCAGACCCCCCGCCTCCCTCCCCCCCGCACCCACCTCCTTTCCCCCTTCACTCCCCCCCGGGTTGACCAGTTTTTAGGGGGTGGCTGCCGTATATGGATGTGTGTACACGCGAAGGGGATGAGGTGCGCGTCTACGCGTCCGTACCTCCGGGTTATCAAAAACTCCAAATCGTCCAGAGGGTGGAAGAATTTTAATTAACCAAGGGCACGATGGTACAACCGAAATCTCACCCTTTTTCACATAGAGGGCTTACCAATTTCTTTCTACCTTCCCGAAAAATCCCTCGAAAAATTCGAGCTTCCGAATTAACGTAGAAAGTGCAAGGTGGTCCTCACTCCCGTATATTTTCCGCGCGAGGATACGAAGAGAGTGGGAGAGAGGAAAAAAGAGAGAGAGAGAGGGTCCTAGGCTGGTGGCTAGCTCAGACGAGAACGCGCGCGCGCGCGAGAGCACACGGCGAGGGGTAAAAAGAGGGTTGGGTAAAAGAGCGATGCAAGAGGGTGCACGCGACGCAGAGAGAGGTGAGTACGCTACCCTCCCCGGTCTCCTCTCTCTCTTTCGTAGGAACCATGCGGAGGAGCCGAAAGGGGTGGCTGCGGGGGGAAGAGGACGGGGGGGGGGGTGCGAGGTTGCCCCAGTAAAAATCGATCCTCCCCACTTTCCCTTCCGCTCCTCGTCCGTTCTCTCTTCTTTTCCGGACGCCGGAGTTTTTCCCGCGACAGGGGTAGGAGGCCGGCGGTAAAAAGAGGGTGGTCCCAGCCGTCGAGGGGTGTGTGCGTAACCCTCTGCTGGTGGTGGTGGCGACGGCGGCAACGGCGGCGTCGGCGGCGTCGGCGGTGGTGGTGGTCGTGAGGGTGAGTGGGAGCGGTGCGGGGGGAGGAGGAGGAGGAGGAGGAGGAGGAGGAGGAGGGGGGTGGCTGACTGGAACCCGACGAGAACGAAAAGTGGGGGCGCCTATGCAGTAGCTTCTCCTTTCCACCTGCGGAGGGACCTGCAGTAGAGAGACCGAGTTAGGTGGGCGGACGTTTTTCGCATCGGCGCTGCGGAGGAGGACGAAAGAAGAGAGGAAAGAGGAAGAGATGAAAAAGACGGCAGGGGGGATAGGGACGGGCGGGGTGGTGTGGGTGTGTGTGTGTGGGTACGAGTGTGTATGTGTGCGCGCGCGTGTGTGTGTGTGTGGAGGGTCGCGACTGTGCACCCTTTCTCTTTCTCTCTCCGGCAGCGCCTCTGTCGTCCGTTCTGCAACGATGAAAAATTACCCAGAAGCAGCGAGAGCAGTTTTTTCTTCGTTCGGGCAACCCCCCTACGTCGTCGTCTAGCACGTTAGAGGGAGCGAGCCAGCGATATATAGTTCAGCTTGCCTGACAGACAGCTGCACCGGAGCCCTGATATATCGACCGGGTTACCTAACACCAATCCACCCTCTCACGACTCGCATTTATATACCTGGCCAGTGTGCAACATGGGGGTGGCCCACCCCCTATACCCCCCCTAAGGGGGAGGGGGCGCAGGGGGCTGACGTGCCGCGCCTAAACGCGCGCTCCTACACATGTTAGCGCCAAACGTCGCGGCTCGACAGACTAATGCCTTTCTTCCCGCGCTTTTCCTCTCGCGACTCTCACCCTTTCTCTCTCTCTCTCTCTCTCTCTCTCTCTCTCTCTCTCTCTCTCTCTCCCTCGCTCTCACCCTGACCATTACTCGACCTCCCTTTTTTCGGCTCTTTCCGTCACTCTCTTCCGCGGGGTGGACAAACTTCTTTTGATTTATACCTACGGCAATGATTTACGAGTTTCGAAAAATTTGTTTATTGCCGGGATACACTGCAGATTAATTCGTAACTTAGGCGAGCAATTGAATTTTTGGATTTTAAAAGCTTTATCTCGACTTTCCCGAGCATTTCTATATTATTTCACCCTACCGAAGGATTAGTCTTAAGTTAACGTTTAGATTTATAAAATGTTTATTCATCAATGTCAGAGTACTAGTCAAACGAACGAATAAATACGGAGATACAAAATTCGCGGCGCCAATCACAAGTTGTACTAAACTTTTCAGGATGTTAGAAATACCTATTAGTATTTTATAGCACAATTTAGTTCGAAACTATATTAGCTACTTATTAGATATGTATTACTTAAAATTATACATAGGAGAAATTTATTATTAAACTATTTATCAATGGTTTAATTATGTAATATGTTATACTGATTATGTAGAATCATAAAAGAATCATACAACACTAAAATTTGATAATTTGAGTATTGACAGTAATAGCAAATATTGTCAATATTTATGAATTTCGTAATTAATTAAATATATATAGACAAATGTTAGGTACTCGAAAAAAAACTCGAGTAAAAATAACGTAAGACTTTAGTATAATTTACTTGAGTGCCCAGGCAAGGTACTCGAGTAAATAATGCTTAATTACTTGAGTAAAAATTACTTAAATGCTTTAGTAAAATTGAGTTTAAATTCAAACCTATGATGTTTTCAATATAGTATTTTTAAATTACTTTGAATTTAGTATTCGATAATTCCATTGAATTCTCCGAATATGATTCGAACCGTCTCATCAGTCATATATTTATAATATGTAGCGTATTATAATATAAATTATAATTCAAAATAATTTTATCAGAATCGTCCCAACTACTTATACATGTGCGCGAATGTACATATACTTATATGTACTTAAGTAAATAATACTCCAGTGAAGTTACTCCAGCTAAATTGACTAATCAACTTAGGCAATTGTTACTTGACTTTAAGAAAAAATATTTATTCCATTGAGATCAGTATTTTTATTTGTGTTTATTTCGAGTACCTTACGCCCATATATTTAAATAATTATAATTATTCATAAATATTGATAATGTTTGCTATTGTTGTCAATATTTAAATAATCATATTTCAGAGTTGTCCACACATTTGAGTTTTTTTTCGAGTCTACTATCAAATATATTGTTAATTTATTTACTTTCAAAGTTCATTAAACGTATTCGTAAAAACATTTAAACCTCTTAGATTTTTACTTATAAAATTTAATTTTTGCTTCCCATAATTAATTATTGTTAAATGATATATGTTATTCCTAAATTCTATTAGCTTTTCTATTTTTATGTTAAAAAGAAAAAGTTTCTTGATTAATTTTAATACAAACTATTATTTTATTTTCACAAAAATAAATTAACATAGTATTATAAAATCATAATATTGTAAATATATCATAAAATAATTTGATTTATCCTTCTTCATTATACGTTACATATTAATAGAAAAGAAGCAAATCACATAATTCATAGTTTTACCATAAAACAGTAAATTTTCAATATGATAATAAAAGTACAAATTATATATCAAAATATAAGTAAATTATACATTTGTTAATACATTCCTAGTAGAAATCTGACCATAAATGTAACGTTTTTTAAGCCAAAAAATGGCCAAGTGTCATAAAATACCCAATAAATTCCCAATTAATGGCAAAATTAGAGTTTTATTTAATCTTCAAATGTTAAATTTCTACTAGGATTTTTATCATTTTAAATATGTGATTTTTAGTGGAAGTTCCAACTACTACATGCAGCGGATGTTCAACATATCTAATGTTCAATTGATTAATAAATATGATAGATATAATCATATAATTAAATTAATTAACTGCATATCTAATTTTTATTGCAACAATTAAAGTTCAAATTAAATAGAAATAAGGTAAAAAATTTACAACATTTTTTAGGCAAATGTTATATACATTATAAAAATTGCATTCTTAGTAGAGATGTATGCCAGTAAACGGTAGGACATTAAATTTTAAAGGGAAAAATAAATCATAACTTCGTTAAATAAAAATCTAAGTTTTACGATAAAACATTTTTTATAACAATAAAAGTTAAAGCTGTACAAAATGTAGGATAATTACTCGTAAATACATGTTTTAACTACATAAGTAACTCACTGGAAATAGAATCTTTAAGTAATTTGTTAATATCCTTTGTATTTTATTCTTCAATGCATGCAAATGCATAATTTAAGCGGAATCAGTTTTTAGAATATAAATTTCTATGAATATTTATTTTAAAGGAATGTCAAGACTTGTCATTATCAATGAATTTGGCTCTAATGTTTGATAGTGTGACCACAATTGGCAAAATTATAGCAGTATCATTTTAACTTTTTACATCTGTACTGAATTATTATAAAATCATTTCATTAAATTACGCATAAGGGTATATCGTACCAAGTATTTACCAAGTAATTTTTATATAGACGTATAATTAAATTTTATTACATTTTTTAATAAGTAAGAAGCAATTAGTCCTACAAAAAACATCTAAACACTGTTTCACAACGTTTGTGTAATAAAAAATGAAATAATGTAAAGCACTTTGATTTATAGAAAAAAAAAACTAATGTAAGATATTTCATATATGTATAGACAATTTTTTTGTAATAAATAATTAAAGAAGTTAAGAAATATGTCTACTGTAATGATATTTCGTATTAAATAGAGTACAAAACAATTTCGGACAAATTAATTTATTAATCGAATTTTTTACACGCATATTCACAAGTTTTTTTTATAATTACACTCAATAAAAATGTATCAGTATTGGCCAAGAATAAAATTCAAATCATATATTATATCGACGTAATTGAAGATGGATTAACAAATTCGAGGCAAGTCAAAACATATAATATTTTTCTGCACTAATATTACATAGATATAAATCACTAGTACATAGTAATATACAATTTAATTTACAGTTTATCAATTATTCTTATAACAATATACAAGAAAAATTCTTTGATTTAAATACTGCACAGATAATTAAGTAACATATAAAAGTATTTGCGCTGATTTTTTTTGCATAGTTGTTTTATTCCTCGATTTATTAAAAATTCAAACCAATGTTATATTGAACAAGATGATAATTCGATCATATATAAATCGAACGTAAGTGTATCGGTTGTAGGTGAATCGCCATTCTATACAATATTATCTGTTTAATATCTTTCTTAATATCAAAGTCCTAAATTACAGCTTAGTAGAAGTAACTCCAGAAGACTATCAACTAAACCATTAAATGTTGGTTTTTATATCTTTCATTCAGGGTAGGTGTCCTTCTCATCGTAATATACGAGATTTGATTACCCCATTAATGTTGGTAATGAATACAAGGTCTTTGCGTGCAACCTATATACACACTATTTACTTTTATCCCTTACATATTTCGTCAATTTTTCCGAGTCTGTGCTTCTAAAAAATCCACCCTGATATCTCTGCGTCATTATTCTTATTATTTTCTCTAAAAAAAATGGAAACTCTTTTGCGTTACTGTAATTAACAGACGGTAAAAAGCAGATCCTGTAATTTTATAGTTCAGTTTATCGTGAGAGATGATTTATTTTTGATAATCATAATTGATTAACAGTGAAAAGGACATTTAAGGGTAATGAAAATTAAAAAGTAATAAATTTCGTAAGATTATAAAGTTAATTTGAAAATTGCATTAATTTAAACTGTCTATGTAATTGATTAATTACTTTTGATATGCGTAGGATGTTCATTCGTTTGAAGAACCTCTGCTCGAGCTCTTGAAAGTTCACGTTTTCTTTTTTTTTTTTCGAAAACTTAAAAGAAAGTTTTCTGTACTTTATATCTACTTTTCATAGTTTTCAAGCTTTAAAACTGCGTGAGTCACGTAAAAAGTGACGTTATTCAGTGTCATAATCTTATTGCTTATTGTCATAATAAAAAAAAATAGGAAGGAATAAGTTAATAACAATATACGTGACAGCTGAGCAGATGTAAACCAATTGATGATTATCATAATTGATAAATCACTAGTTCGTTAAAGTTATCTTGTAATTTTAATGTTTCTATCGTTTCATCTGTACAACTAAGAAATTAATTATGACGTAAATATTGTTTACCAGTTTGTTTATAAAATTATAAATAAATATTGCAATGAAGAATGTTTATATAATGTATCCAATATTATATATATGTGATTGTTATGTAGTAGTAGAATTCTATGTAATAAATAAATAAATAACGTGCCGAATTATATAAATGTGGTAGTTAAATCAGAACACTACATATAAATTATAATTTGTTTAATATGTTATTGATTTAAGCTCTTTATTATATGTGAAATCGAATACCATTTTTCATACGTCTTATATATCAATGTATATACACGCAAATAAGTGATATATAAAACAGGTACGAAAAATATATATCGTGTAGTCATTTTTATCATTCGCGAAAGACATAAATAACGCGCACACCTTACTGAATAAAATTAATCCAACGGCAATTTAAGTTGTCGAAAGTCATTTTTCCCAATCGTATTGATGAAAACTCCGTATATTATAATTGTCACATATTCGTCAATTGAAATAAATACATTATATCATTTGCGATAAAATACTGGGTGATCGTAATGCCAAGCTTTTAACGCAAACAAAGTCACGTTATCAATTTAAAGGTTATGAAATAATAGTACTATGTCAATTTTCAAAATTTAATCCCACAAATTGATAAATATGTGTAAACGGATAATTAATTCAGCTATTAATTGAAAATAATTCACTACAAAATTTCATCAAGTATAAGCAATGTTTTATTTTTAACGTTGGAATTAAAAGAATTCTGTTCCAATTTGAAAAGATGTACTCTATTTTCTTAGGTAGTATTATTTGCTTAATTACTATTTACTTTCTAAATAAATTTCTAGCTTAAAATTTAATCGACTCTTTACGGGTAACATTGAAAAATTAAGGGCTATTAAACTATACCGATACTTGAAAAAAAAACCATTATTTGAAACTCTTGTGCTTGAAACGAATAAATGATTATAAGTAAGAGGGCGAGAGGAATAATTTAATTTGCAAACAAATTGATGAAAACGCTACATTTTTAATCGAGTGTCTAAATTTACATTGAATTAATACTCGAGTTACTGAATTATCAAATCGACGCTTTTGTTAATTAAATAAATGTTTACAATGAGTTAACTAGTATAAAAATTTAATTTAAATATATTATTAAATGTATTTTAAATATGTAAAAAAAACGTGAGATTAACGGATTTGTAGCGGTAAAGTAGACAATAATAATCAATTAATACGTTAGAATAAAGAGAGTCCGTATATAGTTTATACATACACGATTACGTCGAATAAAACATAATGTTTAGTAACGATTATCTTAATAAATTAGCCTAACGAATCGAAAAAGAAAAGCCCGTATTTTTATAAAGTGTATAGAGGAAAAGAGGAAGAAGAATAAACATTCTGATCTGCGTTGGATGTTCATTCGTTTGAAGAACCTCTGCTCGAGCTCTTGAAAGTTCACGTTTTCTTTTTTTTTCGAAAACTTAAAAGAAAGTTTTCTGTACTTTATATCTACTTTTCATAGTTTTCAAGCTTTAAAACTGCGTGAGTCACGTAAAAAGTGACGTTATTCAGTGTCATAATCTTATTGCTTATTGTCATAATAAAAAAAAATAGGAAGGAATAAGTTAATAACAATATACGTGACAGCTGAGCAGATGTAAACCAATTGATGATTATCATAATTGATAAATCACTAGTTCGTTAAAGTTATCTTCGTGTTCATCTGTACAACTAAGAAATTAATTGTGACGTAAATATTGTTTACCAGTTTGTTTATAAAATTATAAATAAATATTGCAATGAAGAATGTTTATATAATGTATCCAATATTATATATATATATATATATATATATATATATTATATATTGTGATTGTTATGTAGTAGTAGAATTCTATGTAATAAATAAATAAATAACGTGCCGAATTATATAAATGTGGTAGTTAAATCAGAACACTACATATAAATTATAATTTGTTTAATATGTTATTGATTTAAGCTCTTTATTATATGTGAAATCGAATACCATTTTTCATACGTCTTATATATCAATGTATATACACGCAAATAAGTGATATATAAAACAGGTACGAAAAATATATATCGTGTAGTCATTTTTATCATTCGCGAAAGACATAAATAACGCGCACACCTTACTGAATAAAATTAATCCAACGGCAATTTAAGTTGTCGAAAGTCATTTTTCCCAATCGTATTGATGAAAACTCCGTATATTATAATTGTCACATATTCGTCAATTGAAATAAATACATTATATCATTTGCGATAAAATACTGGGTGATCGTAATGCCAAGCTTTTAACGCAAACAAAGTCACGTTATCAATTTAAAGGTTATGAAATAATAGTACTATGTCAATTTTCAAAATTTAATCCCACAAATTGATAAATATGTGTAAACGGATAATTAATTAAGCTATTAATTGAAAATAATTCACTACAAAATTTCATCAAGTATAAGCAATGTTTTATTTTTAACGTTGGAATTAAAAGAATTCTGTTCCAATTTGAAAAGATGTACTCTATTTTCTTAGGTAGTATTATTTGCTTAATTACTATTTACTTTCCAAATAAATTTCTAGCTTAAAATTTAATCGACTCTTTACGGGTAACATTGAAAAATTAAGGGCTATTAAACTATACCGATACTTGAAAAAAAAACCATTATTTGAAACTCTTGCGCTTGAAACGAATAAATGATTATAAGTAAGAGGGCGAGAGGAATAATTTAATTTGCAAACAAATTGATGAAAACGCTACATTTTTAATCGAGTGTCTAAATTTACATTGAATTAATACTCGAGTTACTGAATTATCAAATCGACGCTTTTGTTAATTAAATAAATGTTTACAATGAGTTAACTAGTATAAAAATTTAATTTAAATATATTATTAAATGTATTTTAAATATGTAAAAAAAACGTGAGATTAACGGATTTGTAGCGGTAAAGTAGACAATAATAATCAATTAATACGTTAGAATAAAGAGAGTCCGTATATAGTTTATACATACACGATTACGTCGAATAAAACATAATGTTTAGTAACGATTATCTTAATAAATTAGCCTAACGAATCGAAAAAGAAAAGCCCGTATTTTTATAAAGTGTATAGAGGAAAAGAGGAAGAAGAATAAACATTCTGATCTGCGTTGGTTTCTCGGTTGGTAAATAAACACGTAACGCCCGACGTTCTATCAGGTATATAGTATACAATACCCTCCTCCTCCCTTCAACCGAACAAATTACATAAATGCTCACCATTTCCTCACAATGCTGGAAATTTGCCGCAGTTAAGTAACGGCGACTGCAGAATTCGAAAAGCGCAGAGAAGCGAAAAATAAAGTAAACCAAAACGAAGTTTAAACTTAGTTAAAGGAGCGCTCGCGCAAGAAGGTTTAAGTGTTTCGAAAATGCCTTCTCGCCCTCCCCGAGAGAGACAATAATTTCACGTCTCGATTTGAGATAGTTAAAGATAGGTATTAGCTAGACGAAACTCGCCGCTAAAGATAGACTATCCTCTTTACCCCACCTACCCTTGTACCTAAGATAACTTCGGTATGTCACTCACGATTCTATATCATTTATACTTTAAATCATTATCTTTATTTTTCGGTATACAGGAACTGTTAAATATCTTTATTTCTATCACATTTTTATATAACTTATACATTTTAAATATTCGTTTTCCTACCTCACGAGATGTCTAGTATAATCGAAGGTACTGAAATTGTCTTTGATTTAATTAATTATATATAGAGTGCAATGATTATATATGCATTCGAATTTTTTAATTCGTGTAGAAAAATTACTTTTTCCCTCATCTGATTGGAATTTTCATCAATCTATTCGATGGCAAAGAGCATCGAAACACATCGATTGAACAAAACAGTGATTCATTCCATTATATAAATTAATTTAACTACACTGAGAAAAACAATAATATATATATTAAAATAATCTGTAGTAAAAATTACTGTATTGTGTAGGAGAAGTGTGACATACTCAAATTATAAGGTATAATAGCAATGTACCCAACATCACTTATCAAATATAACTATGTAAGAAAACTAAGAAAAATTAGCTATAATGGATAGTAAAAATTGTACTATAGTAGAATTTATAAATTAAACTAACAATATTTAATATGTAATGTTATAATCAATCTTACGCAACTTTTACTATCAAAATAACAAAAATTCTTATATCCTATATAGTGAAATATATACTATGTATATTAAAATGTGTATAATATTATACATAGAAAAATTTTATACACGCGTGTATGTTCATTTCTTTTTCAGTATTCAATTGTTTTGAGTCTACTTTTTAATTTAATGCTATTTTAATTACTCCGGTCATCCAACCGCTAAAATTTTCTATTTCTCCAGTTCTCGCAAAGGCTCAAAAATGTTTCAATTAGTATATAAGAAACAAAAAGGTATTTATAGTTATTATGCGAAAATGTATCTTCCGTTCAGCGTATTGTAATGAGCGATTGAAATAACTTTTAAGTTGGTGAACAGTAAGTGTGATGAACAAATATATACGAGCGAATAAAAATTACGATCAACTGCGTAAGTTTAGTATAATTAAATCTCCAAATGTTAAATGTTTCTTGCTACTTAATTGACAAATGAAATTCTTCCAATATGCCAATATATAAGATCTATTTCGAATTAATTAAAAACAAAATATAATTCATTTTTACTTCCTTAATTTCGCATTTTAAAAATACCATATTGGATAATAAAATTTGCTGACTTGTATAATAAAAATTACTATATTGAATATCAAAAATTACGATACTGGATATTAAAAGATATTATACCTAAATTTTATTATATTACATAGCAAAAATTATTATTTTGCTGAGATGTCACACTTTTCTTATACAATATAGTAATTTTTAATATAGATTATTTTAATATTTACTATACTATTTTTCTTATTGTACGCGCGAAAACTAAATTTCACTTAAATATAAGAACTGTTCTTGCATAAATACTCTTTTCTAAGGAAAATGATAAAAATCTTACAGAAAAAAATCAATGGTACACCTTTAAATCTAAAAAAACGTATAAGTATAATGTATCTACACTGAGAAAAAACTGCATAGCAATATTTACTAAAAAATTTAGTAAAGTACAATATAAGTAATACAACCTGATTATTTTATTGATTTCACTATACTATAGCTGAATTACTTATAACGTATACTTAAATCAACCAACTTTTTTTGAACAATGGGTCCAGTTAATTTATTGATATTCGACTGTATTTTTTACTATAATTCGCTTAGTTAAATTTACTATTTAGAAATACTTAATGCAACCCTAATTTCTTAAAAATATTTACAATTAAAATTTTGTTACTTTTACAATATATTATTGCAGTGTCATTATTACACAATGCAATATTGTTAAATATACTATGTTTTTAAAGTATGTTTAAATAAAATTTTTATTGATACTAATTAATATGTGGTACAATGAACTATATATTAAAGAGAATTGACGGATTCAATGGTAATATAGGTACTATTTCTATAAATATTATTACCCATATATACAATAACTGAATTCCTTTATACGTATTTCGAAATAAGTTCGTCAGTGTAGTGTTTGTCGTCGAAGGACATGGACGTACAGCAAAGTGTAGAGGACTTACTTAAAAAAAATATAATGGTTACTAGAAAATTAGTAATGGTTAATAGATTTTATATTAAATTCAATATATCGGATACACTTTTGACTGATTAGGTATAAGATTTTGTACTGAGTACTAAAAAGTTGCGTAATCTTTTAAAAATTATTTGGTCTCCAATCGACTGTGACAGAGTATAAGATATTTTATACTCAGTCGAAAGATAACCTTATAGTTTTTATTTAATATATCTCCAGTACGTTAAAATAATAGAAAAAAATCAACAAACAAATAAATAGCTAAGAAAAAGTATTGAATTAGTATCATGTACATTATTTTTAGTAAATAGTAAAACCGAGTAAAACCCGTACTTATGCACGAGTAATCATATATGTAAGTACGTATGTATTGCAAGTGTGACTACGCATCTGACTATGAGTTTTGACTAATCAATAAACAAAAAGATACAACGATTACCAACAAACAGTCAGATCCTAACAACCTAAGTTTATTTTTATATTTGTATACATACATATTTGGCTATATCGCGCGGAAGTGCGATTCCCAGTAAACATAACCTAGCTAACCCGCGATTCACGTTGCATTTAAACCACCAATTTAATATGTAATGTTATAATCAATCTTACGCAACTTTTACTATCAAAATAAAAAATTCTTATATCCTATATAGTGAAATATATACTATGTATATTAAAATGTGTATAATATTATACATAGAAAAATTTTATACACGCGTGTATGTTCATTTCTTTTTCAGTATTCAATTGTTTTGAGTCTACTTTTTAATTTAATGCTATTTTAATTACTCCGGTCATCCAACCGCTAAAATTTTCTATTTCTCCAGTTCTCGCAAAGGCTCAAAAATGTTTCAATTAGTATAAGAACAAAAAGGTATTTATAGTTATTATGCGAAAATGTATCTTCCGTTCAGCGTATTGTAATGAGCGATTGAAATAACTTTTAAGTTGGTGAACAGTAAGTGTGATGAACAAATATACGAGCGAATAAAAATTACGATCAACTGCGTAAGTTTAGTATAATTAAATCTCCAAATGTTAAATGTTCTTGCTACTTAATTGACAAATGAAATTCTTCCAATATGCCAATATATAAGATCTATTTCGAATTAATTAAAAACACAATATTATTCATTTTTACTTCCTTAATTTCGCATTTTTAAAATACAAATTGGATAATAAAATTTGCTGACTTGTAGAATAAAAATTACTATATTGAATATCAAAAATTACGATACTGGATATTAAAAGATATTATACCTAAATTTTATTATATTACATAGCAAAAATTATTATTTTGCTGAGATGTCACACTTTTCTATACAATATAGTAATTTTTAATATATAGATTATTTTAATATTTACTATACTATTTTTCTTATTGTACGGCGCGAAAACTAAATTTCACTTAAATATAAGAACTGTTCTTTCATAAATACTCTTTTTTAAGGAAAATGATAAAAATCTTACAGAAAAAAATCAATGGTACACCTTTAAATCTAAAAAAACGTATAAGTATAATGTATCTACACTGAGAAAAACTGCATAGCAATATTTACTAAAAATTTAGTAAAGTACAATATAAGTAATACAACCTGATTATTTTATTGATTTCACTATACTATAGCTGAATTACTTATAAACGTATACTTAAATCAACCAACTTTTTTTGAACAATGGGTCCAGTTAATTTATTGATATTCGACTGTATTTTTTACTATAATTCGCCTTAGTTAAATTTACTATTTAGAAATACTTAATGCAACCCTAATTTCTTAAAAATATTTACAATTAAAATTTTGTTACTTTTACAATATATTATTGCAGTGTCATTATTACACAATGCAATATTGTTAAATATACTATGTTTTTAAAGTATGTTTAAATAAAATTTTTATTGATACTAATTAATATGTGGTACAATGAACTATATATTAAAAGAGAATTGACGGATTCAATGGTAAATATAGGTACTATTTCTATAAATATTATTACCCATATATACAATAACTGAATTCCTTTATACGTATTTCGAAATAAGTTCGTCAGTGTAGTGTTTGTCGTCGAAGGACATGGACGTACAGCAAAGTGTAGAGGACTTACTTAAAAAAAATATAATGGTTACTAGAAAATTAGTAATGGTTAATAGATTTTATATTAAATTCAATATATCGGATACACTTTTGACTGATTAGGTATAAGATTTTGTACTGAGTACTAAAAAGTTGCGTAATCTTTTAAAAATTATTTGGTCTCCAATCGACTGTGACAGAGTATAAGATATTTTATACTCAGTCGAAAGATAACCTTATAGTTTTTTATTTAATATATCTCCAGTACGTTAAAATAATAGAAAAAAATCAACAAACAAATAAATAGCTAAGAAAAAGTATTGAATTAGTATCATGTACATTATTTTTAGTAAATAGTAAAACCGAGTAAAACCCGTACTTATGCACGAGTAATCATATATGTAAGTACGTATGTATTGCAAGTGTGACTACGCATCTGACTATGAGTTTTGACTAATCAATAAACAAAAAGATACAACGATTACCAACAAACAGTCAGATCCTAACAACCTAAGTTTATTTTTATATTTGTATACATACATATTTGGCTATATCGCGCGGAAGTGCGATTCCCAGTAAACATAACCTAGCTAACCCGCGATTCACGTTGCATTTAAACCACCAATTTTTTAACTATCATTGCACGTCATACGTCATCATATCGTCAAGAATATTATATATATATATGAGAGTAAAAATAAATCTATGTACATTTTATAAACTTATATGTATAACTTGTTTTATAAAAAAAAATAAATTTTTAAAAACAAAATTTTAACTATCTTTTCATTTCGCACAACCGTATCTTAAAGTCTAACTTATTATAAATTATAGTAAAACTAAAATTATGATGCATTTGTAATATTATTTTTCTATTAATTTCTATTATAATTTATAGTAGTGTTTAATAAAAATATAATATAGTCATTTTTAATAAATAAATATTTTTAAATATATAGTTAAATTACAATTTCTTTTTTGTAAATGGTACTTACAATTTTCAGAAATAGTTTTACCATAAAATATTGCAGTATAGTTATTACACTATATTTTCTGGTAATTTTATAGTAAAATTAATCTTTTTTTTCTCTCAGTGTAGAAATAAAAAAACGATTCAATTTTTAGGAAAGGAGAATTTGAAACAAATCGCTGGTACATGCTGCTATGGCAGTAGGAAACGAACGCACACACACATACACATATACAATATATATATATATATATATACAATAAATCGTCGTTTTCTGTTCCGTTTTCCACGAGTCGCATAGAGTGCCAAGTGAATCAAGCTGAGGGTCAAAGACCGAGGTATATCACTATCTTATTTTGAAAAGATGCATTTTGAATGCAGCCACACAAAACTACTTGCCGTACTGTTTATTATTATTTTATATATAGATATATATTAGCCTGCATTTAAGTGCCTTAAAACATTATATTAACTTGGACGTCTACAATTCTTTAGAATTAAGTGTTATTGTTACATTACTCGTTTAATAATACAATTTTCAATTGAATATTATTAACTAAAAGGCACACTGGACAAACAATTTTAGTTATGTCCATAAATTATTTTATTCGATAGATCCACCCTGGTAGAAAATAGCGCAGATTCAGACCAGAATTTCTGGTCAACACATGTTAAATTGTTGTATATCTAGAAATTCTGCAAATTTTCTGAAAAAGATTTCTAACAATATCTTATTTTCAAAAATTTTTACCAGAAATTCTGACCAGAAATAGGATCAAATTTTCTACCAGGGCAAAAGCAAATATTTGTTTGAAACTAAGAAATATTTTATAATATCAAAAGTTACATTTTTTTCGCACTAAATAAATATTAATTAGTATACGAGTATTCCCACCGCAACATATATAAATTTCAAATTATTATTTCCGTATACGACATTTAAATGTAACACGCGTAATATATACTTTACATTATTTTTGAACAAAAAACAACACATATAGATAATCCTACAAAAGTGGATCGAGTAATTAAATTTAGAGGCAAACGGCGACATCTTGCAGATAACTACTGCAGACTCATGAATGAAAAAGTTAGCAATAAAATTGCGCGTATATGTGTGTGCAGTGGATCCGAGTAGTTATGTGTTACTTACCTATGGTGGTAAACGAGAGAAGCGACATCTTCGTTGACTCGCGAATCTTTCATTGGCAAAGAGATAATATCTCCATCGTTGTAATTTTTTATTACTCTCCCAAAAACATTTTCTTTTTAACATCTTCTTATATCCTCTATTTCGATCATTACAGTTCTCACAACACTTTTTTTCTTTCAAAATTATTAATTATTTTCCTTTAGTATAGGTACATTTAATTATAAAACTTTAATGACTCCTTGATTCATTCTTATTAAACGCTTATTTAATCGCATATTTCGTTAAATAATTTTATAAATAACTACGTTTACGTTATTATTAACTTATTCACATATGGTTTTTGTTTTTATGCTACTTTTGACAGTTGTCATTAATAGATAAAGAAAAAATATAAAGTAATAAAAATTACATATACGTTATTACGTCATAAGATGTATCTACAAATTAAAATAATAAATTAAATTAAAAAGAATTGACGAATTATATTACTTACACATTACTTGCATAATAACAGTAGTACATAATATTTTTTAAAATATATTTTTATTTGTGTGTATGTCAAATTATTATTTTTATATCAAATTCATACATTAATTCTATAAACAACTTTTCATTTGTCGGTATTTTGACAGCTGAAACACTTAAAATTTTCAAATGTTCTTCGATTGTAACTCTGCAATAAATATTAAATCGTAACCATTAAAAAATTATTACTAAAATTGACAAATATTAACATATTTATATTTTATTGATTAAAATTGTAAACAAATGTATATTCATCTCGTACAATATTATGCACAATTAAATTAATTATCATTTTGTAAGTACTGTAAACGAAGTGGCTCATAATACACATATGAAACGAAAAAGATTCAATGGCGCGTAAACTGTGTTCGAACTTTGGCGCATGCGTATATTTAACAGTCGATGTAATTTTCGTCTGACTGACGATTCTATCTATCGTCGTTTTGGTGTATATCAAACGACGTATTTGTTGATTATTTAAATAAGAAAATGGCATTTGCCATGAAAAATGTGTTTACGGCGATTAAATCGTTAACACGTTTAACTCCACAAAATCAACGTGAGTCTATGCGCATTAAACTGAATTTATTTATTTGGTGTTTATTATGTAACTAAAGTGTAACATAATGGTTTCTTATAGGTTATATTTCTGCTTGCTCTGTTTTAAGAACTGATAAATCTGAACCCGCAAAAGATACTCGACGTAAGTTTCTACAAATTTTTATGTTTTTTTTTCTGATAATTACTATTTTAGCTTTCGTTATTTTATTCAGGTAATTATTTGATCAAAGGGTTAAAATAATGTATTCGGGAAGGGGAAAAGTTGTTTGACAGTTTTACTATGTCAGTCTGACAAATTTTATAATTTCGAGTGATTAGTTTAATTTTTCTGCAGGTTTTTTTTTTAAATAAAGGGAATGGTTTTATGTGTTTGTATTCACTTTGTATTGATAATAAGGTGTTAAACGCTAGTTTCAATATTGAAGTAGCTTAGACGTGTACATTTATCAGTATAAGAATTTCATATTTACCACTTGATCAAGTATTTATTTATTTTGCAATATTTATGTTTAAAAATTTATAGTATCAGCTAAATTATAATTTTTTAGCTACTGTACGAAAATTTGATCAGAGCAAAGTTGGGCAGTTAAAGGATTTTGGTCATTTTGTAGCAGAATGTTTACCAAAATATGTGCAACAAGTCCAGATAGCAACTGGAAATGAACTTGAATTTTTAATTGCACCTGAGGGTATTGTACCTACAATAAGTTTTTTAAAAGATCATCATAACTGTCAGTTTGAAAATTTATCAGATATAACTGCTATTGATGTTCCTAGCAGACCTTACAGATTTGAAGTGAGTATATATTAAAATAATAAAGGGAATGGTTTTATGTGTTTGTATTCACTTTGTATTGATAATAAGGTGTTAAACGCTAGTTTCAATATTGAAGTAGCTTAGACGTATACATTTATCAGTATAAGAATTTCATATTTACCACTTGATCAAGTATTTATTTATTTTGCAATATTTATGTTTAAAAATTTATAGTATCAGCTAAATTATAATTTTTTAGCTACTGTACGAAAATTTGATCAGAGCAAAGTTGGGCAGTTAAAGGATTTTGGTCATTTTGTAGCAGAATGTTTACCAAAATATGTGCAACAAGTCCAGATAGCAACTGGAAATGAACTTGAATTTTTAATTGCACCTGAGGGTATTGTACCTACAATAAGTTTTTTAAAAGATCATCATAACTGTCAGTTTGAAAATTTATCAGATATAACTGCTATTGATGTTCCTAGCAGACCTTACAGATTTGAAGTGAGTATATATTAAAATTAAAACTTTTCAAATTAATATTATTTGTTAATTATCAATGTTTTATTATTTTTAGCTTGTGTACAATATTCTTTCTATCCGTTATGCTACCAGAGTTCGAGTTAAAACTTACACCGATGAATTGACTCCAGTCGATTCAATTTACTATGTACATAGAGCTGCTGATTGGTATGAGCGTGAAGTGTGGGATATGTTTGGAATTTATTTCAGTAATCATCCTGATTTGAGGAGAATCCTTACTGACTACGGATTTGAGGGTCATCCTTTAAGAAAAGATTTCCCTCTTACAGGATATGTTGAGGTACATGATTTATTGCTTTGTTTAAAATTGAATAATGTATGATAGACTTTCATATAAATATTATCAAAGGATATATAAATTGATAAGCTATAGTAGTAAACAAATTTTAATATTCATTCAATTGACTTTTAAAATATTATAATTTATTTAAATATTATATCATTTTATTTTATTCCAATCTAATTATGGAAAAAAAAGAAAGAATATTTTGTTTTTTTATCAGTAAACGAATTTTAAACTATGCATGCTTAAGTCCACAAAAAACATTTACATTGTATATATATATATATTCACACACATTTAATTGTTGGTGTATTTTCTTTATAATATTTATCGACTTTTAAGAAAAAACTAATTTTTTGATATTATTTTATTAGGTAAGGTATGATGATGAAAAACAGCGAGTTGTTGCCGAACCCCTTGAATTGGCTCAAGAATACAGGAAATTTGATCTTTCTGCACCTTGGGAACAGTTTCCAAACTTTAGAGAAAGTGGTCCATCAACAGAAAATGTACCAGTAAAGAAGTAAAAATAACTTATACTATGATTATATTACATAATACATCAGAGCATTGAATTTAATTTTTGTTTAAAAAGTTACTTCAAGTAGAAAATACAAATTGTTCAAATCTTATAAAAACAAATAAACTAAGAACTACATATTTATTTATTACATATTTGATTTAATTAGTTTTCTTGAGTTTAAAGAAAACTTATTGTATATATTAAAAAAATGAAATTTTGTATTAAAAAATTGAAAATAATAAATATTATTTGTTATCACATTAAATTTCTGATAATTTATTTGGAAGTATTGTTTATATTATATGAATTAAATCTAGGAATGGGTACAAGAAATAATAATTAGGAGAAATAACTAACATATAGAAATAGATTTTTAAATTTTTTTATTGCCAATGTTGTAAAAAATCTGAAAAAATAAAAAAGTACATGTTTACTATGTATACTATAGATTTCACCATTTATAAATATTCGCTATCTTCATTATAATAAAATATTTATAAACAAAGCAAAATCTTTAAAAATATGTTTTTTTATTGGGGTTAACTCCCCAGTGGCTTTGTGCCTGTTGTACAGATAAAGAATCTGAACAAAACAGGTGGATGGGATGCCAACCCCTACCAAGAGTCCAAAGCTCTCGCTTTCAATTGCTTTTGAGAATAAAAGCCAAATAAAAACAAATATATTGTATAAATATTTAAAATATTATCACTACAAACAGCAAATATAAATAAAATTTTATAAAGCAAAAATCAACTTTGATAAAAAATACTTTCATTTGAGCTTATATTCACAAACTTATAAACATTTAATTACAATTAAAAGAGCGAGCAAAGGACCCTATACCCACCATTTACTCCTCTGGCACTTCAATGACTCCGTTACTGACGTCATCAATGATATCATGAGGTGGCCTACCCTCAACTGTGCATCCAACTGATTGACATGTACCAAGAATTTCTTTGACTGTGCCATTTAGTTCACGAGACATTGACCGTGGCCTCATAGCACGAGCAATTGAAACAACTTCATCAAACGACAAATTTCCACTGTGTTTAACATTTTTCACCTTCTTACGATCCCTGGGTGGTTCTTTCAAGGCTTTGATAATCAGAGAAGCTGCCGATGGTACAACAGAAATGGTTGCCTGTCTATTTTGAATTGTCAATTGTACAGTGATTTTAAGACCCTTCCAGTCACTGGTTGCTTTGGCAATGTCATCACCAACTTTTTTTGGCGACTGTCAAAAAAGAATTATTATTATTAGTTTACAAAATATTTAATACTGCAACACATTTTAGATTTATTTTTAGTTTTTAATATGTGCAATATAATGCAAAACTTTGATACATTTATTAAATATCTTAATAGATAATTATGATTAAAAATAAAAATTATTTTCATTTTCAAATCGAATATTATAATTACAAAAGTCGTCAAAAAAAAAAACAGAATGCAATATGTGAAATTGTATTTATGTTAACTTTATAGGTTATGTATAAAAATAATAAGGTAAAATTATAATGCAATTTATGACTTACAAGACCAAGTGGACCAATTTTTGGGGCAAGGGAAGAAGTTGCTCCTACTTCACCTCCAACACATCTCAAGAATACTAAAATGCAATTAATTTATTAAATAAATACACGTGACATTTTTAAAATACACATATATAGTAACAGTAGATAATAGTAGTTAAAAGAAAAAATACCTTTCTTGACTTCATTGGGATCGAATTTGGGAGGCATATTTGCAGTTTATTTAACTAACAAATAACGAAAAACTGCTGATGTCTCCCGATTTCAATCGGATAACGTCCACTCACTTCGAGTCGCGTTTTCGAAAAGGTCGTACGCCGGAAAAGTTAGCTACAGGAACGCCCTCGACTTGATATTTGGCAACAAAAGTTAGTCTAGTTCGTATATAAGAAAAATGACCATCACTGACAGAAATGACAGTTAATAAAAAAAATTTTACCAGCCACTGTGATTTACCGTCACTAACTTGCGTATGTTTTTGTAAATTTCTTTTAGGCACAATTGTAGTATGAATGTTTACTTATATGAGTACTTAAATAAAAGGAAATTTGAAACAAGTAATTTAAGTAAATAAACTCAATTGTTCAAGTAAACAAGTGGTTTATAATTAGTATTGGAAATATAATTTTGAAAATGACGGTCACAAAATACCGCAGGAAGTGCCTTTAAAAAAAAAAAAGAGAGAAAGCAATACTTATTTTGCCGGCCACGTATGCGGTGGGTTGCCTGCCACGCCAGCAATACTGATACGGCATAATTCATTATTTAATTTACATAATCGTAAAATATTTAAGAAAGACATGTATTTGTAATAATGCATTTTACGTTTATAAAAAAAATGTTTATTTCACATGAAAGAATAAACTTCTTTTACAAATCCTTATAATATTTATTCAACAAAATTATTAATAAACTTTCTCTCAGCACTCAAAATATTTACACACAGATAAGAGTTGTATATAGTAATTATGTATAAAAGTGAAAATCAAACAACTTGATGACAATTATGACATATTTTACTAACATTTTGAACGTCCAAATTTCTTTTGTAAATGAATTTTTTTCTTGTAGCACACTTTTGAAATAAACTATATTGAAAATTATACATTCATATCAATTCACTCTATGTATTATTTTATCACAATGTCGGATATTTACGTAAAGAGTATTTGTAAAAAAGTTTTATTTTTATTTAATTATAAACTTCATAAACGTCACAGTTCATATTTCAATATATATATATAGCATTTTCTTCATATTACCTAAGTGAAAAAGTTTGTTCACGATTAACGCGTTTTGTTGTGTATATGTTTCAATAGAAAATAACTCGGCAACGTGTAAATGGCAAAAATTTTACGTCGCTTGTTGAGTAAAGTATCCAAGTTTGTTTTAGCCTTTAATTACAATTAATGTAATGTACGTCCTATTATGTATCTCCGCACTGCATTAAATTAACCACATAAATAATTACAATTAAATTCAGTCATCGGAACCAGCTGATCTTTTGGCTTTCCTTTGCCTTGGGCTTTGTTTTGGAGTTCTTGGAGATTTGTCTATGAGAAAAAAAATAAAAACATTAATACAATATTTACTGAATCTTTTATAATTAATTAACAAATGAATATAAGACAAAATTCTAGTACTTACTAAGCAGGTTCATAGTCTCCTTTGGAATCCATTCATAATCAACATTGTAGGGATTAGATGTTCCTACTTCAACAACTGTTTTGCGGGATGAAGAACGAGATTTTCGTCCAAATGAAGAAAGTACTTGCTGTCCTCCGACAAGAGTCAGAATAACACAAGCTGCCAAAAATATATACAAGAACACAGTTTCTCCATCAAGACCTTCGTCTAACTCAATAATTTGTACTGTTTCATTAAAAACTGCTTCATTGAATGATAGTCCATTCTGCAAAATGTACAATAAATTTAACTTATTCTATAATAAATTATTAAAAGTAATTTAACATAAAATATTTAAACTAACGGCATCTCTGTAGTTCAAGTTAATATTGAGTCCAAAAGGTCTACCAGCAAAAGCTTCCGAAGGAATAAAAGAATAGGCCAATGTGGCTTCATGATTAGGTTTTACAATTTTGTTGTAAGCAATAGTTGAAAAGTTTTGAATGTAAAAACTGAAATCCATTGGATATCTGAAAGATGTGTTGACAGTCTCAACAATGAAATCAATTTCAGCTTTATTGATGAAGCCAATCAAAAATTCAACAGGCTTTCCAGCTGGCAATTCTGTAAAAATTATTAATAAATCCAAAATTTATTTTAATGTAATAAAACGTAATTGAGAAATAAAAAAATCAAAAGCAAATAGCATACCAAGAGTAGACAATGGATTATGAATTGGTTCGGTAAAGAGAATTGTAGTATCCACATCTTTAGAAGCAGTTACAGATTCACTTTCTGCTTCCTCATCCGTAACTATACTACTCTCCTCTCCCTCTACGTCAACAATGTCATCATTTTCATCCTCTTGGGCATAAGCAAATGGTGTGCTACCTGTAAATAAAATTTTTTATTTATAAACAATTTTCTCATATTAAAAGTTTCCTTAGGTGCAAGAATACATAGGTAATAGTGTTTCATTTGAATATTTTATTTAAAAATACATTTAATGTACAACTTGTATAAATATAACAATATTAATTTTGCAATCTTTTAATTAATAATTGTAATAAAGATCCATGAATAACCTCTATATGGAACTATATGCTCAAATTTACCTATCTCAATTAAGTGGTACCATGAGCGATCCCAAAAATCTAAGATTAACCCAAATGAATCTAATTTAGTATCAAACGAAAACCACCATCTGTGATGCTAAAAATCAAAATGAAATTGTGCGAGCTACCCATACTACTACTATTTTTATCATATACTTTAAAATCCCATTAAATTGGTTTGAACCCATTTGAAAATCACTCAAAAAAATCCTCCAAACAATTCACCGCGTCTTTTCCTGAGAAAGGTAAAAACCAAAAAACTTTGATACATAGAACCAAGCATATTACAAAAATTCGCTCACGTGTCGTAGAATTGAAGTAAAAAAATAAAATTCATTTCACAGGATCACGTAAAAATGAAAGTATCGTACGTCTACGTAAAGTAAAATCAAATTGGCGCATAAATCAAGTTAAAAAGTAAAAAAAATCTGAGTTAATCTGCGTGACATCTGGGAGAATATATCATATCGTGTCTCACCTGTGCTGGTTATGAGTAAAACAGCCGGCAGGGCAATCAAGAATAGAAGTAAGAAATTCCTCATTTTTGTAACTTATTTGCTCCGTGATCGAGGATTTTTGAAAAAAAATCCCTTTTTTATCACGGGATAATTAAATGTAAAGAAAGAGGAGGATGAAACGGCGATGACTATAACGTCGACGGCTGATCTCTAAAGACCTACTTGCCGCGTGTGTGCCAAGTGTCTGCTTCGCCTTCAAGGCGCTTGAAGTGAGTCGACGTCACTGATGGCTGAACGTGAACACTGGACTGGAGGAGTGTTTGTGCAACCGTTGCATTAATTCTTAACTCAGGTTTGTTCAGTTATATGACAGCATTCGGTTAGTGACGGGTCCTCTATAGTCAGTATTATAGGTACGAAATTTAAATTTAAATTTATCCGCGTATACGATAATTAATATTATATACTATATACAGTAAAATTGTATTTTATATTTCTTTTACTTTTTTGTTAATATTTTTTGATAAATTTTGATTTCTTTAATATAAAATGAATCATTAAATAGTACAATAAATTGCTATACAATATAATTCGTTGCATAAAAAAAATTATCCAAACTATTTACAAAAAATATAAAAAGATAATATTTTTTATGCTAAGTTGTAAATAAATTTATAAGGTATTATAATATACACATGCAAATGAGTGATTATACCATTTGTTAAAAATGTCATAAAACCAGAGAAAATGCCAGAGAGATAAAACGCAAGAGTTTGCAACGTGGTCAACCGTTTTTTCTTTACTTAATCTGCTGTAGTAATAAACAAGTAATATAGATATCGTTCTAATCTTTCACCACTATATACGAATATCGGCTAATGCACAAGATTGATGACACTCGGTCATTTAATATACAAATTTAAATATTTTACTATAACTTTTGGAATATAAGATAATTTTTAAAAAAAATTTAAAAAGATAATAAAATTGAAGCATCTGATATGAGAAATCAATGAATATTAAGAGAATTTCGGACTCAAAAAATGATAACTTTTAATATTTTTTTTATAAACAGAAGAATACATTTTTGAAAAAATCGTGAACGCCACGCCCTTAAGCGTGTTTTAGTATACTCAAATTTTTTCATTTTTAAATTTGTACTTTAATTCTCATTTTTGAAAATTCATGCCTTTTTAGACCAACAATTACCGACCGAAAATTGTTTATTCAATTATTATTAACAAATTTAATTTTTTTAAAAAAATCAAAACGTCATGACCTCGGTTTTGTTTTAAACTACCCATATGAATTTTTTCAGATTTTTAAATCAATATTTCCAACATAATTGTTATGTTGAAAGGTGTATAGATCCCTGTAAATTAGGCCCGACATCCCGTTAAAATAATTACGCACGATAATAACAAGCACTTTCGTTATGAATATATTTATTTTGTACGAATTTAATACAAACATACAATATAATAGCTTATTAAATTAACACCTAAATTCTTAGATACTAAAAATGCGCATTTGTTGAATTGTGAACATATGTATATATGTATTTGGTAGTATACAATGTAACAATACATACATAATGTATAAGTATTCTAATCTCATGTGTAATTAATGACACTGATTTTGATTATAAAGAAAAATTTGAAAAAAAAGATATAGTAAAAGACGTGTGTACAACGCTATTACAAAATAAATGAAACTGACGTCGAATTATTAAAAAAAAAAGATAGACGCAGTCTCGATTATTACATACTATATTATATACTAATCGCTTTGTTGAATTCTCGCAGACTTTTAAATACATTCGTATTGCATATTTCTATGTATGTATATATATATATATATATATCCGTGTAAAATTAAAGTATATTGTAATTTCGATTGACTTAAGAAAAATGTATAAGAAATAGTCTCAAATATACAAGATTGTATTCGACAAAGTAGCTTGGACATTCTAAAATTCGTGTATGCGAACGAAAAGAAACTCTGTAGCCAGAAAAATGTATATATAATTAACTTTCAAAAAGAAAAACTAAGATATCCAAGTTAATTTACAAATAAATAATGAAGATACGTTTATAGATATATACCAAAAAGATCCATACGATATCGCGATGATGATATATAAAAAAAAATACGTACGTACGATCAGTACCAATAGATGAACAATTATAGAAAAATGTATTCACCTATCCGAGTTTTCGTAAATGAAAAATGCGACATTTAAAATGGATCAATGTGGGTTATTAAAAAATAAAGGAAGTATATCTTTACGATAGATATATAAGGACGATCAAACCAAGCATGGAAAATAAGCGCTCGCCGTTCAAAGGTAAATATGGTTTTATTTATGTGAAAAATCTAGACCGTATAATCGCGGAAAAAACGAGACACATTTTTTTTTCTTTTTATTCCTTTTTTTTTTAATATACTTTAACAGTAGCACTGGGTAAAAAGATGTTTTTATTTATTTTTTGCGTGCTCAAAATGGCGTTAAAAAATGCACGAGCGAACTTACACATTTTTTAACATATCATTTGCAGATGATAAAATCTCGTGTGATCATTCGTCTATAATTTAATATTGATTAACCGTTTCTCATTTTTTTCGTCCGTTTGTTCTTATCGCGAAAATGGCAAATTGAAAAGAATAACATGTCTAATTTTTATATTGTTTCTGGTATCTCTTTTTATGTTTTTATGGTATATAGGTATATAATCCGAACTTTTAATAAAGCACTATACAATTAGAGTTGCAGAAAATTAAATCTTACTTTTACAAACTGAAGTCTATGTATAATAACTATTTTCTTTTGAATAAGTTAAAAATAAACTATTAATTGAAAAAAATACTCTACCAATCATCAGGAATAATTACAATTGTTAATAAAAAAATATTTCAATAAATATACAAACATATCTCTTTTGAACTATCTATCTACTTGTCTCGTAACGGTAGAAATGTCACATAAATAAAAGGCCACCATTATTAAAAAAATTCGTTTGATTTTTAATTCCTGTAAATGGGTTGTGGTCGTCGAGCTTGTTTCTTTCCCATGCTACTAAGATCAATGGTTTTTCCACTTGGCAATACAAGTTTGTTTTCTTGATAATCGACAAAAGTATTAAGGATATCTTGATCCTGCTGTTGTTGAGTCTCTTCATCGCATTTGATGCCAGTCTCATAGGTGTACTCCCGTCTTTGACCATCAGGGTCAACGTAACCATATTTACCCCGAGTGATACAGTCGATTCCAATGATTTCTTCTTTGAACGAACCATCATCGTTCTCAAAGCCCCATATTATGGAACCATCGGCTGTTTCTTCACGGTATCGTCTGATTACCTACGTACAAACCAACAGATTAATATTTATATTAATTATATATATATATATATATATATATATATATATATGGGGTATTCCACGTGAAGTGGTCCGATCAAAATTTTAAAATGCACCAAATTTTGGGTACACTTTGCAAATATTTTTCAGAATACAGAAAAAAATTTTTAGGTACTGGAATCTATTTGCTCAAAAGTTATTCTAACCTCAAAAAGTGAATTTTTCCATATTTTTTTCAACACCAGCTGGGTTTACCGCTATATAACTCAAAATCTATCAACTTTTACTATATAACATTATATGTAACATTCGTTGCTAATTATATCTAGAATTTATTCTTCTGGGTTAGAATTTCTAATCTCAAGGTTAATGTTACATAAACTACATGTCAATATTCAACTTGGAAAAAGTGCAAGTGCGCCACCTTTGATTTTTTCATCCAAAAGTCTAAAAGAAAGCTTGGAGCAATACCTTTCAAATGGTCTGTAGCATTTTTATGGCCTCCAATTCTGTAAATAGTTATGACAATTTAAAGAAAGACAAAAAATTCACAAAAATTAACATGGTAATTCCCATTTAAATTTTTTAAAAAATTTCGTGTTTCTTTAAATTGTCATAACTTTTTACAGAATTGGAGGCCATAAAAATGCTACAGACCATTTGAAAGGTATTGCTCCAAGCTTTCTTTTAGACTTTTGGATGAAAAAATCAAAGGTGGCGCACTTGCACTTTTTTCAAGTTGAATATTGACATGTAGTTTATGTAACATTGACCTTGAGATTAGAAATTCTAACCCAGAAGAATAAATTCTAGAAATAATTAGCAACGAATGTTACATATAATGTTCTATAGTAAAAGTTGATAGATTTTGAGTTATATAGCGGTAAACCCAGCTGGTGTTGAAAAAAATATGGAAAAATTCACTTTTTGAGATTAGAATAACTTTTGAGCATATAGATTCCAGTACCTAAAAATTTTTTTCTGTATTCTGAAAAACATTTGCAAAGTATACCCAAAATTTGGTGCATTTTAAAATTTTGATCGGACCACTTCACGTGGAATACCCCATATATATATATGAATTAGTTAAACTATTTTTTATATTTGTATATTTTTACTATTTTAAAGGTAATAATTATCTTATAATAAATTAAATAATATATAAGTATAGATATATTATAGATAAACTTTTTAATAATGCTTGCTATTTTAACTTTTTTCTCATATGCGCTCATTTGCATATATATCTACAAGAGTAAATATCAACAATTAGAAAAAAAGTAACATTTTAACAATATAATTAAGATCTACCGAACTTGCTTTAAACCTATCCCAAATGATTTATTAACCGCATTACCAATATTTTGATTACCCGCATTAAGATGTGTTGAAATAGCGTTTTAAACGTTATCGATAAGAAAAATATCGTCTTATGATTTTTACTGGATCTGCTTGAGCGATCATACATTTCGCAAAAATGAATGTTTTTAACCCAGTTTTGCAATTTTTATGCAACTCACGAAAGCGTAACTATTATGTTCATCGTGCCATTGTCCCAGATTTATTAAAATCACATTTAAAATATTCATTACGAAAGTGCAAAACAATCTTTGACCATTTTAACATTTAGTATCGAATTAAAGAAGACACGCTGTTTACACGTATATACGCGTAATACAACAAGAAAAATTAGAGAAAGTTAAAAAATTCATATGCAAAGTTGTAATTTTCGTGTGTTGTTTTTCAGATTGTATAATCGGTATCTGTGGTGTACTAAAAGAAAATATCTATGATATAACGCACGTAACACCTACAATTTTACGGTATACGTTTTTAGAATTTTAATTTCGTATATACTTCAGAATTATCGTTTTCCCCGACTATAAACCCGCGTATACAATTCAACGATAGTACATTATTTACCAAATTTTGGTGATTTGAACGATCTTCTTTTTAATTGTTATTTAATTTTCGCAACGTATATAATGATAAAAATGAATATACTTAAACGAATGTTTATTGTACCTGAGCCACGGGTTTTTTGGTCCTTCCCTCGTAGTAATCACCATTGGGCTTTGATTTTTTGGGTGCAACTTGTGCCCTCTGTTTAACAATCGGTCGTGCTTCGTTGATATCATACTCATTACGTTCTACGAGCTGTTGCTGCTGTGGTTTCTGTAACCTCACTGGTTTTTGCGGTCTGTATTGCACTGGTGCGATCACTTGGTGAATCTGTCAAATGTGATAGGTCGTATTAAATTAATCATTCTAGTAATTATTATGTACAACTCTGAATAATTTAAATGAAATAATTTTGGAAAACGTATGACTGATTTATTAAGTTGTATTTTAGGTCTTTAATTAAATATATATATATACCATTTAGTATTAAATTTGAAAAATGTATACGCATGCAACATTTTACTCTAGTTAAGTAATTTAATTTAATGAACAAACATTCGATTTTAATAACAAGGGTATGCGTGTTAAATGTCACTTTTCAATTTATATAATGGTATATACTTTTACTGATAAGAAACAATTTAAAGAAGAGATTATTGTAGCTATATATATGTAACAATAATTTACCCCTTGAGATTCGGGAACGATGCTAGTCCTAGAGATCTGCTGAGGAGGTCTGTACTGAATCGGTTGAATTTGCCTTTCTTGTTGTCGTTCTTGCAGATAAGCACTGATCGTTGGTGTGGGGGTAGGTGACGGAGCAGTCGGTGTCAACAAATTACCTTGAGCCCCGTAATTCGACACAGCGCCCAAATTAGCAATCACCTGTACAACGTCTTCATCCTTCTCGTTCTCTTCGCTAACGGGCTTAACTTCCTGGTGAGATTGTACGTGCAACAAATTTGGCTGCTGTATCGATTGAATTGGTAACGATTCATCGTTTTGTTCGACGTTGATTACCGAGGACGGTCTTGATCCTCTGATACCCGAGGTAAATACTGGTAGTTCTGGAATCGGTTCAGCCGATGGCCGAGGCCTACTACGGGGGTTGAAAATAGCGATTGTTGGGTTACTGCTTAATTTTGACGTGTTGTGTTTGTGTGGTGGTGGCGATCTGAGATCAGAATTGTAGCATTTGTAGAGTACGATCTTTTGTGCAGTATGATGGTTTCGCGTATATATATATTGATATATTGTGTGAGTTTGAAATCCAAGGAGGATGAAAAGTATCCGAGTGGCCGTTATAAACCATTGTATAAGATTAAGATTATGGATTGGTGTGACTATGTAGAGGTGCGTCGAGGTAATTTAAGCGCGTGTATTCGTTTTCATGATGGTATTGGTTCAATTTCAATGTTAATCTAATGGAAAAACTATAACAATCTTGGGTATCACAATGATTATACACCTTTTTGTGTTCAGAGTTTTTAGGGATACTTTTTTAATCGACCTACATTTTTGTTTTAGCGTTATCACGATGTTTTCAAAAAATGTACTTCCAACGTCTTCGAGACTTATGTTACGCTCCAACAAATATCCAAGTACGTAAAATTACTGTTACAATGAACACTTAGAATTACATAATAACGTTACTCGATCATTAATTACGTGAAAATTATTCGCACAGCCTTCATAAAAGTTCATTACCCGATTTCGTAAACAGGTATGACCGAGTAATAAAGAAAAATCGTAATGAAGAATTATGAAGTATCGTGGAAAAGGTGCGATGTAGTGCATTTACGTATATGTGCATATACCCGTAATTCCAATAAAATACATGGAAATTAATAGCGCGTTTCTACAACTCTCAACCACTATTAATTTACATTTTTTACCCCAAACGAAATGTACGTTACGCAACCGGTCGAGTTAATGAAACTTACTGATTATTTTCACAAACCTTTTCACACATATAAATGAAATGCTCCTCGATAATATGTATTATCTTGTTATTATTGTTATTACCCAATATTGAACCAATACTCACTAAGAATTTAATTAAAATCTTAATTAAATTCGATCGTTATCGTTAAGTGTAACGCGTATGGAAAAGCGTCTCCGAAAAGTCGTTCAACGATACGAAATTGCGAGCAGCGAGTTTTGCGTAATATGCTGCGCGTTCACTCACTTTATGGGTATCGGCCGTCGAAATCTCTGATTGATGATAGTCGTCTGCGAGGTTGGATTGGCCAGTCGTCCGGTTTGTGGCTTGATCCTACGGGCACCAGGGATTTGGAGTGGTTTTTTAGGTGGCGTCGGACCCTCATCGTTGTATTGGGCCAGTACGCAACTGGCGACGCATATCAGCAACTGAAATATATATTCAAAAGCAATTTTTACATTTTGTAAAACCAATTCTAGAAATATATGTTCAATATTTTGTTATTTTTTTTTGTTGAATAAATTGATTATAGTAATTTATTATTGTGTTTAACTACGTCGATATAGGAATACATATAAGAAATGTAAGATTTAATTTTTATGTAACATTCGCAACTTCGACAACAACATAATAATAATTATGATAATTATAACTATAATTATACAAAGTTCAAATAAATACTTTATTTTTCAGATATATTATTTAAATGAATTAATACTTTTTATTATAATTATTTACTTATATAAATAAAGTACAAATTAGATAATACACATTGCATAATAGCTTCGTTAAAAAAAGGGCATCAAATTATATTAGAGCTTTTAGTAATCCCAAAATCTACACTTAAAAACTTAATTGTAGGTGTTTTGAAAAATATTTACAAAAAATATTTATTAATCTTAATTAATTTTTCGGCTATTAAAATAGTTTTTATAAATATTTTAAAATTCATATACCTTCGGTATATTTCTGTTAACTTAACAAGTACAGACATTCAAATCCACGTAAAATACAAATTAACACCCAGATAGTCTTTCGGCACTTAAAATTTCATGTCACTCGTCAAACTTTTGGATTTCTACCAACTAAATAAAAGAGAAAAAAAAGAGAACCGAGATGAAAGTAATTTTCTAACTCGTGCAGAAATTTGCGGAACCAATTGGTAAATACACGAGTCGAATGCGAAAAAACAACAAAAAGCTGTGTAACATTCCCTCACTTTTACTGAACGTTTTCATTAACCTGCTTTTGTCGAGCTTTCACTCGTAATACGTGCGCGAAAAACGAAAAATCAACACACCAGTCATGAATCTCAAATTTCATTTGTCCACCCAATAAATTCGCGCTTTCTATCGTCGGATTTGATTTTTGAAGGTATACACGTATATATACACAGAGTTAATTTATGGGTTCGCAAAAAGTAGCGAAAAAATTCGTATTAGGGTGTGTTGTAAAAATTTGCATTTTCTTCACGAGCTCGCGGTTAACGAGTTATTAATATAGCAAGGAAATATTTTTAATGACGGGTCTTTAACGACTTGTGAATATTTAATGTTTTATTGCGCATTGTCGGGGAGGTATAATAATGTACTTTCTGGTTAAATGTATATAGAGAACGTTAAAAAAAATTTAATGATTAGCTTATTGGGTTATTAAAGTTTTTCGAACATTCATTATGAGTTTAATTACTCGAATTCAATATTATTTATTTCAGGTACATATTTCGGCGTCCTGGTGATTCTACAACAAATATATGCACACCTATATATATATATATATACATGTAACACTGGTCAATAAAAGAATCTGAGCATTAGTTATATAAATATGTATGATTAAATTTTTATTTAAAAAATTTATTTATCTTTTTCTTTAATGTTTAGCACAAAGTACGGATGAAAAATGTTATAAACAACCTGTTCAATTGGATTGTAGTAAATAACATAAATTCAAAGTGCGTTCAGTAATTTTATTACACACGTATATAGGGTATTTTATTAATTAACAACGTACCTAAACCAACTACTTTAAAGTAGATTTTGGTATCATTAAATTATTCTGAAATAGTGTAAAACCAGTTTGACATTTCTCCAAGTAATATTAATTTATATAATTGCAAAAAATAAATTAAATATATATATTACGTGAGTTATAAGTGACAAAAGAATCGTACGAATTTAATTAATTAATTTAATTTTATTTCATTCAAAAGGTATTTATTATTACTATAAATCCAAAAATTTTATCACAATTATTTTTATACGATTAATGTATCTAACTCTGTCTTATAATTATATTAATTGTAGAAATTGTATTTGCACACGTATACAATTCATACGATTTCCTAATTTATTTATGTCACTGCATAAAACAACTACACGCATATCACACTTAAATCTCATTAGAGTACTAAACGGTAAGAAATGTGTAGTTTAAGAAAAAAATAATAAAAAATATGTAATAACACATTTAGTTGATTTTCATGTTTCAAGCACGAGAGCACAAGATAGATCTGGCAGCCTATATATTTTTTTTTCTCTTTTGTAACGGATGAGAGGAGGATATGAATATTTTTAGTCTTTTTTTTTCTCGCGTTCTTTTGTTATAACGCAGTGAAAACCGTGCACCTGCTCTTCGAGTTCAAGGTCTGCTGAATGTCTGATGAACATCCTATGCTAATATGTGATTTCACTTATGGTCAGTAGTCAACTGCTGCTCCAATTCGCGTATTTCTTTAAACTGTAATATATACATGTACACGGTACCTAGACTTTTAGTTGGTATATAATGTATGTATATGTATATATAATGCGTACGTAACATTTGATACGCGTAACAAAAAATGAAAATGAAAAGTTTAAACTAATACTTATTCAAACTTACATTTTCATTTGTCGATCACAATTGTACTTTATAAACTCGAAACGAAATTGACTGAACGTAAATATTTATATACTTAGTTCAAATTATAAGAATTGTCTAGTATAATAATAGATTTTGTTAGTCAAATAAACCTTTGGTTTTTGTCGTATCTTATGCAACATATTTTGGATCGAAAGTGCTAAGTCAGTTTTTACCAATTTAATGAGTCAGAAGGTTTCTCGTGAAAAAATACACTTTGAGAACTCGAACATGACCTACAAGTTTCAACCTACAGATTACATTATTAATTGAGGTGTGCACCTGTTTATTTATAAAAGATTAACAGTGCGCATGTTGTATAGAAGCATCTCGCATTGATATAACTATGAACTATACATTTAAATTACAATACACGTTTAAACATAACAGGTTTACTGGCAATTATTAGCTAATTTGGACAAAGGCACAGCTAATGCTTAGACATCGTATTAGCTGATTCTTCGCTTAAAAAATGTATGTCTTTTTAATTAACAAGTTCGCTAATTTTCAGATGAAAATTCATCTGGAATAGAATTAATTTTATTTTAAAGTCAACAATACAATTTTATCAAATAAGTATTACTTTTTAATAGGTTATATACATTTTGATGTATTTTTAGGTTGTATGTTTGAATTTCACCTAATTAAAGAAAATAAAAATCGGAGGGGCTATACTCAGCTGCATATAATGGCTTACACGCCCGCTATACTTGCGCTATACGCTATCGCGCCTTTTGATAAAATAAATAATTTTTAGCTAATTTTTGATGAAGTTTAGATAATAATTATCTAAATTTGAGCTATTTAATAACGCAATTTTTAGTATCTTAATTAAAAAGGTCACTTAAATTTCTAGCAGCTTTTAATTTTACGTGAAATAGCCTTTTCTGACCTACTACAAATTTCCACATTTTTACCATTTTTCCTTTCGGGCAACTAGAAGTTATACCAGTTTTAAAGTTTTGGTTTGTACTATAATCTATGTACTTATTAAACTAATAATTATATCTTAAAATAAATGCACTATCTCTGAAATAAATGTAATAATAATCACCTGCATTATGATTTTCAATTTTTCTAAATATTACATGTTTTAAAGATGATTATTAAAATTCAGTTGAGAACAAAAAAAATTAATGTACTATTACCATAAGTGAAAGTGAAAGTAAAAAGTATTTTAACATAGACAAGAATGACAACTGCATTTGAATTCCTGAACCCCATATAAGAACCTCTCTTATGTATACCCTTGTCAATAAGCTCCATACAAGCCGTTACCTTTTACACTTATCACTTTAAAATATATCTTTTGCATTTTCTCGATTACGTATGATAATTTTTCAAAAATTAATAAAATCAATGTTTATATATATATATGTATATATGCACACACACATACACACGTGTGAACGCAAAATTATACGTATATTTTAAATTATATAGTGAATTTTATTTTCAAAACTAGTTCTTTTAATATATATATATTTAGACATTAAAAAATATATATAAAATCCAAAGTCAGATATAACTTTCTTCGTAATTGTAAGGCGCGTTACAACGGGAAATCTGAAATAATTGATCTACTATTAATCGAAAGTTTTAGGGCATATACATATTGAAGGAAGATATGAATCGTCAACTGAGCATAATTTTATACGACTGAAAATGAAAAATTTAAAATTGTTTTTCTAACGAAGAAAAACAAATTTTTTATCTATATTAATTAAACGTTTTGCACGCTCTTATTTTCACATTAATATTCTGCATGCATGCAAGTGTATCATATCACTCACTAGTTCAAACAAAATTAATTGTAAAATCTTCTTTGGATATAATTAGATGAGTTAATTGGCGAAAACTAAAAGTTCGAATCTATCTCGTATATATGAGTATAAATTTGTATTCCAAAATTATTTTTTTTATTTTTTTTAAAATACTCATTTTTATGATACTTGTATAAATAATTCGATAAAATTTAATATTTAATTGAATATCAGTTTACGTAAGAAAACGATATAATTATATTGATTTAAATTATTTATTTAGAATACGAGCTAAATTTATGTAACGCATCAATTATTTTTATGAGAAAAACCGTGTGAAAAGCGAAATTTTTTAATTTTTATCTATTAACTCTTAACGTTGTTTAATAAATTCTACCGAGTTATTAAGCACACGTTTTATTTGCACTTTGGACGTTTTATTCTGTAATTTTTTTTTTCTTTTTCGTTAAACGTATACCTATATAAAATTTTATACAAGAGCAGTTGTACTACGAGTACGAGCACTTATATATACGTTAAATTTGTAGTGGTTTGAAAGTCGACTTGAGATAAAACGAGCAACTTAAACTCGAGAAAAGTAACGTGTGGAAAACTTACTGCGATGTAGATGATTATAAATTTCTTTTATTTGCAAAGTTGCTAAAAATAATTTTCATACACATATGCGCGTTGATGAATATTACGATCTTTATTTCATTACTTCTTTACTTTAATTTATTCTCTTCGTAATTACTGATAATTATTTAAATATAATGCTAATTACGAATTTCCGGAAATTTGTATACACTATTGTACACAGAAAAATTTTCATATAGAGAAAAAAAATCGACGTTTCCCACATTAACAACATACTTTCTTTAAACTAATAATATTTTCCTTTTTTTTTACAGTGAAAGCATTTTCACGTTCGTAACAATACTTAAAACAACGTCCTTTCAAATTCGGAGCAATCAAAATATTATTTTTATTTTCTTACCTTTCTACTTCCGATAAAGAATATACAAAAAGTTTGATCGCACACCATAGTAATTTTCAGCTAGTTGGATAAGAGAAGTACAAACTTTTTACGAAATAAAAAAATTATTTTTTTATTCGAAATATTGTTTAATAAACTAAATTCAATGGGTTTAATTTGAATAATCGTTTCCTCTATGGTGAAAGTGTTTAATGGTTCGTTTATATTCATAACAATGGATTTTGTTAAGGAGAGAATCGAATTTGAAGAAATCGATGGCTGTTAGTATAGTCGATATTTTTTCTTCTTTACTTCCGTTACTGTCTATCTACTTACTTACTTACGTAGAAATTGATCATTTTATCGAGTACTTTTAGTGTTTTAGTATGCATCTAAATTTTCAACGAACTTTTGAAAGTACTCGATAACAATGGGTCAAGTATTCCTTTATGTTTATAAAAACAATTAAATTCACAGGTAAAACAATTTGTTATTAATCTTAAACCAACTATAAATTTATAATGTTAATAATTATATTTGTAATTCTGTGTGTCTCTCAATAATAAAATCCTGACATTCCTGATTAAGGATTGAGCAGTATACGAACATTATAACCATCGTTCATTATCGTTCATTTGTTTTTCCTCAATAAAACTTTTCTTATTACCAATGTTGTACAAAATATCTAAAAACTCTGTTGAATAATAAAACACATTGTACGATATCGACGCGAACTTCGACACCTCGACTAATTTGCCATTCAAATATATATATATATAAATTGTCACTACGAGAAACGCGTCGGCGGAACAAAAGAGAAAGAAAGAGAGGAAAAATAAAACGAGGGCACCTTTCTCGCGAAAGGTGCAGCTCTTAGACATATAATTTCGTGTCGCGCAGGTATACGCATCGGTGTCGAAATTTTGTGACGTAACTCTGAACGATTCGGGATTCCTTTTTTTTTTTTCCTTTTATTTTCGTCGTCTCAACCGATATTTTTCTTTATTTTCGAATGGCAATTTGGAAACAGGTCGATGTTACGCAAACTTTCACTACAGCGTAAGTACACACTGGGAATGATTATGTAGGATGGGTATATATAAAACTGGTAAGTTGCAGGTGGTTCGAGTTGTCTCTTGATTAATTAACGACGTGTATTTCTGTAAGGATTATATATATACACACATTTTGATGTTGATTATTTAATGATTTACAGAATCGTTAGTACACGATTGTTAATTTCGTTTGATGGATTAACTCTTATATTAAATTATCTGTTCTTAGAATTTGGGCGATTGACAAAATTACTTCTATAAAGTAAATTACGAATGTACATATATCCTACTTTATAAAATGTATTTTTACAATAAAATTCGAGTCCGAACACGTATATGGAATAATCGATGAAAAGAAAATGTCTAACTGTGTTATAAAATTAATTAGTCAAATATTGCAAAGAAGATATATTAAATACGAAATCTATTAGATTAATATCAATCAACGTTTAATTGCAATTTTTCTATCTATTATCGATATATCTCTCGGTTAATAAATATCAATCTCTTAATAAACGATCTCGAAGATATATATATATATTAATTACCAACTATTATTACAACGATGTTTACATAATTAAATTAATAGACTCGTAAAATTGAATAATTTTATTAATTTAGTAATATAAAATTAATCATAAAAATCAAAGAACTAACGCAACCTCGTTTTATTACAGAAACGATCGAAACATTATTATATTCTAACGATCCCTCGGTCATTTCCGCATATAAATTAAAGATGAATTATTAATCCTTGTAGAAAGTCAAATACTTTCATAAGTCATCATCAGTAAGGAATGAACGTGATTTATCTAATAAATAGAAAAAATATCATCTCGATGCTCCGATGTGTGTGCATGCACTAAATAATTTATCAAGTCGTTTCAGAAAAATACTTTCTTATTTTGTCATTTTGTAATACGATCAAGTTTTAAGGTAATCATTTGAATTTGAATCGTCAAATGAGTGATTCGTTTTTATTTTAACACAAAAACTAGTCACTTACCGAAAGCCTCTTGACTTTCTAAACTAATTATCAATGTATATATCCACATACATATATATACTTTTACTTTACACTGTTTGATTTCTTATAGCAATAAATAATGAATAAAATACAGTTAGTGATGTATCATATGGTATGTGCATCTCGGTATTTATGAATTGGAAAACTGTGTGCATAACTTGAAATTGAGAAACTTTAGCGAACATCTTTTTATATATATATTATTACTTGGCTCTAATTATATTTAGTAACGCAAATATTAAGATTTTATATATTTCACCCGCATTATTTAAATTCGATCATTTTTATCTACGACAACAAATAATAAACCGAACTTTTACTAGTCAACATGAAATTTTTCGATAATTATTCAATTCAACGATTTTATGACAAATTAAATACGTATATAATCGATTGCTTAAAATGTTTGTCTATTTAAATGAATGAAATTTACACGAGAATATATATCATATGAGTAAACTTAATTTTTTTCGCAATATTTTTTGCACTTATCTGACAGATCATAGTAATTTCTAATCAATTTCGTAATCTTTACATTTTCCTAAAATTGCATTCACACACACACACACAGAAGAATTGAACAATTACTTTTATATAATTATTTTTGTTATTGCGAAAATGTACTTCTAATAAATTTTATAATAAATAATTATCATGCTTGGGTGAATAGTACGCAGGTAAACCAAATTTATATAACGTGTCGCAGATGTATTATTAACTGAAACAAAGGGAGGAATGTAAAAATAACGGTAATAATTTTAAATATAAAAATCTATAACCGCAGTGTTTTCAAATAATTATAATTAATCTCTGAAATTCACTTTACTAAGTAAACCATATATGTTCTTAATCAACGAGCATCGAACAAAATAACGTATTTAAACACTTCCAAAAGAAAAACCACTTTATATAAATATACATTATTAGATCATAACGATCGATCTCCTACATTTTCGATTCCCGCAGCAAGTGTTATCTTATTATCAATCTATACATCAGTTTCTCAACGTAAGTATAAGTGTACTACATATATGTGTAAAAAATTAAATCACTCACGCATGTATAGGATTCGATAGTTCAATCAAGGCTATTTAAGCGAAAGATTAAGTCCTCGTATAATTACCGATCGAGGCAAAAAAAGGTTATCGATTCGATACAAAAAGGAGATTCGATCCTTTGAGTTGAACGGCACGGTAACAAAAGAATCTTGGTATTATATTACGCGCATACCAGACGTCTAACTACTTTGTGTAAGCGCGTGTTTATATTTATATATATATATATATATATATACATAGATATATCCACGTGTGTACATGTATATATAGGCTTGACTTCGCAACATTCCCGTAACTATATAGTTGTAAGGTAAAATTTTAAATTTTCTTCTTAACTCGTGCATGGTAAAAAATTTTAATAGACTTATTTTTCTTTAGGAATTTTCGTTTCCAATCGTACCTAACGTAGAAATTAAGGTATGGATGTCTTACTTTTTTTTTTAAGAATTGGAAAGTTTGATTAGGATACAATACTTTTTCGATATTCATAAAAAAGGATAACGTTCTTTTGTCTATACCTTGTATCTTGAGTATATGACGTTACGTATTAATATATATATATATATATCCATAGGTCTATTTCCTCACATTTAAGCTTTCTTTTAGAAAATTTTCAATCGTTAAACTAAGTTTTTAATTACGCGTTTGTGACGTTATAATGCTAATTCTCGATTTTTTATTAGATACACTAATAATTTACAGTTGATTAATTTTATGACCTTAATAATAAAAAAAAAAAGATTTTTCCATCAATAAGACTTTGGATGTAGTCGACATATTTAAAGTATAATTATTGCATTCTGTACTCGAAAATTGAGTACTATTTATCTTCATTAAATGTCTACGATAATTTTTATTACCGACGACGAGAGAAAAACTGTTGATTGATGTACCGTAATTAATAATTACGTAAATTTAATATAATTTTATTTCTATGTGCGGATTTCAGTTATTAAATGACCGTTTAGAATATAACATTTATTATGAGGAATTCTCAACTTTTAATGTTACTTCTTTTTTATTTTTTAATAAATCATTAATAATTACTTCATTATAAAAATTAGAGTATAACTAAATTTTTCTATTTTCTTAATAATAAATCTTTTCACAGAGAAGACTAAAATCATTGTTCGTGTCACAATATTATATTTAAAATTACTTAAAAATTCAAAGAGCAATCTATTTAGTGAATAATATAAATATATTACGAGGCAGCGCAACTCGTAAACTATTTTTAACATACACTCACCACCACATGCTTTTGCCCACCCTACGCAAAAATCACTAAAGATTAAAAGTTTTATTACTCAGGAGCAAAACATCGTAGCTCAAAAAATCCAACGCCATTCGAAAGAGCAGGTGAAAACCTTTAAAAAATGCTACTGTACAAGTAAAAAAGTTTAAATTTGAGTTTTTTATAAGTATTAAAAAGAGATGAAAAATTGCTAAAAATCATGCCTCTTTTTGATCCGCTGCAGATTTAGTTCCCTTATTCGTAGCTTAAAAAAACCAACGGGGTTTGAAAGGTAATTGTTTTAGCTTTAAAATGAGGGGTCGGACGTTTTTTTAACCCACTTTTTACCGATGTTAGCGCATTTTTTGTGAAAAAACACGCTTTTTTTGGAAATGGGAATATTTCAAAGAAAAAGAGAGATAGAGAAAAACTTCAAAGAGAAAAAGATGCTATTTTACTCACAGAATATAGATCTGCAGGTTAAAACGAGATTTGGACAAAAAATTTTTTTTCAATTTTTTAGCATATCAAAAACTAAAAAAACCTTTAATTAAGTTGTAGACAATATAGCATTCTTAAACTTAATGTTATTCTATTATTTTTAAATTAAATTTACGCTTAAATTATGCATTTTTTCAAGACCAATTTTAAAAAAATAACTATACATGGATCTACTCAAATTTAATTTACGCAACCTTATATTATCGTTGATTACAATTTATTTATTATGTACATGAACTAATACAAAGTATAAATTTAGATAACTTAAAATTTAATATTACTTAAATTTATTAATATGTAAAATCACTTTTTTATTTTTTTAAATTTAGAAAATTTAATTTAAAAATAATAGAATAACATTAAGTTAAAGAATGCTATATTGTCTACAACTTAATTAAAGGTTTTTTTAGTTTTTGATATGCTAAAAAATTGAAAAAAAATTTTTTGTCCAAATCTCGTTTTAACCTGCAGATCTATATTCTGTGAGTAAAATAGCATCTTTTTTCTCTTTGAAGTTTTTCTCTATCTCTCTTTTTCTTTGAAATATTCCCATTTCCAAAAAAAGCGTGTTTTTTCACAAAAAATGCGCTAACATCGGTAAAAAGTGGGTTAAAAAAACGTCCGACCCTCATTTAAAGGCTAAACAATACCTTTTTCAAACCCGTTGGTTTTTTTAAGCTAGAATAAGGAAACTAAATCTGCAGCGATCAAAAGAGGCATGATTTTTAGCAATTTTCATCTCTTTTTAATATTATATAAAAACTCAAATTTAACTTTTTACTCGTACAGTAGCATTTTTTAAAGGTTTCACCTGCTCTTTCGAATGGCGTTATTTTTGAGCGATAAACACATTGGTTTTGTTGAAATAATTATATATTGATTTTAATAACTTATCTACACGAGTAGAACTGCTTATAAATTATTTGATAATTAGAGTGTAAGATTGCACGGTATTATAATTATATAAATATAGTATTAAAAGTTCTTCTTTTTAATTACGAAGGATACTAATCATCATAGGTTAAAGGGCGATATAATATATCAAGAAAGCTATTTATTTACCATCTGTACAACCTGATCAAAACCAACACAGCGTGAAGTGAACTAGCGGCCGCGGGCAAGGAAATTATTTAAACTGCACTTTCAACTATATATCTAGATGATACACTCTTAAAATGTTCGTTTTTTCTCAAATACTATATTATTACTTTGAAAATACCAAAGCTTACGTGTTATTCAACCGTACTTTTTGTTATAAATGCTTACGATAATTTTTAGGTGGGCGAATCGATTTCGTTATGTAGATGGTAAAGTTATCTTTTTGTATTTATTTATTAAAAGTAAAGAGTAAAAAAGTGTATTGTTTTTGGAATTATAATTAGATGTATGATTATTATTAAAAATCAATTATGTTTAATTTTTTTATGGCTATGAACGTCAATATTTTATAAATTGAATCATTAATGAAATTAAATATAATTGAAACATAATAATATATATTACATTATTGAAATCGTATGCGTATATATCTATTTAATGAAAATCTTTAGATGGACTACAATAATAAGAATATAAAATACTTAGAGAAATTTAACTCGGTAAGTGAAATTTCTATATAAATTACAGAAACAAAGTATGTATAAAAAATAGAGTGAAAGGAAATTAGTATAACATTTTCAATCCAGACACATCAATAATGTACATAACAATAAATTAACTAGAAATTTAATGTAACGCCGATAAGACCAGTTACTTTTACTTTAAACTAAACATTATTTATTGAATACTTGTGACCGATAATTATATGATATACCCGTGTAACACGTTTAATCCGTTTTTTTTTTTTTTTTCATTTCATTGACGTTCGCAATTAATATGTATATATATATATATATATATATATATACACTACCGGTCAATTGCTTTTGCCCACTTCGACTCAATTTTACCCGTTACAAAAAGTATCATAACTTGGGTAAAAATTGAGATAAATAATCGTTCGACAGCTCATTTAAAAGCTTGAAGCAAGGGCTTTTTAATGGTTTACCGTGCCTATTTAAATTTTTTGTTTTTTAATGTTTTTAACATAAAAATCAAAATGTATAAAATTCGGATTTTCTTGTTCGTCTTCATTTTAAAACTGCACTTTAACCAAACATCGGAAAATAATTTTATAAAAAAAATTGAAAAGCTTGAATCAAGAGCTTTCAAACGCACTATATTAACATTGTTTTAAAGTCCTTTTTACGTTTTGACTGGTGGTTTTCTTTTAAAACACGTCTTTTCTTCAACTTTATGTATCTCGGAAGGATTAAATTTAAAAAAAAAATGTCTAGGAGAAAAAATGTTTGATTTTATCTTAAGATTATGTACAAATTTTTTCAGATTGTTTAGAATTTTTTTTTTTAATTTATATAGTTATATATAGTTTAGAAAATTTTTTATAATCAATTCATTTATCATATTAAAAAAAAAAAATTCTAAACAATCTGAAAAAATTTGTACATAATCTTAAGATAAAATCAAACATTTTTTCTCCTAGACATTTTTTTTTTAAATTTAATCCTTCCGAGATACATAAAGTTGAAGAAAAGACGTGTTTTAAAAGAAAACCACCAGTCAAAACGTAAAAAGGACTTTAAAACAATGTTAATATAGTGCGTTTGAAAGCTCTTGATTCAAGCTTTTCAATTTTTTTTATAAAATTATTTTCCGATGTTTGGTTAAAGTGCAGTTTTAAAATGAAGACGAACAAGAAAATCCGAATTTTATACATTTTGATTTTTATGTTAAAAACATTAAAAAACAAAAAATTTAAATAGGCACGGTAAACCATTAAAAAGCCCTTGCTTCAAGCTTTTAAATGAGCTGTCGAACGATTATTTATCTCAATTTTTACCCAAGTTATGATACTTTTTGTAACGGGTAAAATTGAGTCGAAGTGGGCAAAAGCAATTGACCGGTAGTGTATATATATATATATATATATACATACTCGGTTTCTCGGGCTTTATATTATATACTTATTTTGTCGATATTACTGTAACTTTTACCGGTTTATTAAATCACACACGGGTTAACATTGCATTAAAATAAGAATAACCATGACATACATTTTAAAATAAGTGTGATACTTTATTTTAATTTTACCGCAGTTTCATAAGAATTACTATTGTGTATATATATAATATAGGTATATGTATATAAAACATGCAAATTGTCGTTAAATTGCGGGTGTCCAATTTTCTAGCTGAATGTTTAATTTATGTCAGTGCTTACAAAAGAGATGCTTTATTATATTTAAAGAAATAAAGAGTCGAGTTTGTTAAATAAGGCGTTAAAATTGTGACGACATTTTTGTCTTACTATAATCGGTTTGTTCTACTTAATTAATTATAACGATCATTTTCATTTTATCAATTTTATTTTATTGCAAATCTGGATGATAATTATTTACAATATATTGAATCTATCGGAGAATCAAATAAAAAGGTGCGATGTGTATATTTTTACAAAAAAGCGCATTTAAAACATTTTACCATGACTTACATATTTTTTTCTTCAATATTCATATTTATCGGTTAATTAAACCGAATCGTAGAAAATTTTGGGTTAAAATGATATTTACACCTATTCGTCCAAAGCAAACAAATATATAGTAAAGTAGGGTATAAGAAAAAAAGGAGCACGCAGCGCTAATACTCAAAGGAAAAGCAAACAAATAAACGTTGAAACCTACTAATTCCACGAGTCTCGCAAGAAAAGTAATTTTCAATTTTCCAGCAGCAGTCTAATTAAACGCTCGAGGGAAAAATATCCATAAAAAAAAAGAAGGAAAGAAACGAAATATTACACAATATTTTTCCGAAGAGGCTCATAAAAGTTTAGCTTCTTGAGGTCAGAATATTGTTTGTTTGGCAATCGATGAATATTAACGTTTACAAAATGTTATTATAATTCTTTTTCTTTTTTTTCGACGGGCGAAATATTTCCAATTGACGCTCGCGGGTTAAGACAATCGGCAATTCCAAGAAACGACACTCCTTTCGCATGGAACAATATTCAATGTTAGGTTACATGCGTATATACGACGAATGACCAGTTTGCGCTGCATAGTTGCCTCAAGGTACGCGATTACAAACCAACTCAAAAGTTAATTGGTCCGCTCGCGCGGTGGTGCGTGATTCATTTAATATATTACCATTATTATTATTGTTGTTATTATCATCATCATCATCATCATTATTATTATTATATTATTATTCTTCATATGTGTAGGTTCAAATAGTTAAATAATTTTTTTTCTTATACCGTCTCTTTAGTTAAATCGTTGAGTATTTCTGTATCAATAAAAATCATCGTTTAGGAACGTTGCGTCAACTTTTCTGAATTCGCGTTACTTTTTAGTTCACATCGTGGAAATGTACGCACAGTAATAGTTACGCTAATAAACCCGGTATACAATTTGAAAAATATTTACTGCACTACTCATTTTCCAATGTATGGGATTTCAAAATCTTTAATTTGTAATTAAATACGTCTATACGGATTTATATGTGACAAACATTTATATATACATATACAGGTACACATACGTTAGAAATTAAAAAAAAAATACGTTGAGGTTTCACGAAGAGTGTGTAAATTAAAATATCAAGTTTTTGGAAAACTGGCATTAGCGTTTTGTGCAATGTATTTTATTTAGATATTTTTGGTCGAACTCTATTACTTCCTAATTAACCAACACAAGTCGCTACCGTATTACATTTTGAACAAAATATAAATTTCTCACTAATACGTTGCATCATCAAAAAAAAGAGAAAAAAATTTAAAGAAGACCTATCCCATCGAAGAGTGTTAAAGGACACTTAGCTAAAATCGCCCACGAAAGCCGATCGGGTAGGGCAGGTATGCAGGACCGAGATAAGACATAAAATCGTTTTATGCTCGACCATATATATCTATATAGTTGGTATGAGAATTTAGCGAGATATATCTTATATATATATGGGTGTGTGTGTGTGTGCGTGTGTGTGTGCGGCACGCTCTCTTTTCCTTGCTACAGAAGGTGAAAGTGCTCGACATATCGGGGAATTTCGTTTCCGTATCGAGCTCGCGTGCGCACCTTATTCCGTTATATATATATATATGCATATACCTTGGTCTCCTCTCAGATTCTTTGCGTTAACGCAATTCCATGAGTTTGTGTGATCAAGGGTACGTTTTTTAGGTTTTCTTTTTATTACAGTTAAGATGTATTTTTATTAACGAACGTTTCTACGTATTTTACAAACAGTTTAAAAATAAATGTATTATAACATTATAGATAAAAGTTTAATTCCATGTACTACTGTGTCAGGCAGTTCTGCTATATGCGTTTACGCAGTATTACTATATGGAATGTATTTTTTTTTTCTTTTTGTATAATCGTTTAGAATTTCAACGTTAGTACATTAAATTAATGTACAATTTTTTTATTCATAGATTACTATTATTATACGTGGTATCTACTATATTAATCGCACGCGATAACAAATTAAATTTTCTCATACGATAAAAAAAAAGAAGTTCTCATGTATTCATTTTTTAAGTAATCGAATAATCGAAAATTAATTTTTACGACCTAATAAGAAAAAAAAAGAGTTTGCAATTGTGCTCGATAAATCGGTCGATTAATTAACCTCGAATTTCTCTATTATATAGTAATAATAGTATAAGTAGATTGTACCCAAAGTAGGTAAGACAATGTGTAAAGAATATCGCGTGTGCATAATATTGAAAAAAAAAATCTTCTATATTTGCATATGTTTTATTAATTAGCGTGGGAAAGTCGACAATTTTATGGAAGATAAAAATATATACCTCCGCGTACTTATTCGTTTGTCGACAGAGAACACAAAGACAAAGTAACTTAACATTTTTAAAATAACGTTGTAAAATTTAATAATTCACCTTTTAATATTTATTGAATTCACCTATATATTTCGAAGAGAAACTCGGAGGTAAACCATTATAAAATATATATGTGACTAATGAGATAAACGTTATGAGATAAGGTATATACGTAAATAAAAATAGAGAAATTAGCTAATTACACGAATGTAAGAAATTCATGTTATTTTAATATATGTGAGAATATATGGGTATGTATACATTTTTTTATCTATAGCATGAATCGAATTGTGGTACATATAAGCGGATCGGTAAATTGCTCGGTTGATCTTCACCGTGAAAGTGAAATTCTTCTATTTTAATAAAAATTAAAACTAAAATAGGTTAATGTAAACGCACATTTGTAATACTTTATGAAAAATTTATATAACGATATTATTTTTTTTTAATTTTTAACCATGACACATTTTGCTTCTTTATTAATTGTATAATTTAAGGAGTACATCTGTAACGGATTAATTGGAGAGAAAGCCAGTTAATAAAGTGGGCAATACATCACGTAAACGATTCATTTTCTAACAATGAGATATCTACTATTTTCTTCTTTTTAGAAAAACCTACGGTTAACGAATACAAGAACGTTATCAATAATTGAGTTAAACTTTCTTAACTTTTTATTTATTTCTACTGATCTTCATTCATAATTTTGTGGATGTATATATCTTAAAATCGTTCGGCTCTAATGTAAAAAGGTGTAATTATTAATTTGTCTTAAGTGTACACATATTTTCATAATTATTTATGTGTAAAAATAGGTAGCACTGAACATTTAAATACTTAATATTAATTTACATAATCAATTTTAAATTAGGTTCTATTAAATTTTTTAAACGACGAAATTAGCGCGTAAGTTGTTTCAAATTTATCCAAGGTATATAAATGTCAAAAGTGTGTTAAGTATTACAATTTCAATTCAATTTATCTGTGTAAATATTATTAAACTGTTCGTTAAAAAAATCTAAATTAATCCATTGCGGAAACTGTATATATACACAGTTCACAAACGTCAAAAATTTGGTATATAACCGAAAAGCAACCCTTGATCAGGAATCAACATTACGAGAAAGAAACTCCGGTCTATGCACCCTTATGTAATATATATTTATACCTATATATTTAAAAGTCGTTTGACAACATTGTTGCGCAATCGTCATTCTCTTATATTTATATATATAAGTGTGTAACGCGCGTTTACGAACTCGCGATCCGGATTCAGGCGTCCTTTATACAATTGCCTACCGAATGATTACAGAATATCGTATATGTTTTTTGTATTATACGCACCCGTTTTTGCAACCAGTATATATGTTGTATTTTTCATTATGTTAATTATTACTGGTGTTTTGATCAATTACCTTGTTTTCAAAAATTTTATACTTCATAAGTTAATCTCGTACACCATTGCGGATTGTGAGATTACAGCTGCTGTACAGTGCAGCGTATTCGACACATTTAAACAATGACGTTTATCAAACCTTATTTTTATGCAAATTAATTATAATAATATACAACATGATTTATCTTTTAAAAAATACTTCGGTATTTTAAATATATTATAAAACATAAAAATCGTAAGTGTTTTATTTATCTCGCAAATAGTTACATTCTATCAATTGATAAACGATCAAATTCGAAAGTCTAATTAAATGTTCTATCGCAACAATATTAAGCATTGCATAATATCACATACGTTAAAATTTTTGGTATATATATGTACAAAAATATCAAATTTATTTTAATATTATATTAAATGTGCGTGTGAATAAAAATAAATGCAATTATTCTCATCGGAATTAGAAATTCAATTTTCATAAATTACAAATTTACTATCGTTATAGTCATATAATAACTCCATAGCTGTATATGCATTTAAAAAAAAATTACACGTGTCCACTTTTACTTTTACGAGAAAAAAAGTATCTGTATCAGAGAGAAAAAAAATATTCTCATAATTCCCATATGAATACAGTAAGAGCCCCTTATGTTAAATCAACCAGTCGATCAAAGCCGGTTTTATGATGAAATATTAACGTGTCTTTAATTTGTGCATCAGAAAATAAATTGACGAATAATTCGTACAAGTGCGCACTTGGTACTTTTACCCGAAAATTTTTTTTGCAACTCTGTTATCTTATTTAACAAATATTTTATAATCGTGATTTATGATGAAAGTGGCGTTCGGACGCGCATGGTAAGTAATAAATATTACAACTATTACGTAAGGATCATAAGTTTAGATTGACGTGTATTTTTAGATATATTTTTATCAAAGGATATCTCGCTCATTAATAATAATAATTTACCTTTTAGTGGCGCATCTTAAATTACCGTATAAATTTTCGTCGTATTATTATTATGAAAAATCGGACACGTTTACATATACATGAACAAATGTATTATAATGTTATTTAAAATTTATATATAGTTTAACTACTCTTATATTCTTTTTAATAATCTTCATTTTCGAATAGTACATAAATAATGTCTGAGAATTTTTATAGTTCCTATTCCTACTCCTGTAATATTATTTAATACTGTCATAATTTTCGATCGAACGGATATAACAAATTAACTATTACGAGTTACTAATCTGTCAAAATGAAAAGAAATGTCTCGTTAACTCCGTATACAACAAAAACCTAACCAGCAAATAATAATTGGACAATTTATGCAAAATTGGTGTCACAACGAACAGTGAATTAGCTAATTCCTCTTATACGTTTTATGTACCTCGCGTAAAACGTTACAATGCTAAAGGAATTTTAGTATTGAATGGCTCTATTGATATTATCGAGACTTGCGGTGTATAAAAATGGAAATTCAGTTAAATAATACTCATTATAACGCAACTTCCTTACCGAAAAAAAAAATTTATAACAATAACTTTTCTTATATGTATTTGATATATATATATTCACAAATATTTGCGATATATATATATATATATATATATATATATATATATATATATACACACATTAGAATCGTTATATAATTCTATGCATATATATTTTCACAAAAGAAAGTTACATAAATATATCGCGGTGTATATATACATATATATGTATATATACGTGTCAAAAGTTGATCGATTTAATATTTTAATATTTAGATTAGTCGAAAGTCGAATATTACGCAATGTAGTCCGAGGAAACACGCGGTTGTTTATATTATACACGCCCTGTAATCAAAATCGGATCGGATCGTTCAGAAATGAGCATCACGACGGGAGATTTGCAGCAGTTATAGGATGATAATCAGGTTGTTTCGACGACTGACCGATTATAATGATGATAGCAGAGTTTTGTAATCCGTTCGAAATCGAGGATTGAGAAAACATTTTTTGGGAAAGAAAGTAAGAGAGATAATTTATATTGATAAGAGACGAAATTTAAATTCCATTTTACAGTACAAGATATAATGCATCTGCATACCTTTACATCCACATTAAAATTCGTATACTTCTCTTGTCCTCAAAATATCCTCGTTTATAAAAAAAAATGATCTTTTAAAATATACCGTATATTGTATGTTAAAATAAATTTCGCTACATGGGATTTTTATTATACTTTTAACGTCAAACTTAAGTTTTAATAAGTAATTATAAAAGTACTTTTCAGTTATGTAGATTGAAAAAGATTCATGTTTCTATACCAATGTTTTACTATCGATCTATCCTAATTTACACTAATATGTTCTTCAGCTTTTTACATTTTGTGTTTTTTTTCAGTAATAAACACAGGATACATGTCAGTTTTATAGTATAATTAATTTAGCATTTCTAATTTTATAAAGAATAGTGCTAATTATTTTACTATACACACGCGGGTTATCTTCTTCATCAACGTAATAATATATAATATTAACGATAATTACGAAAAAAAAAATTTATACGAGGATAGTTATCTATTTGTATAAAAGAAAAGTCTATTATAATTTAATCGACATACATTCGGGTCACAGTGATTAACACAAAAATCGTCACTATATTACAAAGATACACCATAAAAAACCATTTGATCGAACGCGCAAATTTTGCGTTTAAACGAAATAATGCAACACAAAAAATGTGTTGGTACATATACAAAAAGAAAAAAGTAGTAAACGCTAACACAGTAAAATCACTCGATAAACAACCACATCACTCCTCAATAAAAATAAAAACTATATCACTCATCGCTTATGGCGGGAAATTCAAAATACATCGTAAGCGCATCTCTACTTACGATCGTCGCAATGCGTAAGCCCATGTTTTCCTTGTTGTTGAAAAATTAATGTGTACGTATGTATATATATGACTATCTATAAAACACACTACTATATAAAATATATATATATATATGTATATGAATATACGAAAGTGCACTTGGGCGTGGTGCGTGGTGTTACTAGCTCGGGGCTGGCCGCCGCCTCGACTTCTTATACTTATATCCCCGCTGAGCTCGCGATATTGTCCGGCCCTCTCCTTAACGCGAGAGAGAGCTGAAAGAGTTCCGTCTCGCTCTTTCGCTTTTTCTCTTCTTCGTGATGTCGACGCTACGACTTTCCTTTAATGCTCTCTTTGGTTGTCGGTACCACGTATAGTGTACCACAAATTCTTACCAAAAAAAAAATCATTCAGGATTTTCATTTACGCGTTGTTCTTCATATTCGACGATATTATTACGAAAAAGTTTAACGATCCCTAGATAAATTAAAAATCGTCTTAAATCAATATTATTTTCACAATACAATAATAAAATATCCTTATTTTTTGTTTACTTTAAAGTTAATGTTCTTTAACGCAAATGCTAATACACAAGAGACAAAGATTATTTACGTTACGTAAATTTCATTGTAAACCTGAATGTACTGTACGATCTAAAGAGAATATTTTGAATGAAAAGACGAGGACCCTACACAAAAGGAACGATCAGTATGTTGTCCTATGATTCAATACACTGCGATCCGAGTAAAAAGACATAAATTAACATTTATACGTGACGTATAGATATATATATGTATATATATATGTACGGTATATACATAAACCAATACGAGTGACAGTCCCTGCATACTAACCATATAGTTGAACTACGGCATACTATACCGTTACACTGCACTATTGTTAGATAACTTATTTTAACGTTTAATTATATTATTCTGTTAATTTTGTTTTAACTGAAAATTCAAGTAATCACGTATATTGTCACGTATCATATACAGTTACAGCTTGTTTTAATACCTTTGAGTATTACCAAATATGACTGTAAAGCAATAAATAAAGTGACAAAATAAATATTCTTTTGTGTACAACTTCGAATTTTTACGTAAAAACCATATAAGATAAACATAATACACCATGTAAGGTTTAACATGTAATTGGGAGGCTTATATATATATATATATATAAATCCAACAAATTACGAAATGATTTACATAAATATGCAAATCAACGCAAGACAGTTTAAAGATTCAGTTACAAATATTGGTTAAGTCATATATTGTTTTCATTATGAAAATATAATAATATCCTTCTCAAATATTTATCCAAAATATCTATGACAATGTACATGCACATTAAGAAGGAATCTAAAACGATTATAGAAAATTCATTGAATCTCAAGTTTCTTGTTATTTATCTTATTGAATTGCACAATAATTATATGCATACATCTTATCGTATAGAAAAACTTATGAGCTTTGAATGGATTATTAGTAATGCTATTAGAATTATTGAATGAACAAACAGTACAAGTAAATATAAAAGTACTTTTCAGTTATGTAGATTGAAAAAGATTCATGTTTCTATAAATGTTTTACTATCGATCTATCTAATTTACACTAATATGTTCTTCAGCTTTTTACATTTTGTTTTTTTTCAGTAATAAACACAGGATACATGCAGTTTTATAGTATAATTAATTTAGCATTTCAATTTTATAAAGAATAGTGCTAATTATTTTACTATACACACGCGTTTATCTTCTTCATCAACGTAATAATATAATATTAACGATAATTACGAAAAAAAAATTTATACGAGGATAGTTATCTATTTGTATAAAAGAAAAGTCTATTATAATTTAATCGACATACATTCGGGTCACAGTGATTAACACAAAAATCGTCACTATATTACAAAGATACACCATAAAAAACCATTTGATCGAACGCGCAAATTTTGCGTTTAAACGAATAATGCAACACAAAAATGTTGGTATATATACAAAAAGAAAAAGTAGTAAACGCTAACACAGTAAAATCACTCGATAAACAACCACATCACTCCTCAATAAAAATAAAAACTATATCACTCATCGCTTATGGCGGGAAATTCAAAATACATCGTAAGCGCATCTCTACTTACGATCGTCGCAATGCGTAAGCCCATGTTTTCCTTGTTGTTGAAAAATTAATGTGTACGTATGTATATATATGACTATCTATAAAACACACTACTATATAAAATATATATATGTATATATATGTACGGTATATACATAAACCAATACGAGTGACAGTCCCTGCATACTAACCATATAGTTGAACTACGGCATACTATACCGTTACACTGCACTATTGTTAGATAACTTATTTTAACGTTTAATTATATTATTCTGTTAATTTTGTTTTAACTGAAAATTCAAGTAATCACGTATATTGTCACGTATCATATACAGTTACAGCTTGTTTTAATACCTTTGAGTATTACCAAATATGACTGTAAAGCAATAAATAAAGTGACAAAATAAATATTCTTTTGTGTACAACTTCGAATTTTTACGTAAAAACCATATAAGATAAACATAATACACCATGTAAGGTTTAACATGTAATTGGGAGGCTTATATATATATATATATATATCCAACAAATTACGAAATGATTTACATAAATATGCAAATCAACGCAAGACAGTTTAAAGATTCAGTTACAAATATTGGTTAAGTCATATATTGTTTTCATTATGAAAATATAATAATATCCTTCTCAAATATTTATCCAAAATATCTATGACAATGTACATGCACATTAAGAAGGAATCTAAAACGATTATAGAAAATTCATTGAATCTCAAGTTTCTTGTTATTTATCTTATTGAATTGCACAATAATTATGCATACATCTTATCGTATAGAAAAACTTATGAGCTTTGAATGGATTATTAGTAATGCTATTAGAATTATTGAATGAACAAACAGTACAAGTAAATATAAAAGAGCTTTACATGTATTTTGTTTAGAAATCATACGAAATACATTTAATATCAATAGTATAACTCTATATATATATTAAATAACTTTACATTGGTAAATTACCTATAGTAAAATTTAGAAGTATTTAATTTAAAAACACATATTTTAATCTTATATATATATATATGTACGGTATATACATAAACCAATACGAGTGACAGTCCCTGCATACTAACCATATAGTTGAACTACGGCATACTATACCGTTACACTGCACTATTGTTAGATAACTTATTTTAACGTTTAATTATATTATTCTGTTAATTTTGTTTTAACTGAAAATTCAAGTAATCACGTATATTGTCACGTACATATACAGTTACAGCTTGTTTTAATACCTTTGAGTATTACCAAATATGACTGTAAAGCAATAAATAAAGTGACAAAATAAATATTCTTTTGTGTACAACTTCGAATTTTTACGTAAAAACCATATAAGATAAACATAATACACCATGTAAGGTTTAACATGTAATTGGGAGGCTTATATATATATATAAATCCAACAAATTACGAAATGATTTACATAAATATGCAAATCAACGCAAGACAGTTTAAAGATTCAGTTACAAATATTGGTTAAGTCATATATTGTTTTCATTATGAAAATATAATAATATCCTTCTCAAATATTTATCCAAAATATCTATGACAATGTACATGCACATTAAGAAGGAATCTAAACGATTATAGAAAATTCATTGAATCTCAAGTTTCTTGTTATTTATCTTATTGAATTGCACAATAATTATATGCATACATCTTATCGTATAGAAAAACTTATGAGCTTTGAATGGATTATTAGTAATGCTATTAGAATTATTGAATGGAACAAACAGAAGAAGTAAATATAAAAGAGCTTTACATGTATTTTGTTTAGAAATCATACGAAATACATTTAATATCAATAGTATAACTCTATATATATATTAAATAACTTTACATTGGTAAATTACCTATAGTAAAATTTAGAAGTATTTAATTTTAAAACACATATTTTAATCTTATATATACCTATAGGTATAGCCTTTCAACTTAACTCTATACTTTAATTAAATCTTCATCATCCACATGTAAAAATTTAAATTTGCTAAAGAAAACACAAAAAAAAGAAAATCTCACTTCACGTTTATATGAAAATTTGAATGACTTACGTTGTTTTTTAAAAACTTAGGTCTTTATCATTGTACAGCCAATACATATAGGTATGTACACAAGAGTCATTGTATGCGGTGCATTCATAATGCCTACCACTTACCTTCTATACGCGCATGAACGTAAGATGAGGGGAACATTTTTCAGAGATTGCACTTTGCGGTTTTTCGGTCGTGATGATGGAAAAACGCGTGGGTAGTGTGGGTCCAACTCTGTGTTTATATGTGTGCCAACCGTGCGAATAACTAGGTCGAAATTATGGCGTAATTTAGTTGGTGCTTTTTTTTTCTTTCATTAACTTGTTATATTAATTAAGCAAGTTTGTTTAATCGAACTATTGGTTTTTTTTCTTTTCGATACATTTATTTTACAATAATTTCTTGAATTGTAAACACTGGTTATTGAAGGTATATGCGTTGAAGTCTATATACGTCTATAGCTAAATATGACATATACATTTATCTCAATATTTACGAATTTTTTTTTAATTATCTTATTATTTAAATAACTATGGCATAATATTTCCTTCGGAGAAATAAAATTTAGTTATCTAAATGTACTGGCGTAAAAGAAATTAAAAATTTGTAAATTTTTTTATATATTTCAGTTACGATATCTACGTAATATTGAATACAAAACGAGTTTTTGTGACCTCAGAGTTTCTCCAATCTCGTTAAGCATATAATTTTTGTAAATAATGCCCTGCAAAATTGTAAGGTTTGTGTAAAATGATCAAAAAAAAATCATTCGTACTCTGCAAGATTAAAAATCATAAGTACTCACCTAATAAAATAAAAAAAAATAAATATATATATGCCTTTTAAATTTCCTATCGATTCGTATAGTCATGTACGTAAAATGTTTTTTTTGTATTGAAAAGGATTCAAGAGTGTTCATTGTCCAGGGAGCAGTTTAATTTCAACTACGCGCTGCGTATAGTCTCGACTGGGCAGAAATGACTGCGAGGTTGAGTCGAACGGCGCGGGGGGTCGCGCATGTCTCGTTATCGTATTTTCTCGACCGATCGCAAGGCTTGAATTTTATCGCTTGATATGGGTATATAAACTGCACTTTATATACGTATTTGTCCGCTCAATTTTTATACTGCTGCATACATTTTGTCAACTATGTATGTACGCCGATGAAACTGTAGAAAAAATTTATAGTTGGTATATTTTAAATAGAAGATTTCAGTGTTAAAATATTGTTAGTGTCTTTATTTTATTTCTTTGTTTATTTAAACTTTCTCGATTGTTACTCAACAAACGAAAATTCATAAATTTTTGTTTAACGATTGAAATTATTTTGCGGTATTTATTACAATTTATTATTATAATATTTTGCAGAACGCCAGTAGTATTTCATATTTCGTTGAATAAATTTGCAGCAAATCAGTTTTCAATAATTCGTTTTCAGAAAGTCGATCACAGTGTGATCATTACGTCTTTTAATTCATTACAGAACTGCATACAAATATAGGATTATTTTTCTACATCTGCATCCTATTATACATTTACTATTACAACATTTATATCATCGTTATAAGACAATTTTATAATTCAAGTACTGCAAATTTCATTAATTTCGCTAATTTATAATCCAATTATTTTCAAAAATTATTTCAAATTGGCCTCATCACATACAACTTTCTTTGGAAAAAACTGGCCAGTCACAAAAAAATCGCCGTACACTACATTTAAAAGCAACCCAATTTAAAGAAGAGAAAAAAAGGTAAAAGAAACTACCTAAAAAAATGTTATATCTCTGTCTCGATTCAAGAAGGATCGGTACTGGGTTAGCAGGAGAGAAGAGTTGAACGAGCATCGTCGTTATCATCTCGCTCTCTTTGGCTTTATAAACCAGTTTTGTGCAGACTGCAGAGAACTCCTTGCAAACACACATCCTCGAACAAAATTTTCGTTCGATAGATTTTGGTCTGTAGTTTTTTCAATAATAAATATACCTATACATACACAGCATTGTGTGTGTGTATGTGTGTGTATTATACGTGTGCGCGTGTGTATAATATTCACCTGTTGTTCCAGTTACATGACTTTTTTTTACTTTCATTAACTTGTTATATTAATTAAGCAAGTTTGTTTAATCGAACTATTGGTTTTTTTTCTTTTCGATACATTTATTTTACAATAATTTCTTGAATTGTAAACACTGGTTATTAGAGGTATATGCGCTGAAGTCTATATACGTCTATAGCTAAATATGACATATACATTTATCTCAATATTTACGAATTTTTTTTTAATTATCTTATTATTTAAATAACTATGGCATAATATTTCCTTCGGAGAAATAAAATTTAGTTATCTAAATGTACAGGCGTAAAAGAAATTAAAAATTTGTAAATTATTTTATATATTTCTGTTACGATATCTACGTAATATTGAATACAAAACGAGTTTTTGTGACCTCAGAGTTTCTCCAATCTCGTTAAGCATATAATTTTTGTAAATAATGCCCTGCAAAATTGTAAAGTTTGTGTAAAATGATAAAAAAAAATCATTCGTACTCTGCAAGATTAAAAATCATAAGTACTCACCTAATAAAATAAAAAAAAATAAATATATACATATGCTTTTTGAATTTCCCATCGATTCGTGTAGTCATGTACGTAAAATGTTTTTTTTGTATTGAAAAGGATTCAAGAGTGTTCATTGTCCAGGGAGCAGTTTAATTTCAACTACGCGCGGCGTATAGTCTCGACTGGGCAGAAATGACTGCGAGGTTGAGTCGAACGGCGCGGGGGGTCGCGCATGTCTCGTTATCGTATTTTCTCGACCGATCGCAAGGCTTGAATTTTATCGCTTGATATGGGTATATAAACTGCACTTTATATACGTATTTGTCCGCTCAATTTTTATACTGCTACATACATTTTGTCAACTATGTATGTACGCCGATGAAACTGTAGAAAAAATTTATAGTTGGTATATTTTAAATAGAAGATTTCAGTGTTAAAATATTGTTAGTGTCTTTTTTATTTCTTTGTTTATTTAAACTATCTCGATTGTTACTCAACAAACGAAAATTCATAAATTTTTGTTTAACGATTGAAATTATTTTGCCGATATTTAATTACAATTTATTATTATAATATTTTTGCAGAACGCCAGTAGTATTTCATATTTTCGTTGAATAAATTTGCAGCAAATCAGTTTTCAATAATTCGTTTTCAGAAAGTCGATCACAGTGTGATCATTACGTCTTTTAAATTCATTACAGAACTACAATACAAATATAGGATTATTTTTCTACATCTGCATCCTATTATACATTTACTATTACAACATTTATATCATCGTTAATAAGACAATTTTATAATTCAAGTACTGCAAATTTCATTAATTTCGCTAATTTATAATCCAATTATTTTCAAAAATTTTTTCAAATTGGCCTCATCACATACAACTTTCTTTGGAAAAAACTGGCCAGTCACAAAAAAATCGCCGTACACTACATTTAAAAGCAACCCAATTTAAAGAAGAGAAAAAAAGGTAAAAGAAACTACCTAAAAAAATGTTATACTCTGTCTCGATTCAAGAAGGATCGGTACTGGGTTAGCAGGAGAGAAGAGTTGAACGAGCATCGTCGTTATCATCTCGCTCTCTTTGGCTTTATAAACCAGTTTTGTGCAGACTGCAGAGAACTCCTTGCAAACACACATCCTCGAACAAAATTTTCGTTCGATAGATTTTGGTCTGTAGTTTTTTCAATAATAAATATACCTATACATACACAGCATTGTGTGTGTGTATGTGTGTGTATTATACGTGTGCGCGTGTGTATAATATTCACCTGTTGTTCCAGTTACATGACTTTTTTTTACTTTATGCAGGTTTTGCGTAAGAAATTTGGACCCTTTTTTAAAGAAAAAAAAATTACACCAACAGCAAGATCACTCGGCAATAAAATATATATATCCTTTTCTCACGGATACTTATATAATTAAATTAAAAATTTTTAATTGTTACATACGCGTATATAAATAAATTTACGTGAAAATACGAGATTCTTAGGTAGAAAACGACTAATTACAAATTGTTTTTATTGCTATGCCGTAAAATATATATAAATGTGACAGGAGAAGAAAGTTTCATGTACACGTATATTTATATGTATAATATATATATATGTGTGTGTGTGTGTGTGTGTACGCGATATTTTTATATTTATCACTATAAACAATATAATAATCGTCTTTTTTCCTTTAATGAAGAAAGTATATTCGTAAGGTATTATTATAAATTTTATTATTAACAGCAATTAATTGTGCAATGACTGGACAACGAATAATGATTTGTTATTTATATAATCAAGTGCGAATCATTATGGGGATTTAATAATACATTTGGAAATATCGATAATAAATTTGTTAAGATTATTTTTATTGTCGAAGGTATAATAAAATATGTAGATACGAATCGGTAATTATGATTATTTATTAAACCTATTTGATGAGGGTATATTAACTATGATTTATTTACGTTCTACGATCACAAATGATTATTATTTTTTGATTTACTTTAGAAAGATTGTTGTATAAAGAATGTATTAATAAGTACCTAATTTTTTTAATTAATTATTGTATTAAATCGTCCGAATGAGTCAATCGTAAAGATTTGCCGAAGAAAATGTTGCAATACTCGTAATAATTTATTTAATCGACAATAATAAAGTAATAAAAAAAACGATATATTAGACAATTTTCAGATTTGGAGCACGAATACTAACGTAGAAAAATACTAACACGAAATTTATTTAATTATAAATCTAATATTTTTTATATTTAGAAATTTTTGATATACATTTTCGAGAATGATATATTAAGAGTTAAAATAGATAAGTTTTTAAAATGTTGAATAAAGAAAATCAGTAAAAGTAGTAATTAACCATTAACTAATTGTTTTTTAATTTCTAATTAAATAAAATTAAATCATTTAAAATATAAAACGTAAAACATAAAACATTATAAGTATAAGGCAAGTAATATAACATCAAAAAAATTCAAGTATGATATTACGTAGATTAACACTTTGATAATTTGTGTGAAGTAGTTTATAAATTTTCCATATGTTATTAATTACTGATCTTTAATATAATATTAACTACCAAATTATTTGATTTCTCCAATAAAAATTTATAATTATTGCAGCCTATGTCATAGCCTACGTGTCATAGGTAAATATATGTTTCATGTTTGAAAAGTTATAATAATTAAAAAAGAAGGTTGTTTAATTGAAAGTCTTAAGCATATACTTACTGATAAATACTCCACGATACACTATTGTCTGGAACCATAAAATCCGATTCGTTAGTCTATAAAAAAGTAAATTTGAATCCCAATGTAAAATTTTACATTTTTTTAGTAAGTACAAAAGTAAGTTAAATAAAATAATGCGATAGGGATTAACATAAAAGTTTGTAACTATATTTGTCAATTCAATAAAATTTTTACATCGCTTAAAATACTTAAATATGAATCAAAGTGAAAATTAAAGTTCTTGACTTCAATTTGTTTCTGATTTACAAATTGTAATTAAATGGTACAATAAATCAAACTCCCACCAAAATTTACGAATTTGCAAAAATCCCCTTTCCCTAGAGTTTTTGAAAAATTATCACATCATTGTCCTTAATCCTTTACGATAAAATCTGATGATATGGATTTTTAGTCAAAGACGGTCCCAGACGAGGGCATTTCCCGAAGGTACTTTTCTTATACGCAAAGCATATACATAATTTTTACGTAAAATTATTACACAAACTTTTTTACGAATAATAGTTATAGATTACACATACTTAATACATAGAGCAAGATGCATAGATGTAAATGTAATGATATCGATATATAAACATATTAAAGAATAAAGCAAAATCAAATTTTGGAGCAAAGATGCGTAGAAATAAAGTAATAATAATGTAATCATATAAAAAAATTATGTTTTAAATAACTAACCAACGTGTTTATAAATAAATAGTTTTTTTATCGATACTTTCAATGAAAGATAATAATTCCCAAGAAATATAAAAAAATAATAAACGATAAATAATGTATGGAATACCCGTAAAATCATAAAAATCCGTCAAATTCATCTTTAGAAAATATATCCCCGGATACAAAAGTATCAGTAGTAAAGGGAGTTTTTCGCGCAAACCTCGCCGCGACTCGGTTGTATATGCATCCAACAACACAAGCGCGGGCACACACACACACACAGACACACGTAGACACATACAACGTCCGGATCCTTTCTCCTTCGGATTGGCTTGTTCCAGGGGGCCCCTCAGCGAGTTACACGGACACGCAGACGGATCATTTCGCGTCGATGGTACGAGCGAGCGAGAGAAAGAGAGAGAGAGAGAGAGAGATCGCGCGAGGTGGCCGTGAAACCGGTTTCCTTCCCCAGAGCGCCCTTGCGTTTTTCCCTGCGGCTCGCCTAGCGACCAGGACGATACGACCAAAGCTTCTGATCTTTTTCTTTCTCTCTCTCTCTCTCACTCTCTGTATATTAAGAGTCTGTATATGTCTGCGCGCATACCAAATTCTTTCGAGAGATTGGATATACATGTCCTGGATTTAACTTTACCTATCATATATATTTTCATTCGGTAGCTCATTTTTATCCAGTTATTTCAATATATTCAATATTTATTTTGCACGTTTGTAGGCTGAACGATCGATTTTGTATATAGATTGTGCGATTTTTCATTTTCTCTAAACTTGAAACGAATTGTATGTTTTTGCGCTTGCACGTGCAACTATTTCATCGATACATATAGTTACATTTTTATTGTTTCGAAGTCACAAATATAAGTTAAACCAAAAAATCATTTATCGATACCCGAATGAACGTGTAGAGCATTAAGTACTTATTCTCAGTAAAATGATCCATGGAAAAACGATCTAAGAAAACGATTTGAATAAATATTCTGATAAATAAATGTATATATATATATATATATAAATGTGTACACAGGTATAGATTGAAGTAAACGAATTAGCAAAAGGAAATAAGGAATGGAACGAAGTTTATCGCAGGATAAAAACAAGTAAGAAAATTGACATCGCAAGAGGGAGGGAGGGAGGGAGGGAGGGAGGGAAGGAGGGCGGTGTGGGGTGGGAGAAAGAGAGGGAGAGAGAGGGAGAGTGAACGCTCGGTGCAAACTCACGGTTTATAATCGTCGGTAAGCACAGACTCAACACATACAAACTCAAGGCTTAACTGGATGCCAGAGGACTAGCTAGCGCACATTCCACGTCTCTTGGCGATCAAGGGATCGACGAAGGAAGAGCTATAGGACGCTCCGAGAGGGTAGCATAAAAACTTATTACCTTGGCCTTGCCGAACCATCAGCTGATATACCCTGGGAATTCACTTTCTGCTATGCGAACTAAACCCATAGAGCTGCTGCTACCCGATTTACCACTCGAATAATAACGTCCTCGTTACTCTACTTCATTTCAATGGAAATTGCCCAAAATTGGATAATCTTTACTAAATTATGGATTATTATGGGAGAGAGATAGAAGGAAGAGGTATACAACATTCATCCGTCGATTGATATATCAATTCTTCGGATTTAAAATCTCTTGCAGAAATAATCTTAAAATCTGAAACGCTGCGTACTTATATTGTTTATCTTTTCAAAAGATGCACGTATACAGCTTCTTTGAGGATTAACCAGGCTACGTATAGAATTAGTAGTATAAGATAAGCTGTAGGTACTAATACAAATAAATACTTACAAGTACATTCATTTTATTCTACATACATATATAGTTTTTTAAATCAATTAATCGATACATTCAAATACCTATATAAAAACGTATAAGCACAGTTGATCAGCCGCAATAGATTCCTCATTAGTCGATCTCATTCATAAGCAGACTGTTTTAATTAAATAATTAATTAAAGAAATTTGAGTTACTAAGAAACGATTTGGAGAGTGATTACGATACACTTTTAAATCTATATGTACCGAATGGTGATATAAAATCTTATTCCGCACAAGATATATATACCAAAAAACAATAAAACCTACAGGTTTTCTACTGTCGGTAGAAACATGTCTATACAAGGGCCTTGCGGAGGTTTCGCAACGTCTAGTAGGGAAAGGTACATCGAACAAATAGGTACAAAGAGTCTCACCGAACAAAGTAAAGTAAATAAAACGAAACCAAAACTTACAATATCACAGTGAATCTGTAAATATAATATACTTTTTTAAAAATTAATATAATAAAATCTGCTAAATTCAAATTAATTTTTTACATCGATAAGTCCTTGTATGAGATTATTAATGACTGACAAAATTAAAATTTTTTCATTCTATCCACAATATTCGATTACAATGCTGGGTAAAAGAAAATTATGTGCAATTATATATGTATAAAGTCATCGCAACAATTTAAATAACATCGGATTTTTGTGTAGGTAGCGTGTGTATATCCACCTGGGTGAATAATAAAGTTACAGTACTAAATATTTCATTGTGATAACCTAATTGATGACGATACATTTATACTGTTTAACAATAGGTGATCATTTATTACTCATTTTTATTTTTTACAATTTGCAATTTAACAAAGCAATATAATCATAATGTAAATCTATATAGTAAACGAGGTAGAGGAAAATATTCGACCGCTGTACATCTCTCTTTCTCACTCGTACATAACTTGCCCGAGATTCCACAGCTTTTCGTTTTATTTATTTGTTGTGTATATATATATATATATCTGCCTCCTTTGCTCCGCCTTTCTTTGGTCTTCTTGTCTTATCGAGATGTACGTGTCTACGCAATTGAAACTTTGAATCGAATGTTTTACTGGATTTTGACGCGTTAACCAAATATATTTCCTAATAAGGCGTATAATTATACTTTTTACCGACGGAGGCTTATATTGAACTTTTTTTAATTGTCCATTGCGTTTTACATATTGACTTATATAGATGATCAAGGGGCGACGCTAATGCTATAGTCCGCAAGTAACTAGCTAGCCTTTTATTCAACTAATGAAAAATGATGAATTGAAATGTATTATTTACGTTGAATGTGCATCCTCACATTGTTCCCTGTCGATATGTCTTTAATCTGCAACAAATCTCATTTTAATACATTCCCAATTTTGGCATTTTGCAAATAAAGACGTGTGCAAATTTTATATCGCTATTTTTGCAGTTGACATATATATATATATATATATGTCAACTGCAAAAATAGCGATAGAACCAATGAAGTAGATAAAGTGCGAGAGAGAAGCACACTGTATCTTGCGTCACGCAGTCTCTTTTTATTGGTTACCATCATTCTCACATCTCTCATATTATTGGCTGTGAACTTCGACATTTCTCGAGATGCGAGAACAAGAGATAGATAGAGAGATAGATACTTTATTGTAACTTCTGGGTAAAACCCTATCTGGTTTGTGTGAGTTACACTATTAATAATCATTCAAATATAATTTAAGATATTGTTACAGTAGAGTAAACGAGCCATAGCTGCAATGGTAATACAATAAGTCGAAGAGTTAGCTGATGAGCGAATAGAATATTCTACGTTACTTATAATTAGTAATCATATTTAAAACTCAGAGTTACATAATTTCTTAAACGTTGTTAAGAATTTGAACTTCGCGCATTTTCACAAGACATCGCAGCGCTTTGTAACGAACGTTGAGAGTTTTTCGAACAGCGATAACACTCTCGCGTAGGATGTGAATCGAACACGTTTACCCTATTCAAACGATGTACACCACACATATTATTATTAATGAAAAAACTATTTATAAGTGATTGTGAATAAGTGACGTGCATTATTTAACACCATCTCTCCACATCCAACTGTCTTGCCGAATTGGTAATTCGGCGATCCTTAATCTACAACATTCAAACAAACGTTATACAGGCATTAAAAGTAATATTTAATAACTACCTTACATAGAAAGAGTGAGTGAAAGATATAAAACTCTAACCAGAAAAATAACGCTAATTATATTTTATTTAGATGATGCAAACTACAGTGTTTGCTTTTTACACCATTTTATCCTAAATGATTACATCATCCATTTTGAGTTAACAGGTATGTAGGTATTTTTTAACATACTTCAATGTCGACTGAATGATTGAAATCTACATTGACTTAAGGGGGAGGCTTACCCGTTGGATTACCGACCGAGCCAAAAAAGATAATTATCACATTTATTTTAAAAAATACGCACTTATAGAATACAAAATAGAATACAAAACTACAGTAAATAATAAATTAATAAGTTATCCTACAGAGTTTTAAGTCAATACACCAAACACTCTAAAAAATTTCTGCACCGAAAAGGGTTTACGGTGTCTTTATTGTATTACCTTGAAACTTTGTAGAATGACTTATTAATTTATTATCTAGTGCAGTTCTGTATTCGGATTTTCCATAAATAAGCGTATTTTTGAAAATAAATGGAATAATTATCTTTTTTGTTCAGTCGGTAACCTACCGGGTATTAAGCGGATAAGCTATCGTTCACCATTCTTATCGTTACTCGACAACTTATTTTACTTTTCCCTAGTAGAAATTTAAAACTAAGAACTAGGAATTAAAAATTGGTAGTAAGTACCTTGTGATGAAACGCTTTTTCTCCCATTTTATTAGCATTTAATAGAATGACCACAACCTCAAAACATTCGAATAATGCTTCCAGCTTTCCGGAAAGAGTAAACTTCAAAATTCCTATAGTTTTGGATGGGTTTTTAACGTTTTCGTCTGATTTACGACTCATTTCTGTTGTATTTCCAGTATTTACGAAGATAAACGCTGTTTTATTAGATTTTTCACTTGTCCATTTTTAATAGATATTTAATAGGACATAACTAGAGTCAACTGTAATCTTTATTTACAAGCTCAAAAATGGGAGAAAAATAGGATTTTACATTAATAAATGGTCATAAAATGTGAGAAAAAGCGTTTCATCGATAGGAGAAAAATGGGCACATTTTTCGCCTATTTTTTGCCCATTCTATTCAAACAGTCTATTTAATACTTATTTAATGGAATATGATTTCTACCAGGGTTCTGTTCTTAGCTAACAAGGAGAGTGTCACTCTGGGAAACGGATCTTTACCATACTTTAGGATATGATTATGCTGCTATAAAAATATAAAGAAACCCGGAGTTTTAGACTCTAACGCTTATTTTTACGATAGATATAAGCAAATCACGAAAAATTTTGCCAAAAATAAATAAAGACAGATTCTCAAATTTATGTTTGGAAGAAAGCTAAGATCGAGTAGATTGGATTTAAAAAGAAAGAAGCTTCAATATATTGATATGGTATAAAGTTATGGAAAAAATAAAAATAAGAAGACAATTTGGCCTGAAAAAATCAGCAAATCTTTTAATTCAATGTAGTCATGAAAATATCGTTATAGTATATTATGACACTGTTGTGCTAGATGGTTTTCTAGCTTTCTCGAGGTTGTTCGCACGAGTGAAGCGAGTATAATTGTACTGAATGTATTTTATAGAGAATAAACAAATCTATATGCTCAATTTTAGATTGACAATACAATTTCATATTTTATTTGCATGTTGAGGATGTTTTTAGTACTAGCACATAATATAAAAGTTAAAAAGATGGTTTACTTAAAAAAAAGTTTTTCTTGACTCTATTTAGAAAAAAAATGCATTGGCACTGTTTTTCTTAGTAGCAACAATATATACACCAATGATAATGATATTTTTCTCTATTTAGAAAGACATGTTTACTTTGCGAAAAAATGATTTTAAATTGTCGCAATGTGCCACTACAAAATTTGAAGATAATAAAAAGCGTTGAAATGGTACCTTTTTTAACCGGATTGCGAAGATATAACTGTCATCAACCGAACTGTGCGAGATCAAACCTTCTTCAAACGGTAGCTGCAAACATATTATCAAAACATGATTAAACGTGTTAGAATTTATATATCACGATTTTAATAAAGAAATATCCTCTGATTTCATCATCGTCCATCGGTTTTCGGACAGATGCATTTTCCAAATTTTCTGCGCCAAAAATTATAACATTCAGGAATTACAAATACCTCAAAACATATTTCTAAAAAAATTAATAAAGCTACGAATGGATTATTACAAAGCATGTTTTACTTATTAATTTTTTACTTATAAGTTTTTAATTATAAATTTTCAAGAAAATCGAATTTTAAATTATGTATTTTTTTTCAGTATACAACCACTACAATGTTGAATTATCACGATTCTTTTATATACGATTAGATACAAAGATATGAGTAAGGTAAAGCGGGGAAGTTACAACATGTAACGGAAAATTTAACAAAAAAAGAAAGTAATTGATTAATCCTCAGTTTTTTGATTGTATAGAGGACATAAATAACTACAAAATAAATCATTTGAATTTAACTAACATTTATTAATTTTATTGTTCTTAGCAATTGAACAAAAATTTTCAAAACTGGCATTTTGCCCGCATGGGTGGGTAAGATGCCACATATCTGAAATATTTACAAAACTTTATTTAGTTCTTAATTTTATCGAAAAACAAAACAAAAAATAAATATATTACATTATATAGCATTTTATATAACGTTTTAGAATAATAATAAATAAATTTAAACTATTTGCACACAGAACATTTTCCACTTTTAGAACATACTTCATGCATCCAGTTTCGACACTGTCCACATTGTACCCAATCACATTTTGGATCCTTTTTGCTGTAGTAACTTAATTTGATATAATATTATTATAATATTCTTATTATTTGATTTAATATTTTTAATAGAACGTTTTTTGAAGTAAGATGCCAGTGGCATTTTGCCCCTCTCTTTCAACATGCGTCTTACCCGCATACTTCAATTATTGCAAAAGTTGTTATAAAAAGAAAAAAAATAATTTCTTACTTACTTAAACTTATTTAATGATAATTTTATAGTAATATTTACTATCTCTACAAATATTGTTACATTTTATCAAAATTTACTTGAAATAGGGAAATTTAAACTTTCCAAAAATCTTATATTTGGCTGTTGTGTTTGGAACGATAAGCGACAATCGACTGAAAATAAAGGGGTTCATCGGAATTTTAGTGTTGACGTAATCAGCTGATTATAATACATAGGTTTGTAAACAACGGAAAAATAGAAAACTTGCGTCTTACCCGCACTGGCATATTCCCCCGCTTTACCTTAATAAAAAATTTCATTCAAAAATATATAATGCTCAATATCTTCATTAATTACAAATCGTTTTAGCTGAAAATATATACAGAACATTACTTAAAGGACTACCTTTTCCTAACATTTCAAGTGGATTGATAGTATTTTATAACTGATAGCGTTTAAGGGAATGTCGGACTCAGAAAATGGTCATTTTTAGGCACGATCATTGCACCATAATTGTTTATTTATATATAAAAACATTTTTCGTCCAGAAATTAAGTCATTTTAAACGTTTTTGATAAAGTATGTATGTGTGTGTATATGTATGTAGTCAAGTTAATCGAATAATGCAGTCAATTTTAAACCAATGTGGCTGAATTTTTTATGATATCTTCTAGATAAATAGAGAAGTAAACGTTCCTTTTTTGGACCAAATTCCTTGAACAGTAGCACTTTTTAAAATGGCGCTAAAACGTTTATCTACGAAATTATATAAAAAAATTAAATAATCTGAAATATAAATATAGAAAATGTTTAAATATAAAATAATTATGTGATAATTTTTGTATTGTAACTTTTTGTGCACAACTGAATACTGGCAAGTTAAACACATAAAAATGTCAAAATAGTGCAAAAAAACCGTTTTTTCTACTTTATAATGACAAATATAAATTCTACTGTAAAAGTTTAAATGTAAAAAATGTTTATCTTAATAAGATAAAACTTTTTTGTATGCAACACTTTTTGTTTAGATGTATATTTTTTAAGTGAAGTACAAAAAAACAGTTGAAAAAGCCTAAAATGTACACTAACTAACAATGTAATCTGCTAAGAACGAATTCAAATTTTAGCATGTGAAGTTGCTCTTACTCCGATCGAGATGTTGCACTAAGTTTTTAACTATGTGTACCCGTTTGTTAATGGTTTTATAATATTGAAATATGGAATTGCTGATGTAGCTTTTAAGCTGCGTAGGTGACATAATATTAATTATTTATTATTCAAAGGGATGACAGATTAAGAATATGGTTAATTTTTATATTTTATTATAAATAAAGGGTTGAATTTTTGAGATAATGCTGTCCAACAAGCCCTCAGTCATGTTTTAACCCTTTTACGCCTAGTGTTACTCTCATGAAACCCAATTTAGATAATACGCAAAAAATATTTTTTAAATGTTTTTCAGAATTCTTTTTTTATCGTTAAGAAACCAGAATTGACAAATTTCTCGAAAATGTCAATTTTTTAGATTTAGTCATAAAACGAACTTATTCATCAATAAATAATATAAAAAATGTCATACCACAATACTGTACTCACATTATTGTATAATGTCTTAAGAGTATTTTCCCTCTACTTTTAGATAATTATATTTCAATAAAGCCCTTATAAACAACACGCAAAAATTTAAATAACATCGGATTTTTGTGTAGGTAGCGTGTGTATATCCACCTGGGTGAATAATAAAGTTACAGTACTAAATATTTCATTGTGATAACCTAATTGATGACGATACATTTATACTGTTTAACAATAGGTGATCATTTATTACTCATTTTTATTTTTTACAATTTGCAATTTAACAAAGCAATATAATCATAATGTAAATCTATATAGTAAACGAGGTAGAGGAAAATATTCGACCGCTGTACATCTCTCTTTCTCACTCGTACATAACTTGCCCGAGATTCCACAGCTTTTCGTTTTATTTATTTGTTGTGTATATATATATATCTGCCTCCTTTGCTCCGCCTTTCTTTGGTCTTCTTGTCTTATCGAGATGTACGTGTCTACGCAATTGAAACTTTGAATCGAATGTTTTACTGGATTTTGACGCGTTAACCAAATATACTTCCTAATAAGGCGTATAATTATACTTTTTACCGACGGAGGCTTATATTGAACTTTTTTTAATTGTCCATTGCGTTTTACATATTGACTTATAGATGATCAAGGGGCGACGCTAATGCTATAGTCCGCAAGTAACTAGCTAGCCTTTTATTCAACTAATGAAAAATGATGAATTGAAATGTATTATTTACGTTGAATGTGCATCCTCACATTGTTCCCTGTCGATATGTCTTTAATCTGCAACAAATCTCATTTTAATACATTCCCAATTTTGGCATTTTGCAAATAAAGACGTGTGCAAATTTTATATCGCTATTTTTGCAGTTGACATATATATTATATATATGTCAACTGCAAAAATAGCGATAGAACCAATAAAGTAGTTAAAGTGCGAGAGAGAAGCACACTGTATCTTGCGTCACGCAGTTCCTTTTTATAGGTTACCATCATTCTCACATCTTTCATATTATTGGCTGTGAACTTCGACATTTCTCGAGATGCGAGAAAAAGAGATAGATAGAGAAATAGATACTTTATTGTAACTTCTGGGTAAAACCCTATCTGGTTTGTGTGAGTTATACTATTAATAATCATTCAAATATAATTTAAGATATTGTTATACAGTAGAGTAAACGAGCCATAGTTATACAATGGTAATACAATAAGTCGAAGAGTTAGCTGGTGAGCGAATAGAATATTCTGCGTTACTTATAATTAGTAATCATATTTAAAACTCAGAGTTACATAATTTCTTAAACGTTGTTAAGAATTTGAACTTCGCGCATTTTCATGTTTAGCCACACAAGACATCGCAGCGCTGTGTTACGAACGTTGAGAGTTTTTCGAACAGCGATAACACTCTCGCGTAGGATGTGAATCGAACACGTTTACCCTATTCAAACGCTGTACACCACACATATTATTATTAATGAAAAAACTATTTATAAATGATTGTGAATAAGTGACGTGCATTATTTAACACCATCTCTCCACATCCAACTTTCTTGCCGAATTGGTAATTCGGCGATCCTTAATCTACAACATTCAAACAAACGTTATACAGGCATTAAAAGTAATATTTAATAACTACCTTACATTGAAAGAGTGAGTGAAAGATATAAAACTCTAACCAGAAAAATAATGTTAATTATATTTTATTTAGATGATGCAAACTACAGTGTTCGCTTTATACACCATTTTATCCTAAATGATTATATCATCCATTTTGAGTTAACAGGTATGTACGTATTTTTTAACATACTTCAATGTCGACTGAATGATTTAAATCCACATTGACTTATGGGGGTGGCTCACCCGGTGGATTACCGACCGAGCCAAAAAAGGTAATTATCACATTTATTTAAAAAAAATACGCACTTTTATGCAAACCCGAATACAAAACTACAGTAAATAATAAATTAATAAGTCATCTTACAAAGTTTCAAGTCAATACACCAAAGACACTCTAAAAAATTTCTGCCCCGAAAAATCACTGATAATCGTACATTTTCGGTGCAGAAATTGTTTAGGGTGTCTTTATTGTATTAACTTGAAACTTTGTAGAATGACTTATTATTTAATTATCTAGTGCAGTTCTGTATTCGGATTTTCCATAAAAGTACGTGTTTTTGAAAATAAATGGAATAATTATCTTTTTTTGTTATAAGCTATCGTTCACCATTCTTCTCGTTACTCGATAACTTATTTTATTTTTCTATATAAAACCTATATACATATTCAATTCATTTAGAAATATAAATTAGAACCTACACATTTTTTATTTGGAGATATTCTTAGCTAACAAGGAAAGTGTCACACTCAGGGAAACGGATCTTCACCAAACTCTAGGATATGATTATACTACTATAAAAATATAAAGAAACCCAGAGTTTTAGACTTTAACGCTTATTTTTACGATAGATATAGGCAAATCACGATAAATTTTGCCAAAAAACCCTTTACTTTGATTACTAGATAACCCAAAAATAAATAAAGACTGATTCTCAAATTTATGTTCGGAAGAAAGCTAAGATCGACTAGATTGGATTTAAAATGAAAGAAGCTTCAATATCTTGATATGGTATAAAGTTATGGAAAAATTAAAAATAAGAAGATAATTTGGCCTGAAAAAATCAGCAAATCTTTTAATTCAATGTAGTCATGAAAATATCGTTATAGTATTTTAGTGGGAGATGGTTTTCTAGCTTTCTCGAGGTTGTTCGCACGAGTAAAGCGAGTATAATTGTACTAAATGTACTTTATAGAGAATAAACAAATCTATATGCTCGATTTTAGATTGACAATACAATTTCATATTTTATTTGCATGTCGAGGATGTTTTTAGTATACTAGCACATAATATAAAAGTTAAAAAGATGATTTACTTAAAAAAAAGTTTTTCTTGACTCTATTTAGAAAAAAAATGCATTGGCACTGTTTTTCTTAGTAGCACAATATACACACCAATGATAATGATATTTTTTCAATTTAGAAAGACATGTTTACTTTGCGAAAAAAGGATTTTAAATTGTCGCAATGTGCCACTACAAAATTTGAAGATAATAAAAAGAGTTGAAATGGTACCTTTTTTAACCGGATTGCGAAGGTATAACTTTCTTCAATAGAACTGTGCGAGATCAAACCTTTTTCAAACGGTAGCTGCAAACATACTATCAAAACATGATTAAACGTGTTAGAATTTATATATCACGATTTTAATAAAGAGATATCTACTGATTTCATCATCGTCCATCTGTTTTCGGACAGATGCATTTTCCAATTTTTCTGCGCCAAAAATTATAACATTCAGGTATTACAAATACCTCAAAACATTTCACAATATTTCTAAAATATTTCTAAAAGCATGTTTTACTTATTAATTTTTTATTTATAAGTTTTTAATTATAAATTTTCAAGAAAATCGAATTTTAAATTATATATTTTTTTTCAGTATATAACCACTATAATGTTGAATTATCACGATTCTTTTTCAATCGATTTCAATCACTTGACTGATTAGATACAAAGATATGAGTAAGGTAAACCGGGGGAAGTTGCAACATGTAACGGAAAATTTAACAAAAAAAAAGAAAGTAATTGATTATAATCCTCAGTTTTCATGTTTGATTATATAGAGGACATAAATAACTACAAAATAAATCATTTGAATTTAACTAACATTTATTAATTTTATTGTTCTTAGCAATTTAACAAAAATTTTCAAAACTGGCATTTTGCTCGCATGGGTGGGTAAGATGCCACATATCTGAAATATTTACAAAACTTTATTTAGTTCTTAATTTTATCGAAAAACAAAACAAAAAATAAATATGTTACATTATATAGCATTTTATATAACGTTTTAGAATAATAATAAATAAATTTAAACTATTTGCACACAGAACATTTTCCACTTTTAGAACAGACTTCAATGCATCCAGTTTCGACACTGTCCACATTGTACCCAATCACATTTTGGACCCTTTTTGCTGTAGTAACTTAATTTGATATAATATTATTATAATATTATTATTATTTGATTTAATATATTTTTTTTTATTCTCTTTGCTCATCACCCCGTTTACCCATTATTAAACGGGTTTTTACAGGGACACCCCTACCACCTATGTGTGGGGGTGAAAACATTCCAATTTTTCCCATCCCGGTCCCCACCTTCTTGCATTCACCCGGGGTTATGCCCGTGAGGAAGGGAAAACCTTGTAGGAAAACCTTCCCCGAGACGGTCGGTGCGTATTGAAACATTCTGTTTAGATGTTCAGGTCACCTTGCGTAGGCCCAAACACCGAAACCGAATGTTCCACACCTTCAGCTCACGTTGTGGAGTGTGGAAAAACACCTAACCGATCCCGAAAGTCGCACAAGAATGGTGTCACCCATCCAAGTTCGTGATCGGCCGAGGTGCGTCTCCGCCACTCCGCCACCGTGTCGGTTATTTGATTTAATATTTTTAATAGAACGTTTTTTGAAGTAAGATGCCAGTGGCATTTTGCCCCTCTCTTTCTACCTAACTTTCTAACTAACTTGCGTCTTACCCGCATACTTCAATTTTTGCAAAAGTTGTTATAAAAAGAAAAAAAATAATTTCTTACTTACTTAAACTTATTTAATGATAATTTTATAATAATATTTACTATCTCTACAAATATTGTTTCAATTTATCAAAATTTACTTCAAATAGGGAAATTTAAACTTTTCAAAAATCTTCTATTTGGCTGTTGTGTTTGGAACGATAAGCGACAATCGACTGAAAATAAAGGGATTCATCGGAATTTTAGTGTCGACGTAATCAGCTGATTATAATACACCTGTCCAATTTCACGGTATTGTCATCGGTTTGTAAACAACGGAAAAATAGACAACTTGCGTCTTACCCGCACTGCCATATTCCCCCGCTTTACCTTAATAAAAAATTTCATTCAAAAATATATCATGCTCAATATCTTCATTAATTACAAATCGTTTTAGCTGAAAATATATACAGAACATTACTTAAAGGACTACCTTTTCCTAACATTTCAAGTGGATTGATAGCATTTTATGACTGATAGCGTTTAAGGGTATGTCAAACTCAGAAAATGGTCATTTTTAGGCACGATCGTTGGACCATAATTGTTTATTTATACATAAATACATTTTTCGTCCAGAAATTAAGTTATTTTAAACGTTTTTGAAAAAGTATGTACGTGTGTGTATATGTATGTAGTAAAGTTAATCGAATAATTCAGTCAATTTTAAACCGATTTGGCTGAATTTTTTATGATATCTTCTACATAAATAGAGAAGTAAACGTTCCTTTTTTGGACCAAATTCCTTGAACAGTAGCACTTTTTAAAATGGCGCTAAAACGTTTATCTACGAAATTATATAAAAAAATTAAATAATCTAAAATATAAATATAGATAATGTTTAAATATAAAATGAGTATGTGATTATTTTTGTATTGTAACTTCTTATGTACAACTGAATACTGTCAAGTTAAACACATAAAAGTGTCAAAATAGTGCAAAAAAACCGTTTTTTCTACTTTATAATGATAAATATAAATTCTACTGTAAAAGTTTAGATGTAAAAAATGTTTATCTTAATAAGATAAAACTTTTTTGTATGCAACACTTTTTGCTTAGATGTATATTTTTTAAGTTAAGTACAAAAAAACAGTTGAAAAAGCCTAAAATGTACAATAAAAGAAACTTTTTGGACATTAACTAAATAAATATTAATTTTACGTAGAAATTTTAAATGTAAGAAATGTTAATCACAATAATAGAAAACTTTTTTCTATTAAACATTTCTTACTCACATTGATATTTTTCCTGATATCCTTATATAAAAAAGTGATTGCCGGATATTGTGAAGCCAAGTGAAATGGCTACATGATTGGTTTACGTTTTGTACATGCGTCTACAAAATTGTAGGTTAGATTTGGCTGCGCGGGAAACATAATTTTCTTGACAAAATCGGAGTATAATAAATCATGAATAAATATATTATTAAAATTTTTTGTTTTAAGTAAATAAAATAAGGTAATTTTTCAAATAATGACTGTTAAAAAACGAAAGAGCGCGCGAAGCGCGCATGATTAATTCTAGTATGAAAAAAAACTTCCTCATCTTCATCTATCACGTCTTCCTTATCTGCGTCTATCGCGTCACCAATTCGCCTGGCCACACTATCTCTTCCTCGTTTCACTCCGTTCTTTCGTCTTCGCCTTCTCCTACTCCTTCCAGCAACCTTCTTTCCAGCCTTGTATCATCTATTTTACACACCTTTGATTCCCTTGCACCAGCAAGACTCATCACTATCAGAGACTCCACCAAACCTTGGATCACATCATCTATAAGACATTCTATTAAAACTCGAAATCTGGCTTTTAAGAGGTATTTGTCCACGGGCCTGAGCTCGGACTACCAGACCTATAAAGATCTTCGGAGGCTAGCTAAAAACTCCATAGACTCTTGTAAATTCTCTTATTTCAGCAGCAAAATCAACGCGGCATCCGATGCTGCAGGTCTGTGGAAAGAGCTCAGGAACATGGGCCTTGCGACTAAACCATCTAGGTCACCTCTTACCATGTTTTCATTAGATCAGCTAAACACTCACTATGCATCCATCTCTCATTCATCTCCCGTTTGATCTTGCTCATTTTCAGTCGCTTATCTCATCCTCTAATGTCCTGCCTCCCTCTTACCCTTCCACTTCCTTTCATTTTGTTCCTATCACTCCTTTCAAGATCCTGTCAATCATCTCCAGAGCTTCATCTAAAGCCATAGGCTCTGATGGAGTCTCAGTCTCTATGCTGAAATGCTTAGCTCCTCAAATTGCACCCCACCTTGCCGAGTTGTTTAACTCCTCTCTATCAACCGGATCCTTTCCAGAGCCTTGGAAGAAATCTCTCCTTTTTCCATTGGCTAAGTCGAGCAGGATGATCTCGCCGTCTGATACTAGGCCCATCGCT